>OX596018.1:60012448-60627903 GCA_951394055.1 Villa cingulata | reverse complement strand
TACGATACATAAATGTATGTATGTATGCATGAACTTATTTTGATGACTGTATTTTATTTAATAAAAATAATGTAAAAATTATATAAAATATTATTTTTCATAATAAATTTCACTTTCTGTATAAAATATAAAATATAGCTTACTACATACATATTTATATAAATGATAATGACATTAATGAAATTTCTTATCTCTTCTGTTGTATCATACAAAACATTTGTATAAACATCAAATGTTTTTTGTATCAGTTCAGTTTCAATTTCAGACTTAGTTTTCAGTTTATTTTTTTTTTTGTATTTTAATAATACATTACTAATATTATGTATGTAGTAATTCAAATTCACTTGAATCTGATCTGATGCACTTACTTACTTATTCATTCATTCACAACAGTGTAATAATTGATAGAAAGGAAAAGTGTTATTATTGGAAAATTTTTCATTTTCCTTTTAATTTTTGCTTTTATTCTAGTTTGATTTTTTTTATTATATGTAGATGTAAGTAGATGGGAAAAAATGTATATGTACATAAGAACGTCTGACTGATATAAATGTGCATACATACATACACTTGTATAAATATGTTTATAAAATGAATTTTATGTTACCACACCCTGAAAAAATACACAAATCGATGTGAAAATTACAGAAAAAAAAAATAAAAATAAATAAAAAAAAAAACGTAAAAAAACAAAAACCAAAAAAAAAAAAAAAATTAAAACCAACAAAAAGGAAAACACGAAAAAAAAAAATGTTTATTGAAATTTGAAACAGCAGTAAAAGTTAAGCAAAAGTTATGTGTATGTTCTTTCTTATACATACTATATTATGATCCTTGACGACAAAAACGTTGTCGACATTCAACGTCCTAGTACTGTATAGTAGTAGTAGTAGTCGTCGACAGTCGATTTTGGTGTACTTAAATGTATAGAATATGAATAATAAAATAACAGCGGCAGCAACACCAGCAGTAAACAAAAAAATTACTTACAAAAAAGTTAAAAAAAAAAAGTCAAAGAGTAAAGAAAATATTTGTATGTATGCATGTATAAATGATGAAAGCCGGCTGTCGCCTCACCCTCACTCTATCTTTCTATACTTGCTTGAATCCAGTACACACCGACACCATTATTATTATATACGAATACGATGCGCTTAAGTTCCAACTCCCGGACCCGTTCCCAAACCATTATTCAACGCCTTTTTTGTATGTACGTTTGTATATGTAGATATTTTCTTCTGGTTTGGTTTAATAATGACTTATATATTATATCTTATATTTTTATATGTACATTGTACACCATATTTTATTACATGGACGAATTGCATGCACACAAACCATATGTGTATATACAGGTATGTACATACATATTATGATATATACACATATTTATATTTTATATTGCTTCAACTATACATGCTGTATCTGTATAAAAGCAGCAGAAATGGGGTTTCAAATAATATCATATATGTACTTGTACATACATATACACTCACTATGTACATAAGCATATTAAATGGATGTGGATGAGTAGTTGAAAACTTGGGTTAGTCAGTCAGATATACTGATATACATATATGTATGTATATTTAAATTCAGCCAAATAGTTTAAACAAAAAGATACAAAATATAATTTTAAATATTTGTATGTATATATTTACATACAAATAATAAATGCATATGCAAATAATATATTATAAAGAATAAAAGCAACCCGAACGTATGCTTTTTTCAAGTAGTATTGTGCATGTATGTACTACAATAAAAGGGGAGATTATTCACATAAGGAATTATATCGATGTTCAAAATTTTTAAGAAAAATAAAATAAAAAAATTTATAAAAAAAAAAAAAACAACGAACAAATAAAAGGAAACTTAATGCTACCGTATTGTATGTACACATACTATAGTGCCTGTATAAAATGTACCTACACAGAATGGATGACTTTACAATAAAAATGTATATATAGTATGTGCATATTTACATGTGTATTAAATAGACATTGAATAAATATAATATTAGAGCAGAAAAAAAAAAAAAAATAGCATATTATAGTGTTGTTGATTGTGTACATGTACATGTATGATATATGTATTTACATGAAGAAACATCCTTCTTCATTGACCGTCAAAAATTCCATTATAAATTATAGCTTGTCCGTAATTAAATTAAATTAATGTTAAAAGGGAAATTTAAAAATGTAATGTATTATTTTTAATGACAATGAACTTCGAGTAGGTATTTCGAATTTAATCTTTCTGAAATGAAATTGGAGAAAGTTAAATCCATATCCATTCCATTCATACTACATACTTAAATATCTACATGCATAAATGTAATATAACATAAAACTCATAAAGTAAATATTTTTGAACGATGATCTTATCTATTCATTGCTTATATTGCTACTTTTATTATTTATGCACATGAAGCATGCATTCATACTTATGTGTTTTTGTATATGATAAATGATATTGTATATTTTTCGCATACTACATAAATTTTATATATATACACATCTACATTTATTCAATTTAACATTTAACTTAACTTTTATGTATGTTATTGCACAAATAAAATGAAGATTTGTATAAATTTGTGAAAAAAGATAAAGATAAAAATCAAAGACAAGAAATTTTCAATTTACACACACCATATGTGAAAACGAAACGTTTAAGTAGTGCAGTATAATAATTCTTGAGTTATTTTTACATTCATATACACTATGCATATATGCATGTAATAAGTAATATATGTATGTATGTATATTAATGAATTTCAATCTTTGAATGTTACATCCAATAAAAATTTAAAATGCGCATAGACTACGCAATTTAATTCATTTTAATAAATTTTTTCCTAATTAAATTTCACATGTCGACATTTATATTTTTGGTGGAATTGAAATCCACCCACAATTATTTGTCAATTGTCAATAACATTTTAAATGAGTAAAAAAAGATTTAAAGAAAAAAAAAATTAAAAAAAACGTAAAATCCTTTCATTAAAACTTTATTTCTCGAAAAATTTCTGAAAATCCTTAATTTGATTTTTCATATTAAATTTCTAAAAACGTAACATGCACTTACTACCACATGTATGATAAAATTATGGATTGCATTGTTGCCAAATTTATGATTTCGAATAATAATCATTTATATAAATATGCACATAATGTTTGCATGAAGAATAAGGAAATCATCAATTTTTATTGTTCATTTAGAATTATGTTATAAAGATTTTTTGGGTTATTTTAATAAAGTTTTTCCTTTGAATAATTTTTTTTCATGAAAAGGAAATTTCTTTTTTTTTTCTTCGTTATTCAGTAATTTCATTCTTTTGTCTCCTGTATTTAATAAAAAAAACAATTTTCAACAAGCTTTCAACTTTGAGCAGATATGAAATTATTTTTCTTTTATAATAATACTAGGATACTAGTATATTCCAATATACATTTACGCTACAAACAATGATAAAAAAAAGGATATATATATATATATATATATATATATATATATATACATGAGTGAGTTGTAGTGTATAGGAGTGCACAATATCGAAAAATTAATGAAAGAAAGTTCAATGACCTATCTTTTTGAACTTTCTATTCAATTATTTTTCCAGTTTTTATTTTTGAATAAAGAATGAATGAAAAATCAACAAAAAAAAAAATATATATATGACCTCAAGATTTGGATTATATCCAACAATGTATTATCGTATGTATATGTACAATAATATCCTTTTAATTTTCTTGACCTATGTATGTGTGCATTTAAATTTCAATGTTTTTTTTTCCTTTTATATATATACATAATTCTATATATGTATATTGTTTGTTTAACTAAAAAATTAACATTTATATAGTATACAAAAGACATCGGCATTTAAGCGTTAAATTTCAATGATGGAAATATTAACAAAAGGATAATCGAGTATGATTGAAATGTACAATTTTTGTTATAAAATAATTTATTAAAGTATGCAATTTTTCAATTAGAATTCTTTGTATACAAAGAGCATGAGTGTATAGGTACACTTTAAATGTGTACAATGTACAATGTAGGTAAAGTACAGTGACTTCAGCAATTTTTCATCATCACTTTTAATGAACCAATAACAATATTAATAAAGCATAAAATTTTATTTAAAATGAAAGTTTTTTTTTTTTTTTTTTTAATTTTATTTTGCTTTTTTTCAACATCAATCAATATATCCAAATCCATACTTACACTAAAAAAAGTTTTTTAGTTTTCAATCATCGATAATTAATCATTTAATACATTATTATTTATGTATGTGCGTGTTTTATGTAATGTGCATGTATGTATGTATGTACATAATCTAAAATAAAATCAATAACAATTTTTCTAATTCTAGTTTTTAACTTGTCTTAAATAAGTTATCTTTAAAGATATGTAAATGGACTTTTGAAGCACATCTCATAAATTTAATTTTTCCACAATATACATGCATATATTATATACTATTCAATATATGCATACATATGCATCTATATCTGTATACGTGCTCATATTTTTTTCTGTCTACTACGTAAATGTGTGTGGATTGGAGAATTCGCAAATCGCAATTTTATTTTTGCGGTTTTTATTTCGAATATGAATATATTATAGTATGTGGTTTTACACATACATATGTACACGCATGCATTGTATATACAATTTATACATCAACACTTACATAATATACATATCTACAAATAAATAGTATTGTGAAGAAACACTGAAAGAAATATCTGCGATAAATTCAGATCATCCAGCAAGTAAAAATCATTGATATCGAGTGTATCAAATTATGAACTACGAAATATATGTATGTGTGTAGTAAAATCTATAAAAATATACCTAATATACATACGCGTATAATAATAATATGAGGATATATAAATAATGTACGTACATATGTATTATTACTTTTAGATATTTGCATTACCACACACCAAAAACCTGTTTTCTATTTTTTATTTTATTTTTTTAAACTTTTTTTTTCTGTCACACATATTCATTTATGTATAATGTATATATGAATATAAAATGTATACATATATGCAT
This sequence comes from Villa cingulata, assembly GCA_951394055.1. Lineage (NCBI taxonomy): Eukaryota > Metazoa > Arthropoda > Insecta > Diptera > Bombyliidae > Villa > Villa cingulata. Next base: position 60,622,830 of record OX596018.1, on the reverse strand, counting down.
ACATATGTATGTGTTGAGCTAAAACTATACTGTTACATACATACATTATGTATTTATGTACTACAATAATTCCTTCTGATCCCCAAAGTAGATATTTTATCACACGCTGATAAAAATATAAGAAAAGTAAAACATAAAAATAGGCTCTGACTTGTTCAAGTACCGGTTGTAGTAGTATAGTAATACCAGATTCTGTGCAAAAAGAACGAACACAAATAATAATTATTATCTCATTTTGTCTACTCGTTAATATGCAATTTTATAAGCATAAAATTTTTCCAACTAATAGTTGTAGTAGTAGTAGTAGTAGTAACTTTGTTTATATGACTAAAAAATCTCCTTTTCATTTTTCTTGTTTATTATTTCTATTTTTTTTTTCCTTCTTGCAGCAAATTGCAAAAACGATGCATGTAATTCATGCATATTCATGCATATGCACATACGGTATCTCTTTGCATCCATCATCATGTATATATCTATATGTATGTACATATGCAAATAATATGCTATATGCAGTGTATACTCGTACGTATAAATGTATATGTATGTATGTTCAGTTTGTATGTGGTAAAGTCAAAAAGTTTACTTACAAAGTCACAATTATTCCATTTTAAAAAACGTTCGTGTGCCTGAAGAAAAATAAAAATTTCACTTAGTATCAGTATCAGGAAGATATATTTATGTAAATCTATACATACATACATAAGTACATATGGTATAATATTCTCTATATTTTTTAAAATTTTCTCTTTTTTGTAATTTAATTTTGTTTTTCTTGATGAAAATCTAATTGCAAAGGACTCTTCTATAGTTGTGTTACCTTGTAAAGTTTTTATTACTATACATTTATACATACATATATGCACTTCTGTCCTTATACAACTATCTTATTATATATGTAGTTTAGTTAAAAGAATATGTAAATAATACTCGTAGATATTTTTTGTCATTTTATAAAATATGCTATCTTTTATTATATGCATATTGTACTACTTAGTATAACACTTCAAAACAATATGGTGTAATGTTATAAGATAGCATAAAATTTACAAAAATATAATAGCATAGTTTTCATAAATGATGTGTAGTGTTGGTGTGTGTACAAATGCATATTTGATGGTCATTGCACTTCTGGCTTTTACTATCTGCACAATGTGGCCTTGAAGTGGTAATTTTAATTGTTAAATTATACAAGAAACAAGAACATATATACATATAAATACATTATAATATATAAGATGAATGATGATAATATCAACAAAATAGGTACATAACTTACTATACAATTATCATATTATTACTATGCACGATTATTTATGCATGTATTTATATTCACTTTCGTCTTTCAATCAGCATATTTATATAGAATTAATTTAAATTAATAAATGAAAATAAATGAAAATTTAATTCGGAAGATTTTAAAATACTCACAAACATATTTATCTTACTTATATGTGTTATTACAAACACCTTAAATATGTATCTGCATCACAGATAGGTAGTTAGGTATAAAATTACTACCTATAGTAGATTAGTAGATTATGTATGTTTGTGCCATAACAATACAAAATATATGTACATTTATGGTAAATACTGTTTTATTTCCATGCTTTCTAGATTTTATGTGGCACACTTAACGTAGAAGACATTTACTCTTTGGAAAATTTTCATTTATTTTTTTTTTTTATTTTTATTCTTCTTAATTCCCTCCTTTATGTGTAGAAATGTATACATAGTAATAAAAAATTAAAAAACCTACAAATAAAATATATAAATAACATAACATTTATGAACTATATAAGTGAATATAATGTACTCGCACAAGTATAAGTATGTAATATTAAATACATATTATAATATGTAAAATTAACACATGTTACATATAGTAAATGTACATAAATGCATTCAATATATAAAATAAAAATTAAAAAATATATACACATAAATACATAAAAGTGTATACATGTGTAGGTAATTTTGAATTAAATTAAAAATTATGCACAGATTTTATGGTTGAGTGAAAAATTTTATATTAACACACTCACACTAGTTTAATGATAAATTTTAATTTACAGTTAACATTTTAACTGAAAATCAAGCATAAATCTTAAGCACGGTACGGTAATTTGTATTTTTTAAACATTTAATACAAGTTTTGTTAAGCAATAGAGGCGATAGATACGTACATTTAATAATTGAAAAGTCATCTAATATATAGGTATTTTGTGTAGATTAGTTTTCATTTTGATGAATTCACAGTAGTGGTGGTGGTGGAATTCGAAACTAAACTTCAAATTCTCATAAGATTGATTGTGAATAATCATGGTTCAAAAGTCAAAATTTCATTTAATTGAATTGATGAAAATTTTGATAAAATTTATGTTTTCTTAACTATGAATCAAATGAATGTGGATTATATATCGGATTGAAAATAATTAATATTCATTTAAAATTTTTTTTAATAAAAAATTGTTTTATTGTATATAATGTGATAATGTATACCTACTTAGTTATTGTCATTATGTGAGGTGGATTAAATTTAATTCGAATTAAAATTTAAAAAAAAAAATAAAAAAAATGCAAGCAATATGTTTCGTATGTCATATATGTCATATACATTTTTGCTTTGATTGTTGTTAATAAGATTTGTCTTTTGACTGAATATAAATAATAATGTATAGAAATTCTATGGGTGGTATTCACCAACATGGATATATCCATCGGATATATTTTAGCCGGATACAATTTCAGCTTATTCATCAACCTAGATAAAATTTGTTTTCGAACTTCGTTTTCAGATCGAACATGTGTGTCAAACATGTCAGCTGATTGTATTTTTATATTACAAAATGAAAAAAGGGTTCTGTGATGTGATAATTATATGCAAAGATGATAATACAGTAAAACTACGTTATCTTTATTTGTTCTGTTGCTGTTAATAACAGGTTATGTTCGAACGATATTTATAATACCACTCCGAGGTTGTCTTAAAAATATCCGAGTAGTGTTTTATCCAGGTTGATGAATACATTTTATCTCAGATAAAAGATAATCTTTGTTGGTGAATACCAGCCTATATGTTTGATTGGTAATATGAAATGCATAATAAGAGTAATTTGCCACACCCTTTACCCTCATATAGTCTCATTATTTTATTTAGAGAAAAAAAAATTTTTTTTTTATTTTTTACATGAATATAAATGTTCCATATACACATATCATCATAAATGCTCGTATGTAATTCATCATTTCATTCCTTATTTGTTATCAATCTATATAATATACAGTACATACATATATTTATTTTTCTAGAAAAAAAAAAAAAAATTACATTTCTTTTTTATATTTTTTGTACACTTTGTTACGTACTAAGTAATATTTTTTGTTATAATAATTTTATGGTGTATTTTATCTTTTCAATTAAAATTCTAAATGAAGTCACGTATTATAAGCCGATATCTTTTGAGATTTTTATATACAAAAATGAAAAAAAAAAATACATATAAATAAAATAAAATAAAACATTTATGTTTGAATGTACAAAGAAATAGAAAGAGATAAGAATATGTACATACTGTATAATGATTGTATTGAATGCATTTAATAATGTAAGTGCATTTTTTCAAATATATCATTTATTTATTTATAAACATACATATTTTTTTAGACATACATGCATAGTATATCACATATGTACATATATAAAAAGTTATAAAAATAAAAAAAAACTTTACTTAAGTTAAAGAAAGATAAAAAAAAGGAAGGAATTCAATGTAGTTTACATGTTTATGTATAGACATGTGTTCACATGCACATTCACTTACATACATAATATTTATTTATGTATGTATGCATGTATTACATATATTATAAATTACATATATAACTTGTAATGAAAACTTGACTAGACCGGAAGTAGTTAGCCTGTGACTCACAAAAATAATTTAATACAATAAATACTCATCGAATTTATATATTTTTTTTTTTAATTTAACAACTCTATAATAATACGCATATAGTAGCTACAACAATTTATATTATATGCATGTATGTATAAGTATGTATGTAGAACGTGTAGCTGCTAACTTGACTTCTTCTGTTGACTGAATTAAGCCAAAATTTTTAAAATAATATGTACAATACATACACAAATACGACATCATATGTATAGAAAAATAAAATAAAATTAAATAACCACAAAATATCAAAAAGAAATAATGTGATTATTATACGTATGTATGTATGCATCATGCTTGACTGTTTATTAATTCCCCCAAAATTTTATAAGATAATATTTTGTTTATAAATAATATAATTTTTAACTATATACATAAACATACGTTACAAAAAAAAAATTATCACTTCCATATGTTACTGAAAAAAAAAAAAAAAAATTCATTTTGCTTCATTTTTCGTATGACAAAAATATAGGTAGGTGTATGTTTATTATGACATTATGCATATACTCGTACATACATATCTACATAGTACAACGAATATTATAATATGCATGTGATCTACCTATATGCTTCATGTTATTAAATGAGTGAAATATTGAATATTATAATGATAATAAAATTTACAAATTTACTTTATTATAGTGTAACACATATGATAGCAAAAATCAAAAAATACACTTTACACACAAATACAAAGTACAAAAAATAATTTTTATTTTCCATTTGATTATGCACGTAGTATAATACATTATTTTTATACTTATTTGTTTTTTTCATGCACAAGTGTATGTATGTTATGTACATTTATGTAGTTCAGTACCTGCTACATTTTTTTTTCTGCTGTTACCGATAAGAATATCTGCCATTATTATGAGAGTTTATTGTATTTGTCATAAAGCAGCAGCAATATTTACTGTATTATCTATCCATACATTATGATGGTATAGTGGTGCTGTTTTATTGTCAATTTTTATTTTTTCAGTTCAGAATTTTTCATATTATTATTTTTAATGTGACAATTTATTTTAATGATAATGATGATAATGAATGAAAATTCACGGATATTGATGATACCAATGATAAACAGATACCTACATTGTTGTGTATTATTGATGTACACATTAATAAGATGATGGATACATCTTTTATTTGTTTATTTGCTAGTGTAATACATACATTTATGTTTTAACTGATAACATATGAATATTATCATATGATTAAGAAAAAACCCCCTAGAAAATTTCATCAAAATAATGCTGATTTTAAAATAATAAATTTGTAGTTTATTTTATATTATTTTCTTTTTTTTTTTTTTTTTTGAAATTCATACAATAATAATAATAATAATTCACTTACCTTTCTCGGAATGAAGGCATAGTACCTTACATTGTTTATTATATATGTACTTAAATATTTTTTAAAAAAAAGTTTTATTAAAATAAAGACAAGAAATTACATAGGTAGCTACTTGAAAAATTTCGGTCACGTCAACAATTATAATAATAATTATACAAGTATGTATGTACCTATCTATTTCAAGTAAAAATGCTACTATTATATTACCTACTACACTACTCAAATATGTATACATATAAGTCTGTGATAAATGTATGAATTTGTAATTTATTAATGTATGTATGCACATACGTACACAAAATTGAATGAAGGAAAAGTAATAGTGAAAAAGGAAAGGAAAAAAAAAGATTTAGAGTTATTTAAAAAAAAAAAAAGCAATAAAATTTTTTTTTTTTTTTTGAGTATACAAATTAGTAATTAGCAATGGCACTCAAAAAAGTAAGTAGTGACATATTTTACTATGTACTCACTATATGCCATCATGATGCCATAAACTATACAGTCAACAATACGATGTACATACGCCTAAATAATATTGTACATATGTATATGTACGTACGTACACGTACTATATATACATAATTTAATAACAGCGTACATAACATTGAATTACATATATCTACATACTACATACTATTGTACATATATTGATAATGGATAGATGAAGAATGTACACGTTCACATGTACGTACGTGAATATATGTATGTATGCACAAATGAAGATACGATTGAATCCAGTCCATCCATTATAAGTGATTGAACCTGTCATACAATTGACATAAATTTTCACTTCCGATTTAAAATGCATAATTCAATTTTTTTTTTATTTTTATTGATTACTGTTTCTATATATGTAGATGTGGGTGTGTGTGATATACGACGTGATAGTCGTCCATACATGTGTACATACATAGTGGGCGAATTGATTTACAAATAATTTTTAAAAAAATTTATTACAGGATAATAAAATATGTACATAGGTAGTAGGTAATTTTAAACAATTTATTCTAGAATTTTAATTTTTTTTTCATTCTCAGGATATTGGTTATAAACTGAAATTTTAAAAATTATGAATCGTTTTCAATGTGTTTTCTTCAAATTATAACATGCATTTTGTTAAAGGAAAAAAAAAATAAAACTTTTCTTTTTCTTTCAAATTTAAAATCAAATTCTAAATTTCTTCTTTAAATTTTCAAAAAATTCTTATATCTTCCCGTATATTTAACTCTTTCTCATTGAAATTAAAAAGTAAAATAGTACTCGTATACATTGCAATTAATAGCAATTAAATGAATTTCTCCCTTTACACACATCATACATATAAAATATTTTATTAATTAATTGAAGTTATTTATTAAGAAAATAAAACGAGTTAAAAAGAAAAACGATATTAATAATAAAATTTAAATGATATCTATATGTATGTATATTATATATAAGACAAAAGTATGTACATAATGTATCTTAAAAAATTTTATCTTCTTGACCATCATCATTATTATTATTATATTAATTTAATGTCCGTTGACGATTTAGATATCGAAATGAATGCGTAAGTGTTAAGTGGTGGACATTTATGCTTTTTATAAAAGTGCTTAGAGACAAGTATGTAATGTATATCATATCATAACGTCATCATTATTATTATAAAAAATGTGTTTAATAATTTATTTATAATGGAATGCTTCTTTCGAACTGTTGGAACTTTAAAAAAAAAAAATATAGTAATTCAAATTTTTTGTTTTTTTTTTCTTCATTTTATTACTCTATCACATACCTACCAAAGCGATAGACATTGGACATAGAATTTATCAATTCCATCCATATTATAACTTCTTTTGTTGTGGTATGAGTCGTCGTCGTCTGTGAAATGTTTGAAATCCAATACCTAACCTACTGTTCGATATTTTTGTTTATTTTCGATTCTCTTAAAGCGTAGTAGTACATAATAATATGTATATAAAATTGCTGACAAAGCAGCTTTTGTCTTTATTTTCTTGAACGCATTTTTATCAAAATATATACTGTATGATGTGTAGTAGATATATATGTGTATGTATTTTTTTTTATTTTATTAATAAATAATAAATTTTATAAACAAATGTTTATGTTATAATATTATAATAAACAATAATTGTGTTGTTATAATATTTATCAATGGATGAAAATATCAATAATATTAATCGGCATTAATAAAAAAAAAAAGAGAATACATATACATACATAATGTATAATCTAAAATCTAAAACAAAAAAAAATAAGTACTGCCGCGTTGAAATAATAAAAATGAACAGGGCAAAACATTCAGTAGAAATATAATACATCTACATTATGTATACTGTATAGTATATAATATATGTATTTCTTATTTCTATTTTTATTTTATTTCAATTTTTCATTATTTTTTTTTTTTTTCTATCTAACTAAACTATCATTCGTTTCCTCATCAAGAAAAATATACATTACATGCTTATATCATTTTATCGAAAATTTTGGAGGAATAATAACGAAGAAGAAAAACTTTTATTTATATTACGATTATTAAGTAATATATCAGTATAAACAAAAACTTCCGATTAAGATAAGAGCATTGTGTAAATATAAATATAAAAATATAAAAATAATATAGTATTTATTATATGTATTAAGTGAAAAGAATGTCCAAAAATATTTTTATGTCCATTATTATTTATTATTATATTAATAGTCCAACGACCATTTATCTACATATCTATACGAGTGAAAATATGAATGATGTGTTATTAGAATTTGATTACAAAAAAAAGGAATATTACATACGTACATGTACATTATATTACATAATATTCGATACATATACATCTACAAGTATGTAATATCTATTTACATTTACATATTATGATTATTTTAAGAGTTTTCCTTGTCTTCCTGTTGCCTGTCTATTTTACAATACATACCATATCGCATTTAATATATACTCGTATAATATTATGTTAAGTATGCGTACATATTATTTACAATTTTTATATATATTTACATGTATTTTTTTATAATAGCGTAAATATATACAAGAAAAGAAATATGTATTTATAAATACGTTCCATATAATAAAATATGTATATAAAAGCACTTAACACACATTTAAACTATGTAATGTGGTAAATTACAAAAATTCCATTCATAGATATCTATATGTACATATGTATGTACTTAGTATCATAGTTGTACTTAAAATATATAATCACCAGACATTTGAAGAATATGTAATTACACACATATTTCAAAAACATGCATTATTTCTCTCTTATAGAAGAATCGAGAAAATTTTTTTTATTTTTTTTTTTATTGGACAAGGAATTAAATTTTGAAAAAATTTCAATGTTTTATATACATTTATACATTTATGTATATACATAATATACAATATAGACATGTTGCATTTGTAATATATCACCACATATGTATACGTTATACCTACATATTTGTTTTTAACGAAAATAAAATTTTATCTTAAAAATTTTGATAATAAAAACATACTTATATACATATTTATAATATATGTATAAGATTAACAATATAAAATCAAGAATTTTTAAAGTCAAGGTTAAGATTTCGATTTATTGGTATGTATACTTAGAAAAGTTTTAATTGAAAATTTTTTAAAACGAAAATAAACTTTGTATTTGAATGTATGTAGTATGTAATTGCAATGTTTAACATATTATTATTAAATTCGATCAAAATTTAATTGATATGGAATGATAATATTACATGCAATGTATGGAAAATATTTTAGTTTATTCTGTGTAAAAAATCTTAGAACATACATACTACATATATGCTATATTGTAAATTGTAGGTATAGGTAGGTAATATATGTAATATTCAGTAGTTGTAAAAGTACATATTTGTAAACGTTCAGCAGTCATAGCTATACGAGTACATATAGTATATGTAAGATAATATTACTTTAAAGTTTAAACAATCATTTTGCATTCGTAATAAAATTTTTCACTGAAAATATTGAACAAAAAAAAAATAAAAAAATGTTATTGACAATAATACTAAACTGAAATCTGATATCATTAAATGAATTTTTATTTTTTGTTTGCAAACCACATTGTTTTGTAAGTGTACCATATACATGATTATGATTACACATAAATATGTATTTGTCTTTATATATTTTTAGTATAAGATAAGTATAAAATGTATTTTTAAATTTACATATTTTATTTTTTGTCAAGAATATATGTTTTAGAATTACATAATTAAAAAACAGAGTAGTGAAAATAAGAAGAAATTTACTTTGAATTTGATTAAAAATAATGAGAGCGCATGCAAGAATCTCCTCTATAAATTCGAATCCCAATCTAAGTCCATCGTCATTATTTCTACATTAATACAAAATATTCTTATTCTTTTAAAATAATACATATCTACACATGAATGTATGTAATCTTTAGTATGTACATAATACGAATACAAATACAAATAAATCATAGCTCTTATCGTTTTAAAAATTCTTCATTCATTTGCAAATTAATGCAATATAAGTATAATACAATTGTAGTACTATAAGTAATTTTAAGAGATAAAACGAAAATCAATAACAACAAAAATATTTTCATCTAATCTTTTGAAAATTTTATGAACAACGCATAAAACTAACAGAATAGATAGATAAGTAAAATGTGTTTACAAAAAAATATTTTTTTCTTTGTTTTTTTTTTTAATATGTACATAGGTTATTAGGATCTAGATATGTACTTACTTAATAAGTATGGAATCAGAAAGATAAAATAATATTAGTTTGTATATAATCGAATTTATTGTAAATTGAGAGATAGAAGTACATATATACATAAAAATTTTCACAAACTTTCATTGATTATTATCAGATTATTAAAAGATAGGTATATCCAGCCAGTCAGCCAGTCATACTCGTTCGTTCGTAAATGAACTAAGCTAATTCATTTGACTATCAAGATAAATTTTTGCTTATTCATCATTCTGTTGAATATCTATTTTAAATTAAAAATAATACATATAAAATAAAAATGATAAAAATAAAATAAAAATGTGGGAATAAAATAGGAAAAAATTAGAACTAACATAAATTTCAAGATGATGATTTTTTTTTAAATTAATATTAAAGAAGAGAAATTGTAAATTTTTGGTATACAAAAAATTTTTATATTCTGTTTGTAGTTTTTAGTTATTCTTTTTTTTTTTTTTTTTCATTTTGAATAGGAAATATTTGAAGAAAATGATAGAAAAGCAAAGCACAAGAAAATAAAATAAAATAAAATTTCTATTCTATATGATATGTTATATACAAATTAGTATCTGTATGCAAAATGCAACTTAAAGTCTAGTCTAGATGAATAATTTAACCAATTATGCGAGTACTGGTACGACATATATTACATATAATAATGTGGAATACAGTAGAGATGAATCAAAGGAAGAAAGATAGAAATTATACAAATACATATACATATACATATATGCATATATAATATGTAATACAAATATTTCTTACGTATAAAAATGAATTAAAGAGAAAGTTTTTATTGTAACTGTATTTTTTTTTTTTCTTCAATTTTTTAAAGATTTTTTAATATCGAAAAAAAAAAAATTAATTTTTTTATATACATACATACATACATTCGTTGCGAAAAGAATCATTTCAAGATTATATAATTCAGTTATTATATAGACCCCGTCAACAGAAAACAGATATCATAATTTTCAAGACCATTTACAGGTAATTGTCGACATTATTGATTCAAGATGTTGAAAAATAAGAGAATAAACGAACCTACAAAAAAAATAAATAAATAAATAAATTCAATTGATATCGACGACTATCCCATAATACAACCAATTATTTAGCTGGTTCATACATAGATGCAGTTAGCAGTTACATTTATTATACATTATACGAAGCAGATATGTGCATGTAGTGTTACATTGATTGTGTGCCCATTATAAAGTTCTAACAATCATGAGGTATTTTAAAAGTGATTGAATTTTATTTTATTTTATTTTATTTTTTTTTTTCATATAATAAAATACATAAAAATGTCATTATCTATTGTTAAATGTAACTGATAATCATATTATTTAAAGTACTTTTTAATTTATTTTCTTAAAGCAGTAGATATAGGTAGTTGATAAATATAAAATTCTCTATATAAACGATATTATATGAATGTTCGATGAGTAGAGTATATCTGAATATGTCTCAAGACAAGATATAAAAAATTTTTAAATGATTCTGATAAGAAAGAAAATAAAAACATTTTTTTTTTTAAAAATATGGTTAACACTATTGTCATAATGCATTATTATTTGTCTTTTAATAAATGTTGATGTATGTGTACATATATGTATGCATGTATAACATCTGTGTAATGTCGCATAGTCAGTCGCATTTGATAGACGACAAATTAAATTTTTATAGCGTATGGTATAACATTCAATGTATCTAATCTATAATAATTATAAGGAAGCACACACATGATATAAATATCATTATGATGATGATGATGATGATGATGACGTTATGTGATGTTACTAGGAATTTCATATCCCATAAGTAATAAATAAAATTTTTATTTTATATTAAAGTCAACAAATATATTATATAAATACATACATATACTATGTTACATATGTGTACTATGTATTTAAGATAATTATTTTGAAAATATTGTTAAGTTCATACTCTTGTATCTATCTGCATGTACTACTAATATGACTCATCTGAATTAAATTTTATTTTATACATAATCCATAATTTGAAAAAAAAAAAAAAATGAAATAAAAATAATAAATAAATAAAAGTAAAATAAAAAAAATTTTTTTTTATAATTCATTTTGAGAGAAGGAGAAGAAAAGTAATTAATTTTCAGTTCATTTATTGCCTCATTGAATAATAATGAAAATTTATAAGAAAAAATCAAATCAATTGAATAATAAAAAATTTAAGAAATAAAAAAAGCTTGTGCGGTTACACAAATGAATCAAAACACATCATATAGTCATGTACCTATACATATACGTACATATATAGTAATCTGTACCTATGCAGATGTGTATGTACATACATACATATATTGATTGTTGCTATATTACATTATAGATTAGTCAAAGCCAGTTAAATTTCGGTTCATGTACTATTCAAAATGCCTAGAGAGAAATACTGTACTTTAATAATTAATGTAACACTATGAGTTCGAAATTTTCTTAAAACTCCAAATCCAAATTCAAATCCAAAACAACATCATTTTTGGTTGGAGTATATAATGTATGTACATGTATGTATGTATGTAGCTATACAAAAAAGAAATCATGTCGTAATCAACTATGAACACGCGTTTTTCCTTTTATTTTTTCTTTAATTTTCATAGTTTAAGTTATTCATCATCTCGACATCAAGGTAATTTTTTTGGTATGTTCTTGGGTTTCACCTTTTCCATAACAATATTATAACATAACAATACATTTATACGAAATATCCATGTACATAAATGTATACATACTTATATACAATATACATTAAATGTACTTGTACTCGTATATACATATGCGATGCGCGATGTTGGAGATAATATAAATGTATCATTGTTATAAAATGTATAGCTAAATGCAGATATGTATACTCGTAAGTTTGTATATACCTTATTTTTACCTTCGTTACGGTCAACAAATTTTTGGTGTTGTGTGGTGGCTCTTACTCCAGAGATTTTACACACATACAAAAATATTAGCGTACATTATATTATCTACGTGCATATAGGACCAAAATATATAAAAATAGTTTATGTACCTATAATAAAAATAATAATAATAGTTACACATTTATGTATTAAAATCTACATACATATGTACATATCTACATAAATATAGATATATGGATACATATACATAAATGTAATATTGTATCATACATATTGTGTTTGTTGCTATGCCATATACAAACATACAAACAAACTACATAACAAGTAAGCAATTGAGCGAAAAGCTAGCACGACAAAGTATAGTAACTTTGAATATATGAGTATATGGACACCTTTACATTAAAATTAAAATTGTGGAAAATAATATTAGGTGTACAATAATACAACAACAATAACAACAAACATTTTAGGAGTATACATAGGTGTATTTATATACTTTCTGAAATAATAATAATAATAATAATAAATAAAATCGCATTCGCTGTTTCGTCTTTCTTTTATTTTTGCATGAAAAAATATCAAAAAAAAAATAAATTCAAAAAACAATTATTTTTTTTATTTTGTGTTTGCACAGGAAAGTCCATATAGGTAAATGCATTTAATGTGAATTATTTGTAGAAATGAATGTATATATGCGCTCGTTCAAGCCTCTATATATGTATATGTATCTCTGTCTCTGCCTCTATCTACTCTACACATCTATAAAATGATTAACAGCTGTTTCCCTAAAAACGTTATGTTTTTACAATATTAAATATATTTTATTTCTTTCCCCTTGTTAATTTTGCAGTTATTAGTTAGTTAAAGTTTCATTATATTTATACTACATGTAAAAGAAAGTTGAAAAACAACAAAATTACAAAAAAAAAAAAATCTTTAGAGGGCATTTTTTCTTTCTGCACACAATATAACCTCTGCATGGTATACATTGCAGTTGCAGTTTACATATGCGATGTTTATTCGTGAAAATCATATTATTTCATACACAACAGTGGATATATGTATATTTCTTAAGAATGTATTAAATAGTGTAAATGTAATACATCAAAATTCACATATGTATATATATGTATACAATACATTATAGATGCATATGTACACAACCATTTATATGTACTTTATAGTTTCATCATGAAAAGATTTAGTTACTGTATTACACAATTTTTAATTAACTTTTACTCAATATACCTACCACTGTCTATATACACACACCACACACCTTATGATTGGACAATAAAAAAACATGAAAAGTGTAAAAATTTTCTTATTGTTCATAAAATAAAATTCATTAATTTATTTAATAAAAATGAAAGCAATTTGAAATTTGAAAAAAGTTTTCTCCTAGTACCTACTAGGTACCTAGGTAATTTTATTTTAAAAATGTTCAATGAATAATTTTTTACTAGAAACATTTAAAAAGTTTAAAAATTTTCTAATTAATGAAAACATGTTGTATAATATTCAAATTTGAAATTTTAATCAGTAGGTAGTACCTATTTAATTTATCAATTTTCTTTTTAACCTAACATAAATTAAAATTAGGTACCTAACCTAACTACATATCTTCAAGAAATGTTTAGGTTTTTTTTTTTTTTTTTTACAAATGAAGAAACTGAATATTTTATAATGAATAAATATGTACCAATGTTACATACATACATACAGATATGTATTTTTAATAAATGTCACTTACTTGGGTGTTGTTCTTAATTATTATTTTTTCATTCTATACTCGGATCGTTTAACTTCAATTTTTTTATTTTAAAATTAAAACATAAAAATACATTTTGATCTGAATTAGAGCGAAAATAATTTAAATATGTATTATTTAAAAATGCTAAAAGAAAGTAAATATACTATATAGTATATGTACATTATGTATTGATTTATAGATGTTAACATCTAATGTATCTACATGGATGAAAAATATTCATATAATAATACCATACTTTTTTTTTTCATTGCCAATCAATTTTCTTTCAAATTTTGAAGAGCTTTATTTTTATGTTACCATACATAAGTACATGTGTATATTTTTTTTCCAACTAGATAAGATACTTTATACACTACGTTCTTATGTTCGTTATGAAAAGATACATTGCTTATTTTTTTTTATATTAAATATGTTTTATTATATGTACATATATAAATGTAGATAGAAAAATAAGTGTAGAAATATATACTTACATACATACATATGTGAATATGTAGATAATTTATAAAGTATGTATATTTATGTATATGTATTATGTGTACATTATGTAAGTATATATACTAGATATATGTGTATAGATAATAAAGATAGATAGGCAGAAAAAATATTATAGAAGAAAGGAACATGGCTAATTTGACTCGCCCTCATTCCAATAGCAGCCAAAAATTTGTATAATATACATATGTATTTATATAAGTATGTATGTAATAAACTTTTTTTTTTTTTTGAGTTTTAAAGAAATCAAAAATGTATTCTTACATACATACATGAATTTGGATATGAAACAAACAAAAATAATGATTCGTTACTGAAAATTGACTTTGCTTATAGTCAGTATAGTATACTAACATGATACTATGATACTATATATGAATGTATCTTAAATTTTTTTTTATATTTTTTGGTATAATATATCATATATGATGACATTAAGGCAATTGTATACATATCGTAAAATGTTAATAAAGTAAGCAATTGAAGTATATGATCTACGACGATGATAATGATGACGATGACGATGACGATATGTAAGTACATACATTTATATGAATATATATGTACATATTATGTATACACAATTCGATATTATACAAAAAATGTGTAATCGAGTACAATGAACTGTAATATCATTTAACATTTTTTCTCTTCTTTTATTAAAAATAATAATTACATACATACTGTATGTGCACATTATATACGAATTATATATTAGTATGTATAGGTATATATGTATATATTTTTTTGTTTTTTGCTTATTTCATTTCGTATTATATTTACAAATAAATTTTTTTTTTAATTTTTCAATTCTTTACTTTTAACCACTCATATAATATGTATAACAATATTAAAAGAAAAAAATATCAATTTAATTCTGTTGTTAGGTATATAAAGTAAATATAGGATAGGTAAGTAAGCGTACAGGTATTAGTGGTAATAATAAATGTAAGTAGGTATGAATAATTTTTTCGTATTTTGTATGAAAATATAAAATTCGTAGCTTTTTTTTCTTATATTTTTACATTTTTTATAGGTACCTATATATGTACATATTTCAACATTTGTCTTTTCTTCTTGTTGTTAATTTTCTTTATCGATAACTGACTGAATTCAGATAATTTTTGATTTATGATTTTTCTTCTTTTTTTTTCACTTGTATTTTCTTTTAAAATTAAAATAAAAATAATCAATAACATTAGATTTATGTACATATTATGTTACATATGTACATGTATATTTACAAAAATATCGTACATACAATGAATGCACATGATATGAATTTTTCCATGAATCAGTTGTATGTTAAGTAATATCAGCTATGTACTTTTGAATGATATTTAAATGCATGTTTCTTGTAAGTTCAGTTTAAAAACAACAATAAAAATGTTTAAAACAAATTTTAAAAATAAATGAAAAAAAAAAATGAGATAAAAATTTCTCGAATATTTAATATACATTATTTAAAGTACATATACGACAATATGTATGTACATAAAATATGTTTAATTATTGACATAATGATTATAAATTATACATATATACATTTACATAAACATGTACATAGTCGTATAATAATATCAAAAGTAATGAATAATGTGTGATAAAGTTGAAAAAGCAAGTAAATTAAATACACATTTTCATATCTATAAATATTTTGTATGTTGTATCTATTCACAAGTGATATTGAAAGAAAGAAAAAACAATTCGTATAAAAATAAAAATTTCAATAATTTTAAGAAGAAAACTTGAAAAATCCATTTGTGCATTAATCATAAATATGTCTTTGCTTTTATTTCTCATCTACATGATATCTCATAAATGTGAATCAATAATATATACATAATGACATCTCAGATAAGTTTGATGTGGTTTGATCGAGATCGGCACAAAATTGTTATAGCCACCCAGTCCAGTTTAAGAAAAAAACAAATTTTTTTTCTCATGTTATCTCGCCCAAATCTATCTGTGGTGTGTGATGGTAGTGTATTATCGCACAAAACATCTTGTATCTACAAAATACGGAAAAGTTATAAATTATAGTACATATTTCTATTTATTAGATGCGATAATTTTTGTTATTGACCTACTGGTCCACGAATATAAGCTTAACAACGATAACAAATAAAACGAACACAAAAACCGGCAAAAATTTAATATCATTCATATAGTGTGTACACATTATGCATGTATCCATATGTATTTTGCATGTTTTCCCTTGGCATTGCTTCTTTTTCAACAAATTTTCTTCCTATATGCTATACATTATGTATGTATGTAATACATGTACTGCTATAATAGCTACACAACTATGATTATAGGAGTGATATAAATTTTATACTTACTTATGTATATATGCAGGATCATGATAGATAGTATGTATGTATGTATAATCAATTCAATTTTATTCTGATTTCTGACATTTTCTGACATGCGTAGTGGGTTTCTTTTTTTATTTGTACATTCATGTACATACATTATATATGGAATTTTTGGGAAAACTTTTTTCCTGAAACATGTGGAAAAAAAGGAATCCTTCTACTATAAAATATGATGAGGTTACATTCAAATGTACAATATGTATGTACATATTATACAAATTATAAGTATCAAGTATTCCATATATTCATACACACATGTGTATATGAAATATGGTATGAAGATCTAGATAGCAGACCTGGATAAGCCGCAGCCATACCTTATACTTATGTATCTAAATATAAAAAAATTTATCTTTGTTTATTATACCAAAAATTCTTATCATTTTAAGATAACGATAATAATTGTATTTTTTTCTTCCTTAAAGACTTGAACTGCGAAACACAAAATATGTTTTATCAGATTTATTTTATTTTTACAACAGCAAATAGCAAAAAAAAAATTATTAATAAATACATAATAATAATGAAATGTTCAGTTATATGTTATATGTACTTATATAAATATCATACATCACCATATGTTTTCTCAGAATTATTTCACATTGTTTATTTAGAAAATTAGATACATATGTATAAATATTTTGTATATATTTTTTTAATAAGTAGTATTATTTATTCTGTATTATAAAAATACTTTTGGAGTAGAATATTTAACTGGAACATTGTGTTGTGTGTGTGTGTAGTTGGACGTTTTGTATTTAAAAAACTGAGGATTGAATAATGAGAATGTTCGTTAACATTAAGTATCGTTGTTAACTACAATATTAACTAAACATTTTGTGAGGAAAACAAAATTTTAGGATTTTTTTTTTTAAATTTATAAAAAACAAAATATTTACACCTATCAAATAACATTGTGCCTTTATGAAATTATTTTTTTGAAAAAAAAAAAAAAAATTCCAGAATTTTACATTGAAAATATTAAATTTCTTACTGAAAAAATTCTCTTAATTTTTTTTTTCATACATTTTCTACAGCATAAACATTTTCAATTATGTATATATACCTACACATTTGTTTCATGCTTTATCGATAACTTTATTTTATGATCTTCAACATTTTTTTCATATTATTTTCAAATTTATCTTTGCATTAAATCAGAGAAAATTGAAACCTCTCATTCCTTCAATTTTGGTGTTATAAAACCAATAAACTACCTATATACCCGTATGTACCTATACTTACACTACACCTATCTATGGGTATAGGTATATACAGAATTCCTTTTAAATGTGTTGAGATTGATTCTGATACGAATTCGTGTCATTTACTCATCAAAAATTCAAGGATATGAGTTTATCACTTCATTTTTTTTTTTTTTTGTGATTTAGGATAGGAAGGATAATTTTCATTAGTCATAATACTGATATAATACACGTAATATTTCTACAAGTGCAAGTGAACTTGCTATTATAATAAAAAAAAGCTATACATATTATGTAGCTATGTAGTTTCAAGTATAACTACATATTATACTACCACACTACCTACAATTTAATTTCTGTCCATACATGCATATTTTATAAATCACCTTAAAACGAACATGACTCATTCAAATATATATGCAGTGTAGACAAATTATTTGTTCAATAAATAAACACGATTTTGTTTTTTTTTTTCTTCAATAAATCGTCAATATTTAACATTTAATATAATATTATATAATGTAGTACATGTATCTATGTACATATACTTGTACGTAAGTAATAAGTGCCTAATTTCTTATTTAAATAAATTTAAAGAAAAAAAAAATTATTATTAGTAATTAATTGGTAGGTAGAAAAATAAATTATGTTGTTTCGATTATGTATACCTACTACTTGTTTTTCAACATTTTGGACCTTTCTCAACTTAGACACATTTGATTTGGTTTTTTGGTTTATTGAATAAATCTAAGATGAAAATATTATTCGCCTCATGGATTTTATTAATGAAACATAAATAGTAGATAGACTAACAAAAAATGAAATGTAACGTATTGTATGTAGGTATGATACACAAATATAAGGAAGGACATGCTCGATAAAACCATTGCTTACCCTATTTATAAATATATTGTGGATGTGGAATTTCCTTTTTGTAAAAGGAAATCTGGCAGCACTTGACTCAAATAATTTTACAATAATTTTTGTGTATTTAGCGGCATTCATCAAAATTAAAATTTAAATTTAAAAAAAATTGTATTTTATTTGTATTGTATTTTATTGTATTGTATTTTATTGTATTTTATTAAAAAATTGTATTTGTACTTTAATTTTAATACTCAATTGCTTCTATAATTTTTTTTCAGTGTTATCTGGTTATCTATAGCCAGATTAGAGATCAATCAATGAGAATATGTACTGAAAAAAATAGCTCCATAGTTTTAAAATTGTAAATTACTTCCATTATATCGTTGAGAAAGTAGGTATGTACATACATTCATATATGAACATATATAACAGCGTATATTTTTTTACATAGCAGATCATTAATTTTAGCAATACGAAATCACGAAGCTCCATATAATCATGAAAACAAAATGCAATTTAATCATCTCATCTCATATCATCACATACATACATGCATATTAACAAAAAAAATACGGTCAATTAAAACTTGAATTTCGTAGATACAGTGTCAGTGAAGTGAATAAAAAAGCAATGAAATGATTCAAGATGAAATGTCTCATACCATTTACATTGTACATATCCAACCAAACCCATTCTTTTTTAACGAGGGCTGGGTCAATCGGGATTTTTTGAGCAAACCTACACACATTGTTCCTTTTTCCTTTAATTCATGTTTCTTATATGAAACACTTATTTTCTATTTATCTATATTTGCAAATTTTCAAAATATATGGGATATTTTATCTTATTTTTCTACTATTATTTTGATTCTTTTACCAACATTTTTCATGCCAATTCACCAACTACATATATTATAAATTATAAAAGGAAAAATACTATATATCTTTATATATTTATACATATATAAGCATGTATGTAATATGTACACTATATATATATGCATATGTTCATGTATAAAATAAAGTACAATGTACATCATACATGTTGTATTTTAACAGGATTAAGTGGGGATCGACTGTAACCCACACTCCACTCCACTACCACAACGAGGAATACAGAATTTCAGACAGAAACATTATACCAAAAATCAAATTTTCAGACATTTTTATTTTACAAAACTCATTCTCATATTCATTCGTATATTAAAATTTAATATTTTCATATAGAATTTCATAATTTAACTAAATAAAATTTAAAAATATTTGAAATTTCTCGTTATGATTAACTAAAAACCGGCAAGCATAATATCAAAAAGTTCTTTGTTCATTGTCTGGCTTTTCTTTTCTTCTATACAAATTCTACCAACAAATTTCAATTTTAACTTTCATGTTTTACATAAATTATGAATGAAAATTTAAATATCTTACCTTGTTTTTAATAAAATTTTAATTAAATGATAATCCTAAAATGCACTTTAACTTTTAACACAAAATTACACTTAACACTTTTAAATTGTTTTAATATTTCTAGAGAATTTTTCTTTTTCCAAAAATTTCAACTGTTTTTTTTTAATTCGAAAAAAACTAAAACACGTTCACGTTCACGGTACGAATGTACTATTCTTATTTCTTATTCGCATTCACATTTATTTTTTATTCAATATTCAAATTCAACTTTGCTTAAACTCTTATCGCCGTCTCTTGTTCTTCAGTTCTTGTCTTCTACTTTGTGTTGTGCTTTGTGCATACTACAATACAACGGGCAATGGGGCAACACAACAAATCAAAAAAACAAAATTATATACGACTAGTCGACTACGCTAACGCTACACGCTACACGCTACCACTACAATACAATTGCATTGTACACTGTACACATTTTGTTGTTGTACGAAACGGCTATCGCTATACTATACACAAAATAAATCAACGAAATGACTCATCAAATCTGGGAAGTGGAAAATTATGTTTTCTTTTCCTTTACCTATTTGCTTCATTCTCTTCGATTCGACTAAGTCAGCTAAACGTTCATCGGTTATTTTGTAACCGGTACAATTTTAATTTCGTACTCCATTATTTTCTTCCTGCTTTTGATATTTGCTTTTATCTATCGTTAACGTTAAATGCTAAATTACAAATTAATTACTTTGGTGGTAGTCATTCTCTACTTGCCTTTGCCTAACAAAAAACCAAACAAAAAACAAGTGTAAAGTGCTAATAGTAAATTGTAAAAGGTAAAATAAAAAGGTAATAAGATATAAATGTATATGGCAATACTGATGAGAAGAATGGCTGAGCCGCAGTTGTAATTAATAATGGTACAGTGCTCAGCTCAGACCATTCATTAATAGGTTATTACGTTATTAGTTATTTTACTTTTTTCTGACTGCTGGCTATTGGCTAATATGATTGAATTTGAGTGAGAAGAAAAATGCTTAAGTTGACAAATTATGTTGGTAAAAAGAGAGAGAATATTATGATGAGATAAAATTTAGAAAAAAAGATGATACTATTAGCTGACAGTTTAGCCAATTAGCTATAACTAGAAAAATTCAAAATTAAAGAAGTGGAAGAAATATGATGATTTCCAGCAAGTGGAATCGGAGAGGAGGATATCGTTATTTATTTAAAAATTTTAAAATTTATTCGTTATACATTTTTCTAATGAACTGTTTTTAATTATTTATTTTAATTTAATTCATTTTTCTAATTATTAAGAAATTAGCGTCTCTGCTAGAACATGAAAAAATTTTCTGAATTATTATTAATTATCGATTTTATCCGTTGAATGTAATCGTTAAATATTGCGTAACGAATTTATTGAATAAAATAAAAAGAAAAAAAAATGAAACTGAAAAATATCGATATTGAAAAAATCGAGAATCATACAAAATTGAAAGTAAATTAGAATTGATATTTTCGTCGAAATTGTTAAAATTTAAATATCGAAAAATCGGAAAAAAA
Organism: Villa cingulata; assembly: GCA_951394055.1. Classification (NCBI taxonomy): domain Eukaryota; kingdom Metazoa; phylum Arthropoda; class Insecta; order Diptera; family Bombyliidae; genus Villa; species Villa cingulata. The sequence goes on along the minus strand of OX596018.1, from coordinate 60,600,163 downwards.
TAATTCGAGACTGATGAATTATGAAGTATTATGAACATGTGACTACTGACTTGTGATGAGATGATATCGACATATCGACATCGAGATGTCAAGCTCAGATGTTGTTTTTCTTGAATTTTTTCTTATTACTGTTTCTATTTCTCTGTATATTTACATTTCTGTTACTGAATCAAGAAGATCAAACATCAAATATTTATTTTAAATAATAAACATCAATTGATACAGTATTATTTATCATCTTGAGAAAAATGTATTAAAATTCTCATAAATTTTATGAACAGAAGTGACATTTTTCAATAAGAAAAAGAAGTTCCAACCTGCTATGAATGGCTTAATAGAATATTTAAAAAGCCCAGAGCTTGTTGTTAAAGTACAACAGTATTTTGGTATTGAATATATATCAAAAAATAAAGAATGTGATTTATTTTGTGTTCCGGAATCAGAGAAATATAATAAAGATGGATCATTGTGTTCATCAAATAATGAAAGTGACGATGATGCTGATGGAAAAGAATACGAAGGTTACATCGAAAATTATGAGTTGAGAAGAAGAAATGGAAGTATACCTAAAATAGATGATTGTAAATCAATGAAAAAATCAGAAGAAGAAATTTCGGCACATAAAAACGATAGAAAATCAAAATATATTGTACACAACAAATTTTGGTACTACCTCTTTCTTATAGGTACAGAATTAGGGGATGAAATCTTCTATGCTACTTTCATTCCATTTTGGTTCTGGAATGTGGATGGGGCAGTTGGCCGTCGAGTCATATTTTTGTGGTCGATTGTTATGTATATCGGTATTTATTGTTATATATATATATATATTTTTTTTTTTAAATTTGAAATTTGACTTTTATTCTGTAGGGCAAAGTTGTAAGGATATCATTAGATGGCCTAGACCGGGTCCGCCAGTTATAAGATTACAAGAAAAATGGGGCATGGAGTATGGAATGCCTTCAACGCATGCAATGGTTGGGCTCTCGATTCCGTTTTCTGTATATATATTTACTGCTCGAAGGTAATAGTTTAAATTTAAATATGTAAATGAATTTTATAAAATTATAATTGTAATATTGTGTTTAAGGTATCAGTATCCATCCTTTATTGGATTTTTGATATCAACAGTTTGGTGTACTGTGATTTGTTTGAGTCGAATTTATCTGGGAATGCATAGTGTTTTGGTAAAATTCTCTAAGATTCGTAATAAGAGATTTTCAATTATTTATTTTGCAGGATGTTATTGTCGGTTTGCTGTTAACCTTCGTTTTGATGATATTTTTGATACCATTAGTCGATTATCTAGATTACTTTATACTTTCAAGTAGTTATTCACCAATTGTTATACTTTTTATCTCCATTATGTTAATTGTATTTTATCCGCACTCCGACAAATGGACACCAACAAGGTAATTGAAAAAAAAAAAAATGTAATTAATTCTCATTCATTTCATTAATAAACAATTTGGAAATATGTATAATTTTTAGAGGTGACACTGCAATGACCGTATCAGTATGTGCTGGAATACAGATTGGAGCGTGGTTAAATTATCAACTTGGTGATATGGTGCCAACATCTGCGCCACCACCCTATAAAATAATTTGGCCAAACTATCAAATGTTAGGTCTCCTAATATTACGAACAGTATTAGGTCTCTGTTGTATAATTGCTACACGTGCCATCGGAAAATCAATATCATATGCATTTGTTTGTGCGCTTCTTGGAAAAGATAAAAATGAATTGAAAAATTCTGAAAGTACGTTAGAAAACACAAATAAAACAATTGTTGAATTGAGTTACAAATATTTCACTTATGGAGCAATCGGTTTTAATACTCAATATTTACTTCCAAACGCTTTTAAATTATTAAGTATTGGTAGACCAGATTTTTACACAGAAATATGAATATTTATCAATAATTGATATTATCTATTTAATTATGTAATATAATTAGAAAAAAAAATTTATTTCTTTACTTGTTTTCTTTTTTAAACATTTTTTTTTTGTTTTTATTGTGAAAAAAAAAATTAATTTTTAGATAAAGAAATGAAATTAAAGTGTAGTGCTGGCCATTCCATTTAACTTAATTTTTTTTTTTTTTATAAAGGAAAAAGAAAAAATGATTAAATTTAATCAAAAGCAATATAATTTAAGCTATTTTTCCTTCTAATGAAAGAGTAATAAATCAATATATATAGGTATTTATATAACATATTGCTGTGTAATATGATCAAATTATGTATATGTATGTATATACATAAGTATATAATAAAAACCAAAATTACAAACTAGCCAAAAATAATATTAGTTCTATTTCATTTAATACATACACATAAGAATGAATTTTTTTACTTTTCAGATTTCTTCTGTTCTATTAGAAAATATTTGAACATAATTTACTTATATGATTTTGATCAGATTTTATGATTTAAATTTAAATGATTTTATGTGATATATGATACCTCATAAAATCTCTAAAGATTGATTGAATGTATAAATTATTATAAAATCTTTTTATTTAATTTGATGTAGCGTGAATTTTTTCAATTAAAAATTTTTTTTCTTAGATTTTAGATTTTTGGTTAAAATTTATTTGTTTTCAGTTGATTTGTTTTAAAGTACATACATTTATAGGCTCCAATAAAAATTGAAGGTACATAATTTGTTTTTGGGTAATTTATGAAGGAAGAAGAACAAAATTTTTAGATTTTTTTCTCAGTAAATTTTCCCTTTTTTTTTAAGTGAATTGCTAGAGATGTAAAATTCGATTATCGTATATTTATGTAGCATATAATGTGATTTATTTTGAAAATGAATATTCTAACCGTATATCTTAGATGCTCTTTTTTTTTAAATAAAAAATTTTATTTACAGAAGAAAAAATAAGTATTTATAAAAAGTTATTTAAAACTGATAAAATATATATTCGGCTAGACTATAATGCTTCCCATTGAATCGGTTCCATTAACGTTAACAGCGACAAAATAAATTCCTCTGGCTCGACCATAATTTGAAGGTTCACCGCCCATTCGTACATCAAATTTTAGAGCATGACATGATTTCTTTAAGAAAAAATAATAATTTCTACATTTTACTACTAAATAATTATTTTTGAGTTTAAGAGATTCTGCGAAATATTGATATGAACTGCCATGTGAACAGCCAACAATATCAATTTTACATTCTGGTTGAGCTTCACCCCAGTTTGGATAGAATGATGCTGTTCCAAGAGGTTCTTTAAAACCAAAATAATTTGTATCTGTATGAATTGTTTCAACATAATCAGCATCAGTTGCTGCTAAACGTTTTTCTGGTGGTTGTTTATTGAACCAAGGTGCTGCAGGATCTAGTCCAATTATCGTATGAATATGTCCTCGTTTAACTTTTTTACCAGCTAATCCAGATGCATGAGCACCTAAACTATGACCAATTAATGTTAGATTTGAAAATGATAAATCACTTTTATCATAAAGAAAATCAATAAATTCGGCAATTTTTTCAGCAACCGATTCAACTTTTCTTGCAGAAAAATAATACCATTTATAATGTGCAGCATCACTCCAATCCACAATGAAAACATTAAAATTTCCACGATTCAAGTATGCATCACGAATAAGAATGTTAACACTTGAATTGCCATCATTCATCCAACCGTGCGTAATAAATCTGATATGTGTGCATATTCAAACGAATTTTTTTTTTTACATTAAATGCAAAAACATGTAATATACACACGTGGTATGTAATGATAAAGAAAAGAAAAGAAAAAAAAAAATTAGAATAATTTTCAGTTATTCATGTGAGAATGTGAGAAAAATTGTTACCTTGTTGGATGACTTCTATTGAAATTTGAATTTATAAGAGATTTCGTGTCATTAATCTTGATGAGTTGACCAATATTTGGATTTAATTTTGTATACAAGTAAAATTTAACAAGAAATTTACTTGTAAAATTTGAATATTCTAAATCAAGTTCTTTGATATTAACTCTGTTTAGGTTGCCGTATTCATCTGGATGTTCCTCCCATTCACTATCATTTAGTTGCTTTTTATGAAATAGAAAATTAAAAATATCCTTAGCAGCTACTACAGAATTGAATAGAAGAAAAATAAAAACAAAAAAAAAAAAAAAACAAATTTGTAACCATATTGCACTTAGATAATAATTTAATAAAAAATATTTTTACGCACTAAATGATAAATTTAAAATTATTAAACTCGTACAGATTGTTACTTTCATTTTTGTTCTCAAATGTATAATATGTAGTTTTATAATACTTTTAATGTTAGAATTTTGCTTTATAAATGTTCTTTTGTAACAATAATTACATATTTTTATTTTATTGTTTGTTTATGTCTTATCAAATTAATTTTTACATTTGTTGGTTGTATTGTAATAATAATCATATAATTATTGTGCATATGTAAAAAAACAAAATTAAATAATACATGACTTTACTATATGCGAGTTATGATCAGTTTATCAATTATAATGTGTGTAGACACATATTTTCATATAATTTTTTAAGTTATTTTTCTCATTTTATCATAAAATTATGTTATCAATTTCCATAAATTTTTCAAACATTTTTATTTTTATTTTTACATAACATGTAGATTATGTATTTTATTTTGACGCTTTTTCCTGTAGTGAATTTTTGAACTTGACCGCCAATTTTACATTTTTATAATGATAAATTAAAAGCTCTTTAATTTTATATTGTAAATATAAACAAGAAGGAAAAAAACTATAGATTATATGTCTGTTTTTTTTATTGCTTTCCCAAATGATTTTATGGATCATTTTGATAATTTGTTAATGAATTATATTTTTGTTATTAACAAGTGATAAAATTATTTTATTATTTATTAATGACATTCTAATATTTAACAGCTCAACATTACGTCGTTTAAGGTAGGTGCTCGTATTGATATTGATTAGAATAAAAATATATTCTTTTTTTGCAATTGAAAAATTATACTAATAAAACTCTTTAATTATTACTTAAAATTATATATATAATAACTTTTAACAGTAGGTACCAATATGAATTATTTCTTCATCGCATTCAGTATTTTATTTTTCATAAATTTTTATATTGATTCATGTAAATTTCCAATTGCAAAAGGACTTTTTGAAGATGTTTGTAAAAAATAAATTCCGATATTTTTTAATTGATTAGAAGGATCACCACCCATTCGTACGGTATTAATATATTTTGAACATGTTTTGTTTGAAAATGTTGAATTAAATATATCCCAACATCTTGATGGCATAAACATATTGTTAACGTATTGAATTGATTCGGCAAAGTATTTGAATGCTCTGGCATGAGAACATGCAAAAATATTAGACCAACAACCAGGTTGATTTTTTCCGTTATTCGGATAAAATGAAGCATGACCAATAGGGGCGGAAAATCCAAAATTTGTAATATCAGTATGAATTGTTTCAACGTACTCAGCATCATTGAAAAAAAGTCTTTCGTTAGTTTGATTAAATGAGAAAAGTGGTCCAGCTGGATCTAAACCAATAATCGTATTAATTTTATTCTTTTCTAATAATTTTCCAGCAAATCCGGCTAGATGTGCTCCCAAACTATGCCCAATTAAATATACACTTTCGAGAGGCATTTCTGCTTTTTGATGTAGAAAAAGTATAAATCTTAAAAGTACATGACTAACACTTTCAAGAGAATATCGTACTCCGATGTAGTTGACTCTCGACGCTATAGAATTCCAGTCCATACATATAACGTTGTAAGCACCACGCGTTAAGTATGCCTTTCTAATAAGTTTATTTACAGGAGAATCAATATGACTAACCCATCCGTGTATGATAATTCTTTAAAAATATAAATTTTATTATTATTAAAAAGGATTTTTCAGATAATTTAAGCTTTTAAATCATCCATATACCTTGTTGGATGTTTTGGATTAAAATTTGATTTCGAAACTAGATATTTGTTTCCTATTTTGAGATTTTCTCCGACAGTTGGGTTTGAATTTGTGTAAAGTTTAAAAAAAATTCGTGAAAGTCCATTATCCTGAATTGTTGAGAATGCTGTATTCTTCAAATACTGTTCAATTTGTAATCTGTGTACCCAAACAAATGTTCCATTAGCTAGTGGAACTCGTTCCCAATCTTTTAATACACTTATTTTTTGATTAGCTGATGATAATTGATTGTCACATTTAATAAATACTAAAAATAAAAAAAAAAAAAATTGTAGATAACATTTATACAAGTGCAATGAGGCAATGAGGGTATTAAACGTACTTAATAAATATAAATGAAAAATATGAATAAAGGTAGTAAATAATATGGTTTTCATTTTTTTTTTTTTAATTTATTACAATACTTGAAGCTATTTTTATGTAATCCGCTCGAGCACGTAATTCGCGATTAATTTGTAATGAAATATGTTTACAAACATGTTTATATTTATATTAAAAGCTAAAAGTGTCTCACATATAGTAAAACTATATATATACTTATGTAATTAAACACTTGACTTGAATATTTTTAAGACTTTTATTTTTGTTCATTTATTTTACTTTTGTTTTTGTCTTAACAAATTCGCATAAATTTATGAACACATAAGTATTTCATAAATAAAATAAAATAAATAAAAATAAAATGAAATAAATTTTTAATTTCAATTATGTAAATTATTTTATTTTTATAAATTTTTTTATAAATAGTTTTTGTGGAATGCATTTGAATGCACATTTTACATATAATTGAAAACCTGGAAATAGTTATTTATGCAAATGCAAAGATAAAACATTATGAAGAATACGATACAGTTGCGATAAGAAGGTGATCAATTCAAATTGGTAGATTTTAATTTATGAATATATTAGAGGCATAATTTAAAATTTAATGACATGTTAAATGAAAATTATTTTAAAATTTTTTCATATTTTATACAATAAAAATTTTTAATCGGTAAACGTTAATGAATAATTGATATCAATCAATCAGTCGAACGGAAACCACTTATGTATATGCATTTTAAAATTTTCAAAAATAAGTCAATGCAGCAGTAATTGAGCAGTATAAGTAAGTATGTAATGTGTATAGAGTTTGACTGTAACCAAGATTTAAATCAACATCGAAATTAAAAATCGAATAATTCATCGATGAAGTAATAAATTACGAACGCACAAAAATATAAATAAATTTTATAAATTTTTTTTCTTTTCGTATTATGGTATTGGTTAAAATTAGATTTGATATTCCTTTCTTTATGATTAAAAGCCATTAATTTTTTAACAATTTATTTTAATAAAAACATTTTCAAATAGCACCATAAATTTATTATCGATTACGTAATTGAAAAAATTCATTCACAAAAAAAAATTTTTTAATTTAATTTAAATTTAATTAATTTTTACATAGTAAATTCCTTTAGCAATGCCATTATTTGATGGTTCTCCACCCATTCTTAAATGTCCTACACTTACAGAACATTTATTATTTTTGATTTCATCAAAATTTCTACATCCAAATACAGTAAATTTATCATGAAAATTATTTGTAATTGTTTTAGCAAAATATTCATAAGATTTTGAATGTGAACATGTTCCTGAAGCGTCAAGACCACATCCTGGTTGTTTTTTACCTCCGTTCGGATAGAATGATGCTAAACCGACTGGATCATAAAATCCAAGTTTTCCACCGTTTGTATGAATTACTTCAACGTAGTCTGCATCATTTGACGATAATCGTTTTTCATTTTGTGTTATAGAGAATAATGGTAATGCTGGATCTAGACCAAAAATTGTATTAATACGTCCACTTGTCACGTATTTACCGGCAAATCCTGCTACATGTGCTCCTAAACTATGTCCAATCAGATATAATGTGTTTGTAGACATTCCAGCACATACATGAAGAAAATCAATAAATTGTGCAACTTTCTTCCCAACTACACCGACTTTTTCTTTAGCTTTCGAATAAACATTGGTCGTAATCGAACTCCAATCAACTGAAATCACATTGAATACTCCACGAGTGAGATATGCTTTTCGGATCACTTTATTAACAGATGAGTCTTTGTTGTTTATCCATCCATGAATAATAATTCTTAATGATTGAAAATAATAGCGCGTTAATTTATAAACAATTATTTCAGAATTGTTTTAACACACAAGAAATGCTTACCTTGTTGGATGTTTTGGATTGAAATGAGATTTAGAAACTGAGTTTAAATTAAGCTCAATTAGTTCCCCTTTTGAAGGATTTTCTTTCGTGTAAAGTGTAAATGTGACTTTATCCTTATCACTGTATACTTCCAAATTTTCAATCGATACATTTTTCTCATTCGAGTAAGGATCGAAGTTGTTATTGAATGAAGAAAAATATGAGCATTTGATTGAAGTACCCGAATAGGCTTCTTCTGAAACTGTAATCGAAAAATGTTTTAAAGCAAAATTTTATCGTTTTCCTATAAATTAATCTTGTATTCTACAAAATTTGTTTTTATCTCTAGTCTTTTGCTTACTTCTTATTGTCAGTAATACGCTGAATATAATTAATATTAATTGCATATTAAATATTACGAATATTGTATATGAACCGATTAAAAGTTTATTAATTAATGAATTATTTTTCATTGCAGCAAATTACCTACATTATATATACAAACGACTATAAGAACATAATGCCTAAAATAATACACCATTAAAAACTTTAACTTGAATTTAAATATATAATCCTTTATATCTGCACACAATTAATCTTGAGAATTTTTCCATAATTGCGTTGTTTTTTGAAATACCTACAATAAGTGCATACCAAATGCATGTGGTAGGTAGTTGCGTAATTTTCAGATAAAGAATTGATTTATAATGTTTTTGCCATCAATTTCTATATATTGTGTAATAAAATGTAAGTTTTTTTGTTTTTGAAAATTTATGATTCATACATATATATATAATAAAATATAAATATATAATTATAAATAATAACCATAATATGTACCTACTTAGAAATATAATTAAGTCTATCAATTTTTGTGAATTTTTTAATTAAAATTATTGTAAACAATGTATAATAGAATATATATGAAATATACATTATATATGAATATAGGAACTTTAATATTATATTATTTTAATTTTTAAGTTGGGGGAGGAAAGAATTTTTAATTATATATTTCTATTGTAAACATTTTTTTTTTTTTTTTTTTCAAAAACATGTACATATTTGAAATATAATTTTACTATCCCATTCCAAATGGTTCTTTGGAATTTGTTCGTAGAAAATATACTCCATTAGCATTTTCCTTATTAGATGGTTCACCGCCCATTTTAAAACGTTTCATTCCTTTGTTTTCAATACAACGTTGAGATAATATACTGTTAAAATTTTTACATTTAACTGCTAAAAAACGATTATTCTCTCTGATAGATTCAGCGAAATATTTATATGATCTACTGTGAGAACATGCATTTTTTGAACATCCCGGTTGAGATTTTCCCCAATTTGGAAAGAATGAAGCATGTCCAATTTTCTCATATAATCCCAGAACTCTACCATTCGTATGAATTGTTTCCACATATTCAGCATCAGTACTTGAAAGTCTATTCTTTGATGTTGATGTTAGATATAATGGAGCGGCTGGATCTAAACCATATATTGTATCGATTCGTCCATTTTTCACATATTTACCAGCAAAACCAGCTACATGTGCTCCTAAACTGAATCCGATCAAATACAACGTTTCAAATTTCATATTGGATGTTTTATGAAGAAAATCAATAAAACGAGCAACTTTTTTTCCTATTTGTTGTGTTTTCAATCTGGCTACAACGTAATACCTTTTCGCAACAGAACTCCAGTCAACTACAATAATATTAAAATTTCCACGATCTAAATAAGCTTTTCCAATAAGATCATTCATTTTAGATTGACCATTTTGTCTCCATCCATGTATGATTATTCTGTTAATGAAAAACGGCAAAAAAAACCTTACATTTGTTTTAAAAACATATAAAAATTTAGTCAATAGGGTAAACCTTGTTGGGTGGTCTGGATTGAAGGATGAATTTTTAAGACTTGACTCCTGATGAGGATAAATAATATGTCCATTTTTAGAATTTGTTTTAGTATACAATGTGAATGTTACTAAACAATGTTTGATAGATTTTGCTTTTATTTTTAGATCTCTTAAATGATCTGCGCTTACCGTCGTCAGAATACCATCCTTATTAGGTACCAGATTTGTATACAAAGATTTGATATAAACTGTATTTTACGAAGCGATTGTGATAGATATATCAAAATTTTAAAACTGTCTTTACAATAGTAACGAGTATATTTATATGTACATATCGTAATACTTACACGATATTATAATGATTTTTAAGTACATACCAAACATGTTCACTTAATTACTTTTAAATTGTTTTATTTTGTAAAGTGAATTTGATATGTAATCTCATAAAAAATTTTTTTGTACTTACTTGTTAATATTCTTTCAATAAGGATTAAATTAAAGATTTTAACAAAATAAATATATTTTCTTTAACAGTGTTCGGTCTATACTAAAAATTGATTTGTCAATTTTTAGATTCGTAACACATGTATTTGTTACAGTTTTCTAAATAAATTTTCAATTTAATTTAACCAAACCGCTTTTATTATGAATTAAGGTGTAAAATTGAATTCCTTGCATTAAATTTTTTATTTTCACTTTATTCAAACAATTCATTTATTTTAGAGTTAAGATTTATCTTTCGATATATCTGAAAAAAATTTTAATCAGGTTTGAACTAATAAATTATAGTTAATTAACTTTTGTAGTATGTTAATTATGAAACTAAATCAGTGAAATATGTACATAGTACCTATTTAAAAATGTGAATTATTATCGTAATGTAAAATATTGATAATTTTCCATTGGATATTAATTTTAAATGGTGCAATAAATTTTCGAAATATGAACATAAAATTAAAATGAACGAATAAAAGAGAAGTATATTTACCTGAAATTCAATGTATAAAACTCGTAAAATATTTTTGAAATTTTATATTATTTTATATTCTTAATAAATCTTAATTTTATTTAATTTAATTTAATTTAATTTAATGTATGTATATAAATGTGCTAAATTTTATAAAAACCACTCACTAAAATTACATGTAACATATAAATATATAATATTGACACAGTCAAAAAAATCATAAATTCAATCATTAACAATCATACCGTAATATAGATTTGAATTACAAAACGTTTCGTGGGTGATTGTGAATTTTTGAGTTCTTTACTGGAACAGTACCAGCTGCAAAAGGCGATTCAGAATTTGTTGGTACATAAAATACTCCATCTGCTTTTCCGTAATTCGATGGTTCTCCTCCCATTCGAAACAATTCCATTTCTTGTGAACATTTCGAATATATTAAATCATCAAATTTTTCACATTTGAGTGGTACAAATTGATTATCAGTATTTATTGATTCTGCGTAGAATTCATACGATCTACAATGTGAACATGTTACATCAATCAATGGACATCCAGGTTGCCATTCACCACCGTTAGGATAAAATGATGCATTTCCGATTGGATACAAGACACCCCAAAGACCAGTATTCGTATGGATCGTTTCCACATATTGTGCATCGTAAACTGATAATCTTCCACTCTCATCGTCACGAGGAAATAACGGACTAGCCGGATCTAATCCAATTATTGTATTGATTTTTCCTGTTGTCACATATTTGCCGGCAAAACCAGATGCATGTGCACCTAAACTATGTCCAATCAAATATAAATCATTCAAATTCATTTCACCATGATCATGCATGAAATCAATGAATTCAGCAATTTTTCTACCCACTTCTTCTACATTCACTTTAACTCTGATATAATTAGTTGAAGATGCAATCGAACTCCAATCGATCGAAATCACATTGAAATTACCAATTTTTAAATATTTACTGCGTATTAGTTCATTAATAGGTGCTTCAATGTTACTCTGCCATCCATGTAATATTATTCTAACAAAAATGTAAAATGCAAATAGAATGAATATAAAGAAATTTCAATTTGATTTAGAATTGTTTTTTACCTTGTGGGATATTTAGGATTAAAATTTGATTTCAAAAGTGACGAAGAATCACCCATTATAATATCTTCTACATTTTCTGTAAAATTTTTTTTCGTATAAAGACGATATAATATTATTATTGATTGCCTAGACGCTGAGAACATATCCATTTCAGTTTCAATTTCGGTTGTGTTCATCCATTTAAATGTACCATCGACTTGTGGTATCATATGCCAATTTGTATCTTCATTAATATGATTTGAAAGATTTTCCACTGTTGGATATGCATAAACTGTAATTACACCTGGTAGGTAAATATGTATTATGTAAAATTTAAATTATTTGAAAAGTTTAAATTAAATAAAAAAATTCAAATCCTTTACCAATAATTAAGTTAAAAATAATTAAATTTAATTTTTTCATTTTATTTTTTTAATTTACAATTTTTCAACAGTAATAACAAAATTTTTTTAAAAAAAAAATCAACAAAGAAATAATACTTAGAATAAAAAATTTAATTAGCAAAAAAAAAAGATTTAAACTCATCAACAATCTATCAATAATATAATTAAGCGATTAAACATACGACAATAAGCCTTTTATATGAAATATTTATGTTGAAATTACGATTATTTCGATTACTCTTATTATGTCAATTATGACGTTCTATACTTATTATATTGTACCAATTGTACTCGTCACCTAGCAGTAGCGGATAAAAAATATACATTTCTTAATATAGAAAACCAAAAAAAAAGGAAAAGATAAAATTTACCACCTCGCCTATTAAAGGTTTTATTGGTGTTATTAATTTTTTTTTTTTTTTTGCTTAATGTGCTTGTATGTTTATGTATATCATTTGATTTATTTCAATTATCGCATAAGATCTAAATAAATATTATGATAAAGATATACATAAAACTCACTTATTGTCTGTGAACATTATTACATATGTACATAAATATGTATTTCATAAATATAAAAAAAAAAACTCATAACATTGAGTACTTAATTTTTTTGTTTTGTTTTCTGTAGTGTGTATAAGATTGATAAAATTGTCACGTTATTGTTCAATTCATTTCATACTATCGCGTTTTTAGAATTCTGAAATAGTTAAATGTGCAAAAATATTCGTCTATTGTTGAACAAATTCAAAAATTTTTTAATTAAAAAAAAAAAAAAAAAAACAAAATAAACATAGAGTAAATAAATATGTGTTCGAGTAGAAAATATACATATATGTATGTATATATTGTACATAAATAGTAAAAGTTTTGATATAGGACATTCATATATGAAGATGAACACGCGATATTATTTATTTTTATCTCGTTTCAAATTGATTTATTTTATATCATTTTTGTTTTTGTAAATATCTTGTATAAATGTATGAATATTTTGTGTATTTAATATAAGTATGTAGTATGAAGATTATGTACATGCATGAGTATATAATTCATACAAATAGTACTCGTGTACACACTCGTATATAATTTAGGTACATTACATATACGAGTACATTATATTATAATCGTACATTGTAGATAGTATACGTATTCACGTTATTATTTTGATAAAAATATTATAATTTTACTTTTATCATGTATTTATACATTTTTTTCATAATTTTTTTTTTTTTTTTTCATTATGATAAAATTATTGTTTTCACATATATGCACTTGTAATATTGACATTGATAATTTAAATATGTATGTCTACCACTTTAATATGATATATTTATCTTGAATTTGTTTTTATCATAAATATTTTAAATATTAGGTATATTTCATTTATTTATTTATTTATTCATTTTTTTTTTTTTCATTAAAAATCATAATTTAATAGGGGATAGAATATAATGTCTGAAATGTTCTAATCTAAATACATACGTTATTTTTCAACACTATATATAAAATATAGATATTTATATAGTCATATACAAACAAACAATTAATATAATATACTTATACTATATGTACATAATTATAAAGTTTATGACTTGGAAACGGAAGGTAAACTGACTCCATAGTACCTTTTTACATACTGCTCGTATTTACATATTTCATAATTATATAGGAAATATAAATTCATATTCATTCATATACCGAATATGTATGTATACATAAATCATAAAAGTGTATAAATAACTTACTATATAAACGATATATTTAATTAACATAAAAATATTTGTATAATAATTGTTTGTAATTTTATTTGTTTTTTTAGTTTTTTAAGTATGTACATTTTTACAAATTATTTTTTAAAGAGTATTTACCAACATAATTAGATAATAATAAAAATTTTCTTTTCCTTTTTCGTTTTTTTGTTTTTAATTACATTTCCTAATATAATAATTTTATTACTTCTTTTTTTCATATATTCATTGCTTTTTTTTATTGTTTTGTTTTTATTTCTTTCACTCATTATTAATAAATTATGATGAACAAATGAATAAAATGAATTTCCGATAAATTGATAAGAATTATGACATTGAAAGCGATTTTTATGAAAGAATTTATTCAAAAAATTCAAAGTTTTGATATTACTTGTATTTGTAAATATTTATCTATATATAATGTATATGTTCGATATCCATACATATATGAATATTTATGTATATTACATGTATTGAGTATTTGATGCATAGTACCAATAGTACAGAGAAACCGATTGTATAAATTTGAAAATGTTGGACACGTGTACATAAGTATGTATCTTATCAAAAATTTTTATATGGAAAACAGGCTTATCACTGTCGAAATTTTAATTAAAAAAATTATAGAAAATTCAAAATTTCGTACATTGCCTGTTATGTAATTTGTATACGTATACGTATACATAATGTATTTGAACGAATTTTTTTGAATTTTAAACAATTCAAAGCTTTTTATACTACTATTGTTATTATTATTATTGTTCACAAGCACTTAATACACACACAACAGTTTTCCAATAAAAATAAAAATTAAAAATAAATAAAATAAACAAATCAAAATCATGTGAAAAGTTTGAAATTTAATTTAATTTACTTTATTAGAAAATTAAATTAAAAAACAGGAAAAAAAAACAAATAAGAAAAAGTATGAAAATTTATATTAAAATTCTCATCTTAACTCAGGATACTGAATATGGTGATTTCGAATTTGTTGGTACATAATAGATTCCTCGTACACGTCCATTGTTAGATGGTTCACCACCCATTCTTACATTCAATGATTTTTGTGAGCATTTGTTTGATTTGATTTCATCGAAATTACTGCATCCGATTGCATGAAAACTATTAGAATTTTGAATTGATTCAGCAAATAATTCATAAGATCTTGTATGTGAACAATGTCCAGTCAGATCCATACCACAGCCAGGTTGTTTTTTACCACCGTTCGGATAGAATGATGTCGTTCCGATTGGTTCGTAGAAACCGAGTTTATTGCCATTTGTATGAATCGTTTCTACGTATTGTGCATCGTTTGTATCAAGCCGTTTTTCTGGTGAATTTAAATTAAAGAGAGGATGAGCTGGATCTAAACCGAATATTGTATTGATTCGTCCTCTTGTAACGAATTTTCCAGCAAATCCAGATGCATGTGCACCCAAACTATGACCGATCAAATACAGATTATTTAAGCGCATACCAGTATTTATATTCAAAAAATCAATGAATTGTGCAATCAATTTTCCGACATTTTCAACATGCGATTTAACAGAAACGTAATTTTCTGAATGTGCAATTGAACTCCAATCAACAATTATAATGTTGTAATCACCTCTCTGTAAATATGCATTCCTTACCAGTTGACCGAGATTCGAATTACCGCTACTTCTCCATCCATGAGTTATGATTCTGTTCGATGTAAACATATTCACATTGAAAATTTTGAAAATTTTAAATTCATTTAAATGTGTCTATATCATATTCATATTCACCTAGTTGGATTTCTGGCATTGAAATTTGATCTTGAAATCGATGGGCGATCATTTAATGCAATGACTTGTCCTACGTTTTGATTTCTTCTTGTGAACAGAGTAAAGGTTACTTCTAATTGTTTGAAATTTTGTATCAAACTCGAAAGCTGTTCAATTTCAGTAATGTCCGCCAAGTAAAATGAACCGTCAGCTGTCGGAATTAATTCGTACGTAGAATTACGAATGAATTCTCCTCGAACTAATTTTGAAAAACAACAATAAAAAATAACAAATAAATATATAATTTAATAATGATTTGAAAAAAACAAAAAAGTTTTAATTTACTCAATATTATAAACGACAATAAAATTAAAAAGGATTTCATTTTAATATTTTACTTTTTTGTGAATACGAAACTTATGGATCAGAACAAAATGGTATTCACTACGCGATTACGATCAAAATACAATTACATCGTATCGAGAATTTAAATCAAATTTTATATTTGAAATAAAATCAATATCGTAATATTGTTGAATTTTATCTACAGACAGAAGATATAAATGCAATTCAAAATATCTAACTACATACTTACAATACTGATAACAAAACAAAGTAATTAATTAGAAAGCATTTCGAAAAGAGAGTAAGTTACTTTATGTACAAACTACATATATACGAGTATATAATAATTCGTATTCTCATGATTATTTTTTTTTAAAGTAATTTTTTAATTAAAATTAAATTTTGCAACAAGAACAAATTCAATTTCAGAGTATGAAAGTGGATACATTACATTGCATTAGATACTTGCTATCATCAAACCACAATTATTGTTCTGCGGTTATATATACATTTATATACTTACATACTTTACATGTAGATACATACATATATAGTATTGTTGGTAAACAATATTTTAAATTATAATTTTCAAGTGGCATGTGTAACTTTAATTATTAAATGTTATGAAACTTGTAAATGAGTGTTTTTGTTTGTCATTTCATTCATCTCATTCTCCACATTATTTTGTTTAAAAAAAAAAAATCCTTAAAGTTTGTAATAATTTGAGTGTGGTATTTTTAAATTTGAAATAAGTATATTGGGAATTTTATAAAATGTATTTTATTTATTTTTTGTCTAATTTAATATGAAAAAATATCTAATAAATTGTAAGTAAGTAGTATTTTTCATTGAATTGTTACTATGTAATATTTTCTATAAATTTAACATTCTAAACAATATAGCTATATATGTATATATATATATTTTTTTTAATTTTTTGTTTTAGATTAAATTTTATTCATGAAAATGATACCATAAATTTTTATATCTCATATTCTTTTATTTTATTCAAATTTTTATTTGAAGGGTTAATTGACTTATATAAAATAGTACTGTTATCGTGTATAGGATAGATCCCTATACCATTATTTACAGATGTTCTTTATCTATTTTATTTGTGAATATTTTCAAAAAGTTACATTTTTGATAGCTTTAATATTGCTTTCTCTTTATTAGGATATAGAGAACATAGACAACATGGAAAAAAAAAGGTATAGTAATTTTCATTTTATGAATCAGTTCAGTTATCACCAATGATCTGAGCAAAAATAAATTTTTTCACATGTTTTCCATTTACATATTTCATATTCATTTTTATTAATGAATATATCGAAGTGTTATAAAAAAAAATTGATTTCTAATATATATGTGCATACATTTCATAACAGATGTATATTTCTTTCAGAATTCTCATAGAAATCTGAATAGTATTTATCCTTATTACCAATTTTATCGTATTTATACAATAAAATCAATTTTCTGATTACGAATATGTATACGAAGATATTTATATAAATTTTCTTGAATAAATATAGGATTCATATTGTACAAGTGTATTTACATATATTCATTTTATTATTATTGTTTTAGATTAGAAAATGTTCATGTGTTTATCTGATGAAATTCTAATTTACAGTATAATAACCATATATTTTTACATACAATGATACAATCTATAGAATTTACTTTATATTTATATTTTGTAAGAGCTTATTTCATTTATAATATATTCAGAGGAATATATAGTTTTACCCGGCTCTTTTATAGATTGAAATGATTCACTAGAACCAGGCGCCAAATCTTGGGGCTCGACTATAAGGACAGAATGAACGTCGCATATCCGTTTTTAGAAAAATGATTTTACAAATCATAGTAAAAAAAATTATTCTCTGAGAAAATTTTCTCTCAAAATTAGAATAAAAAAATATCAAAGTAAAGTTTCAAACTTGAGGGCGAATATTTTATAGAATAGAAGTACACCGTGAGCCCAAGAGACTAAAACCGGCGCTGTATGTATAGTCTATAACTAAGAAGAATGTATGAAGTGTTTAATGTTCCTGTTCCTTAAAATAATACAAATACCATATATGTATATATGTATACAATTTGTGAATATTTGTTGATATTGGTATTCGTTACACTTATTGATTTTCATAGTATATTTCTTTTATCTTTATGTGCATTATAATATTTACGGACGAAATAAATGTTATCAAAATTAATTTAATAGAATATTTCTGGTATAGAATTATATTTTTCTCTTATATTATATTACAATGTAGTCATGGAAAATATCGAAAATCTACGATTAATTCAATAAATTATTGATAAATTTTCATTTATATTCTAAATCACTTATGAAATACATACTAAGATTAATAATATTAAGATTTTATACAATTTTATACATATCATGAAATCTAAAAGATTATGAATGTATAAGTATATATGTTGATTATGAGATATTATGAGAGGAATAAATATTTCGAAATTATTCTCGTAATAAAATATAAAAATATAAAAAATTAGTTAATATCTGTAATTTAGATAACAGAATGAAATTTAGAAATAAATCACAACGGTTTATTTTATCTCATCACGTAAATATACAAATTTTACAAGATAAAATGTTTACAGAGTTAAAAATACATCTATACGAGTATAGTAAATATTTGTATGTATTTCTGTATGCGAGAAGTTTAATGTTATAAGTGGTTTAGATTTTATATGATAAAGACCCCTAAATAAATTTTGGATTATTTGAGAAAAAAAAACAAAGTTAGATAGATATATGATGATGGTTTCACATGTACGAGTACAAAAATTAAATAAATTAAAAAATGTAGGTCATTTGACAAATTAGAGAGACAAAAATTATGTGACTTTAGGAAAATTGAAAAAAAATTTCACCATTCTAGTGTATTTTTTTTTTAAATGAAATTTTGTAATTTTGCTATCATTTATGCTATTGCTATCATTAATTTTCCCAAGACAAATGACCTTGCAGAAGGCCTTTTCATATTTTAAAACGTATAAATAGAGAACAGAATTCAATGGATTTAAAACAGCTCTACAGTTCCAGAGTTATCATAGTTCAGTTTAAGGTTTGATCGTTAGGCAGACACAAAGAAAATGATGTCCGTCTTGATATTGCTATTACCAATCCTAATAGGTAAGTAAAAAAAATTTTATTCAAATATTAAAAGAATTTTTTCTGTATTTTACATTAATTTTTTTTGTATCATTCTGTATAAATCAGGATTAGTTGGATCCCAAGTTCCACCATTGCCGCAAGAAAATCCTTTCCCAACACCATCATTTCCAGAACCGGAATTACAGCCTCCGTTTGGACCCCTCAATCCTTCTAATCAATATCCTTCTCAGGAAATTATTCCACCTATATTGCCTGGTTTTCCTTCACTTCCTATTTCACCGCCCGATCAAGTAAAACCAACACGTGGATTTGTTGCCATTAGAGATACTATCTTTCGACTATTTACCCGGACAAATGGAAGAACAGGGGAAATAATCAAACTTGGTGATAGTGAATCAATTAGCAAATCGTCGTTCAATCCAACTATTCCTACCAGGTAAGGACTAAATTTTGATCTGATATCAAATTTTCTCTTTTAAATTGATTTCCAATTGGTTTAAAGATTCTTTGTACACGATTGGATGAATGAAGGATTATCTTCACCCTCAACTTCGATACGAGATGCTTACTTAGACCAGGGTCATTATAACGTAATTATTGTAGACTGGGATGCTGGTTCAATGGGTCCATATTTCCAAGTACGAGACACAGCTCCATCAGTTGGTCGTGCTTTAGCTGAATTCATTGACTTCATGATTACTGAAGGGCAATTAGATATAAATCAGGTATATGTGGTTGGTTACGGTTTAGGCGCTCATATTGCTGGTGTTGCTGGTAAAAATTTGAAAAAAGGACGTTTACCAGTAATATATGCATTGGATCCTATTCATCTTCGTCTGAGAGATAATCCAACATTTTCTAATGTACTCACACATGCGGATGCTGAATATGTAGAAGTAATTCACACCAGCGTTTTAACGACACGTTTAATGAGACCACTTGGACATGCTGATTTCTATGTGAATTATGGAGCTCATCAACCTGGGTGTTTGATAAATGCAGTTCCGTGCTCACATGAAAGAGCATATAAATATTTTACTGAATCGATAAAAACCCAACAAGGATTCTTTGGTACACCATGTAATGATTTCCGTGACATAATATGGCGTAGAACTTGTAGACGTGGTGCTGGACCAATGGTCAGAATGGGTGGAGAATTTGCACAAAACACTCGTTGGGGTATATACATTGTTAATGTTAATTCACAACCACCATTCGCAAGAGGTATGATAGATTAAAAATTGACCCATATGATATATACGCGAGTACATCGTATTTTCCGAATTTTAAAATTTCTTTGAAAATTTTTATACCTTTAATATTGTTGTACTTAAATTCATGAATACAATAAATTTCTAATGCATATACAATATATAATTCTTAAATTTTATTCACATTTTCGGTCATACACTTTTCACATTTTCTATAAAGTATTTCTAAAACTGATAAGATTTTCAATTTGTTCAAATTATTCATCAATTTTTTTTTTTTTTTTGAAATTTATTATTTTATTTCTCGTTCAGTTTTTTAACGAATTTTCTTTTTTCATGTTTATCATTGAATTTATATCTGCTTTAATTTATCAAATTTGTTCATGTACAAAAAATTTGAAAAACTGTATTAAATACATATATGTACTTACTATCGTTAATAAATTATTTTTAATTAAATTTGATGTTATTTATCAATAAATATTTTAGATACTATACATGTTGTTAATTATAAATAGATGCAAGAACATGAAAATAATGAATAAATTAAGTATAGGTATTTGGTTTTTATATTGCACGTTGAAGTTATTAATTGTGGGATTGGAAAAAAAAATAAAAAAGTAAATTAAATAAAAAATGTATCTATTGATGTTAAAATTTCATATTTAAATATTTATTTTTAATGTCATTTCTATCTCTATTTGTTTTTTTTTAGTGTGAAATAATGAAAGTACATTATAATTGTAAGAGATTGTTCTTTATATTGTAAAATGTCGAAAATATCTTCTATATATTTTTTTATTTTATATTTTACATAAAATGTGTGTG
This sequence comes from Villa cingulata, assembly GCA_951394055.1. Classification (NCBI taxonomy): domain Eukaryota; kingdom Metazoa; phylum Arthropoda; class Insecta; order Diptera; family Bombyliidae; genus Villa; species Villa cingulata. Next base: position 60,578,657 of record OX596018.1, on the reverse strand, counting down.
AATATCGTATAACATATCTGCTGGTATCAGTATCAAGTGTGTATAGTAATTATGTACATAGTATTATACATAGAAAGATTTAAAAAAATTTTTAAAAGTACCTACCCAAAATACATATTATTTTATATACATTACATGTACTATGAGTGTAAATAGAAATTCTTAACGAATATAAATTGCTTCATTAATATAGAAAATTTTATATTTAGTTCATTCTATATAGAAAAGTTTAATAGTATAGAACCATCACATTCACATAAGGTATATTATATCACAGACATATAAATGAGTGAACATTAAAATTTCCTTAGGGAAAAATGCATGTAGTAAAATATAAAATCTTAAACACTATACCAAACTAAATATACAAAATACATATAAATTAGATATTCTTTTAACCTATAACTATACATATACCTATGTCTGTAAATGTAAATGAAAATTAGTAAGAAAGTATATTATGTAATGTTATGTTACATAATGTAATGCTGATGCATTGAATCATTATGTTTGCTCTTATATTCATACATACATATGTACGAGTATGTACATATTTATACATGAGGGTATGTGTGAACAAGTATATAAAATCAGTGAATATTCTCTCATATTTGATAAATACCTACATATTTAAATTGTTACTATATAGACGTTTCAAGGATGTTATAATGTGAATTGTTAGATGTAACATAATATATACGTATGTATATGTATACGAATATGTACATATGAATTAAAAACCTAAGGAAATTGCCTTAAAATATAAGCTATGAAAATTTAAAAATTTTGACTTACAATTGGCAAAAGTTTAGTTTTATTTTATTCTCAAAAAATGAACAAAAAAATACTGGTATATGTGCATGTTAGAATGATCGCTTTTTATATAAATATGAATAGGTAAAAAATGTGAAATGAAAATAAGTACACAAATATATAATGTAATTTTATATGATAAATAAATGCATCTGAACTGTATTTTTACCTTGTCTGTATATGAGTAATGATAATATGTACTCATAAAACAATGATTTCATGCATTATTGATTTGGAAAAATTGAATAGAAAAATTTATAGTTTTTTGATAAAATTCACTTACATACAAACATATATAACATATATATTTACATATGTATATTCGTATACACTTTATTTATAATGTATTTAATTTACTTTTAAACTTTTGTATAAACTTTTATCTATACATGAGATTATATGATAATAAATGTAATTTACTATTATACTTGTAATGAGTTTTATTATTTTGACCCGAAAAAAAAAACAAAAATAAAATACAAAATAATAGGAAAAGAAAAGAATATAGAATAAATAAAAAATGAAATAGTTTAGTTAGTGAATTAATTAAAAGAAGATCTTATATTTCTTTTATTGGTATGTATATGCATAAGTAAAATGTTGGCTATTATTAGAAACAATTCACCATTTTACGTATAATATAATGAACAATAAAAACTTACTATATTATGTATGTATAAATTTTCTTTTGTTATAAAAGGTCTAAAAATTACAATATAACACATATATACATATGTAGATAATATGTTAGTAATTATGTAACAAATAGGGAAATGTAATAAAAGGATATACATATATGTACATGTAATATATATATTTGTAAGAAACTGTATAAGAAATAATACACAAAGTACCATAATCATTAAAAATAAAAACATTTACCATGTAAAAAGATGACTTTTTCTTTATTTTTATTTTATTATTATATGTACATATATAATATACTTACAAATGTGTATGTATCTAAGATTGTAAGTATATCTTAAATCAATGAAAAAAGACAATAAATTATCATATTGTATCACATATTACACATTACATAAATACACATCTTTACGTATATGTACATATTTATGTAACTATGGGAACATTTTTATTCTATTGTGTATCATTTTTGTTTTTATTTTTATACATATACAAAATTATATTACATCAACATATGTATGTAGGTATACTTATAAATATTATGTCTAACAGACAAACAAGTAAATTAAAAAAAAAAATAAATAAATAAAATAAAAATAAAAAATTGATACTTGAGATGAAAATAAAGTATGTGGTTACATGTCCTGCGGTTCCTTTCTTTTTTCCCTTATATATACGTACTTATAAAATTATTGTAACAACAAAAAAATGTATTATCTCAAAAATTGAATATTTTATGGTAAATACCATATGTAGATACTTATTCCCACAAAATGATATGTACAAGTATAAACATTTATTTTGATACAATTTTCATTTTTATTGGACATATTTATTTTTACTGCATATACAACCATGAAGTAATTAAAATATGTTGTGGGTGGTTGGTTGGTGAAATGCGGTAATAATTTTTAATTCTAATAAGAAATCAGTCTGATATGTTTATAAGAATTTTTTTTTTTTTTTTTGTTTGACAATAAATCCTTTTTTATTACTCTGTTTCATTTCATTTTATTTGAAAATAGCGCGTATTTTATACCACTAAAAAATGTCTAATAAAATCAAGAAGACAAAAAATATTTGATTTTTTAAAACAATTTTTTAAAATAATGTAACTGTTGACCAGAAAACAGAAAAAAAAATCCTTTTAAATAAAAGCCGATAAAATATATGAAATGTCAACACAAATGACAAACAATTTGCTTTTTTTTTCGTTTTAAAGAGTAAAATTAACAATTGTATCTGTTGTTGCAACAGCTTGTGCTGCTAATCCACAAGAATATTTTCATTTTCTATAATTGGTTTTCATTTTCAGTAGAATGCGAATATTGTACATAACCAGACACGAAAAATCAACTAAAAACTTTAAATATTTTCTGCTCTACTCTAAACATACTCTGGGCTCTGAAGCAGTGGAGATCATTGACTATTACCATCTATTACCATCTATTATACTACCTATAGTATACGTTACGATAGTACGAGTAGTATTCTACACTCATCATGTAATGCATTATACTCTTATTTTCTTTCTTTAGAAAAAGTTGATTTTCTCTCTGAGTAGAATATTGTACATAACATTAGAAACACGAAAAATCAACCAACAACATTTTATACTTGTTCGTCCTACTCTACTCTATACAAACACTGTAGCTGTGGAGGTCATCGACTATAATAGTACCTGTAGTATACGCTACGATAGTACGAATAGCATTCTACCACATTCTATTTCTATACAGCATGCGCTTATTCGGTAAATCCGCTACTGACTGTATGATACAAATGTACTTTCATTTTATATAACATGAACTCAAAAATACAAATTGCTTTTATTTTTCATGCATTTTTTTATTTAATTTTTATTTTAACTTTAATATTTTCATTATTATTATTATTATTTTTTTTTTTTTTGCAACAAAACTGTGATGTACGTACATATTTAATAACTTTTTTAAAATGAAATTTAAAGTAGTTTTCGAGAGTAATTTCATAAAAAATTTTATTTTCTCCAAAATAAAAATGAATTTTTAATATGAAATATTTGAAAATTTTAAATCTAACAATATGAAAATAGGATTAAATATATACAGAAAACAAAAAATAAAGTTTTAATAAATATTTAATTAAAAATAGTAGCATATTATATACATACATTTACATATACACATGAATGTAGTTATTATTTTTTAGAAAATGAAATCAATTCAAAAATATGTTATATGATTGTTTCGAGTAGGTATGTGATATGATGTTATATGAAAAAGATCATGAAAATTCTCAATTTCAAAAAAAAAAAAAAAAACAAAACAAAAAACACATGACATATGATATTAAAAATGTGTATTATGGTATGGTAATATTTATACTGTCACATTAGAAATTTTTATGTATTTGAATAAAAATGAAATTTATGTTAAACTGGGATTATAGAATTTTTAACTATAGGATTACAGAATATTTTACATTTATGTATACTTTCACACATCAATTCGAAAGGTGTTTATGCATGTAAAAGTATATCATCGTTATGAATAGAAAAAAAAATTTGAAATAAAATTGAAAAGGATTGCTGCAATATATGTATGTGTATAGTATACATAATGAGATATTAAGCATATAAAAATAGGCAAATATAGAGTAGTACACATTTATGTATGTATGATGCGCTTGCTAGCAATGATATGTATTTTAATTCGAAATTTTTGAAATAGAAAGTGAAAAGTAGACCTAATTTTTATATCACATATGACCGCATTAGCAACATTTGTATGAATATCATGTATACGAATATAAAAATTCAGAGGATAAAGTGAAAAACAGATTTTTTTTTTTAATGTGATGAGTTTCTTAAGTCAACTATAATATTTAAATTTGTTTTCTATTTACATATATATAAGATATTTAAATATATGCTCATGAATATATCCTTTTATACATGTATGTAGGTACATATCTCTATTAGCTATATCATTATTTGCTAATACTATACTGAATATGCATAATGTATATTTAATAAGATGGAGAATAATAAAAACAAAAGAATTTATGTACTTATGTAGGAAAAAAAAAATGTTATACATATATTTATGTACACAATACTTGTATTTGAAACTGAAAATAGCTTGAATATGTATGTTAGTATGTAATATGTATATATATATGTATACTCTAGTTTCTAGTATTATAATGAATTCATTCGAGACCAGTTTATGAAAATGTTTATAGCTATTTACACTACACCAAAAAGATACATACACACATATAATAAAAGATAAAAGATAAAAGTATATACACATGTACTGTATTTTTATCATCATATTATAATTTTTTCTTCTTCTTCATTTTTTCTATTTTTTGTTTTTATCATAAATATACTTTTATTTACATACATGCATATGTATATATATATGTATGGAATACATACGTTATGCATTTATTAAAAAATCTAAAAAAACATTTTACATAGGATAAGAAAGTGAAATTTAGAAATTTTGTTGAATAATCTTTCAGTCACGTGCTGAACTTCTAACATTCTTTACATATATGTAGATACATTATAATTGTACGTATATATATATTATTTTATAATGTAACGTACTCGTACGTTCGTGATATAAAAGTAAAAGTATTTTATCGTCAATATTCACTATCTGTTCATTGAATAAATTTTCAAAAATTAAAATGTTAAAATAATAATAATATAAATTAATAATTTTCAATTATTTTTCGTGATATTTGTGAATTTAAATTGATTTTTATTTTTATCAATCTCACGTTCAATATATGTACATACATACTTAAAATAAATCTAATGTAAAAGCGTAAAAGCATTTATTTGTTATTTGTGTAGAATTGAAAATTACAATTAAAAAATTTGTAAGTTTTATTTTAAATTTTATTTTTTATAAATTTTAATATTAAAACATAAGAATTAAATTAAATTTTACATATAATGTTTTCTAAAACATTCTACCCCTTCATCTATTTCTATTATTTATTTAATGATTAAAAAATTAATGATTATTTTTAATGTTAAAAATTAAATAAAACATAATATCTACATTAGATTCTCATTTTTCTTAAAGAAGAAAATAAAAATGATTCTATCATTTTTCATTTAAATACTTATTAACTCGTGTATAACTCATTATAAAAAAGTAAATAAAAAAAAATAATTGTAAATTAAAGAAATGTCAATTACTTAGAATAATAAATTTTATAAATACTTTTTGTTATAAATTTTCTATAAATGTACTTACATTTGAAGTATTCAAATGGTATATACAATGTAATATACAATAAAAAATTAATGAATTTGTAAATGTAACTAGAAAAACATTGCGTATTCTATAATAAACAATAGAAAGGAATACATATGTAAATATTATATAGAATTGTGATTATGTACCTATAATGTAAGTGAATAGAAAATATCTAATTGAGTTCATAATATAACAAAAATAATATCTCTTAATTGCCTTAAATATATTCTTATCAGTGGCATACAAAATTGATGTAGCATGAATACCAAAACATTTTTATTGATTTCCTATCAATATAAATAAAGTCAAAAATGTATTAAAATAGAACAAATAAAAAAAAAAAATTTTTTGTTCATGAACAAAAACCATAATAAATAAATTCCCAAAGTATAAATAATAATATAAAATACTATAGATACTTCTTACATTTTGTACAATAAAGTATACTCGTATTACATTGTAAAATATTTTACGCAGCATATACTCGTAATAAAATGAAATGTAGTTATAATCGTTTTGTGTTATATTTTTACGCAATAACTGTTGAATTTAATTAAAATCAATCAATTACATGTACAATACTTTCAAATTTAATTCATATTTCTTTATTATCTTCGTTTTATTTATTTATTTTTTTGTTTTGTTTTTAAATCGAAAAATCCTTTCAATCAAACAAATACATACATACTATTGTATATAGGCATACAATTATTCATCAGCGATTTTTTTTTTTTTTACAAAAATTTAAGTTGAATCATTTTCAAATGAAAACACTTTATTATTATATTTGTTCAGATTTTAGATACCTATACTTTTTATAATGTGCATACTTGTATATGTATTGTAATTGCAATGATATATGAATATAATACGAAAATAATTAATATGTATTTTATTTATTCATATTATATATATTTTTTTTTTTGAATATTATTTTTGTACAATTTTAAATTCAATCATTCCATATAAATGATGCAAATAAATAATTTATATATAATTTTTAATGAAATATTGAAAAAATATATGTATATTATATAAAGCTGATAACAATTATTGAATTATTTACATTATTTATGTAGATGTGTACCCATACTTACTTAGAACTTAATTTTCAATTATGAAAGGAGAACGTGAAAGTCATTAATTAAAAATAAATTGATTTTTACAACAATTTATCAATATTTGATCATAGTAATAATTGTATACCTACACATTTTTCAAAATTCAATAAATTATACATATATGTAAATACAATTGTGGTTATTTAAAATTATATTTATTTATGTTGAAAATTGTTAAATTATATGTATTATTACATGACACTCGAAAAATTACATTATTTGAATGAAATAAATCTTTTATTTCGTGAATCGAAAATTTAATTTGTTTGCTTGCTTGTTTGAATGAATGTTTATTCTTTTCGTTTAAACAATAAGTCTTATTCCATTAACTAGTATACGTATAGTATATATGTTTACGTACATATGTATATAATTTCGTTATAATATAATATAAAACAGTATAAGAAAATTAAAAAGTGATTATTATTTAATGTTTAATGATCGATAAATTGGTAATTTATTTTATTCATTTTTACGGTCATATGCTCTAAATTATGTCTTCATGTAAAGACAGAGTAATAATACATAATTGGATTTGTATATCAAAACAAAAAAAAAAAAAACAGAAAAAAAAACGAGTTACATAATGTACTCGAACATTAAATTCTAATTATGTATAAAATTATTAGAAAAAATAGTAATTTCTTTATGATTATAATCGACATTATGATTATCATTTAATTATTTAGTAAATTTATAATGTTTACCATTATTTGAAATTTATTTGTATTTAATTTACTTTCCAAAAAAAATATACAAATTTACAATTATAACAAATTTTATCCCATTTCCATCCATATACAAATAAAAGGATCATGAATTATTCAATTTGTAATTTTTTTAATCAACTGTTGCATATAGCGTCTTAACATTACCACCGGTATCAAGATGAAGACATGAAATCGAATTTATATTTACTCTATGCATAGCAACTAAACTAAGGTATTTCAAAATATTCAATTTTTTTTTCTACACATTTTATTCATATATGCATAATAAAATAAATCAATCAGCTATATACAAAATGTCCTGACAAAGGATCTGCTTAACTAGAATCCTGAAATATAAATATCAAAATATTTAACAAAGAAAAAAAAAACTGTCGTAAGTTTTTTTATTACTTTGACATATTATACGTTTTTATTATTTGTCACAAATGTCCGTTATTCTTTTTTTTATAAGTACGTTCATTGCATGTAAAATACTTAGTATGTATGTACTTGTGGCATTTTGTTTTCATTCACAATGAAAGCAACAAGCAAAATTTAATCTACAAAAAAAAAAAATGAAAATGAAAATAAAAAAAAAAATACTAAATTCACCTATATGTAATATATGTATGTATGTATGTATAGGTATATGCATAAGAATTGCGAATTGTGTATAAATAAGAAATGATTATAATTTTTTGTTATTTATGGGGGGTGGGTTGGTTGGATGGGTTGTAGAAAATTGTATAATCTTTGATCTTAGAATAAATTTACAAAATTTGAAAAAAAAAAATTTTTTTTTTGCGTTTGCACAATAGAGAGCTCAGAAAAAAATTATTCAAGAAAAAAAAACAAAACAAAACAAAATATTATACAGCTTCAAGCATTCAATGGGGGGGAAAAAAAAAACATGAAGAATTGTAAGAGACGGTAATTGAAAGTGAATCATTTATTCTTCTTAAATGTGTACTACATACTTTCTTTATTTTGCTTATTTTTTTTTTGGTATCGGTTTATGAGAAATGTAGTATATTATTATTATTTTTTGTTTTTTGTATTTTTTGTTTATATTTTTGAACTTATACTAAAAATAAATATACGTATATACATATATGTACATATAATGATATCTCAAAGGAGCAATAAACAGTTTTAGCTTTGGGATATGAGTAAGGCTAAGGAAGAATATGAAAAGAATTGAAAGGAATAAAAGTAATAAAAATAAACAAATAAAATTTATTTTTGAACAAAAAAATAAAAATAAAAAAAAATAAAATTAATTGAACAATCAGATATAAAAGGAACTAGAGGTCATACATACATAATGTATCGTGACCGTGGTATAACCGAATTTCATTTTCATTGTATAAAAGAAAATGAAATATTTAAAATTATACTTATATTCGTATAATATACGAGTATAGTCATGAAAATTTATTTATTTTCTTCCCTTTTTGTTTTGTTTTTAATTTAAAAAGGAAATACTTTGTTACAGAAATAATCATTAATTTTTAGTAGATATACATATGTATTTGTATAAATATGAAAATCATTCTTGCATTTACGCAATATTCGAATGTACGAGTATATCTGTATATACATAATGTAATGTTGCAATCGAAAATTATCATTTAAATTTTCATTTTTAAATTTTATTGAATGCAATAATACTTCTGTTATTATTATTAGATTTTATTTTATTTTTTTTGTTTGCAGTTAAAATAATTACAGTGATAATAATAATAGTAGTAATAATGGAGAGAAATCGAACACAATCTGTTATTGGTCGTCCTTCAGTCGCCTTTGATGTAGCATCATTAAATCGTCGTAATAGTTCATTAATTGGACGTCGTTCAATGACTGCACATCGTATGTCTGTGTATTTTCCATCGTTCATAACAACTACAGATCCACATAGAGTAAGTATACTACAATGCCACAATGGACATTCTCTTTTTTATATTTATTTGCATACATACAAACGTATTTGAGTACATATATTGTATTGAATTGAAATAAAAAAAAATATTATCAATTTTTATTCAAATTGTTAACAAAACGAACAAATTTCAAATTACGAGTATTTTTCATATATAATAAATATATTCGTCGTTCGTATTTCGTATTGAGTATATCATCATCATTTTTTATTATGAAAACACAAAATACTATTATGTGTGTGCTTTCCCTATATTCGAAAGATAAAAAAATATATTGCATTTCTACATATTTAAATGAAAAATTCCAATAGTCATGATGTATCCTTAAAAAAAAAGTATAGTATAATTGTATAAGTGTAATTGTATCTTTTGTACTGAGCTGCACATTCTATATACATATTAGCCATAGATAGATGCATAAATATTTTACAAAACACAGACAAGGATATACATACATATAATTCTGTTAAAAAAGTGAATAAATATATTTTAAGGATTTTTTTTTTCATTTTTTGTTAGAATTTAATTAAAACAATGAAGACGTCGAAAACAACAACATCAACAACAACAACAATGATATAATGGAAAAAAAAATATGAAAATATTTTCATTATTCTAAGTGATGAAAATATAAAATGAAATTATTTTTAGACTATACGAACGAATAGATCATAAAGTCATCTACAAAAGATTATTAAGCAATTTTAAAAGGATTTATTTTTTAATTTGTGTTTAATTAAATGTGAAAAAAAAAAAAAATTGAAGTATCCATTGAAAATTTACATTTTATATTGTTAGTATTATTCTAAAGCAGTAGAGTAAGTAGGTTGTCATGTAATATGCGAGAATGTCAAAAAATTTCAAATAGACTTTAATCTGGCCGTCCGTCCGTTAAAATTCTTCCAATTTACACATATTTACAAAATATATATATTGGTATATATTTGTTATAAGTTGCTTTGAAATATTTTGGAAATTTTTATATGCAGATATTGTCTACATTATGAGGAGTTTAGTATCCATATGCCGTTAACCATATTGAATTGACATTATTGCCCCAGAGAAAAATTAGAATTATATACATACTCGTATATAGTATCTATATACTTAAATGTTATGTTCAAAATTTTATGATATGTTTTGAACAGTAACTGTAACATAACTATGTATTAGTAGCAGTTTTCGATAGGATATTTGCAATAAAATCGTATAAATGTAATGAATTTTTGTGCATTTGTTTTTCATGTATACTTATGTAACTTTGTATCTTAATTTTCTTTTTTCAATTTTATATGAATTTTTTTTGGTAACAATGTAAGAAACTGAAAAATTTAAAAAATATGTCATAATAAATTCAAATATTATCCTTTGTATAACCGCATAATACATGTGCGAATAAGTACGACTATGTACATAAAAATAATTAAAAAATAACATTTAATTCGGTATAGTAATTTTGAGTTGTCAACAGCACAAATCAAGAATTGATTTCAATAAACTACATACAAATGTATATACAGAGATTTGATTATACGTCCGAACAATGCAAGTATATGTTCCATACGGATACAACACACACATACACATCATTTTATTACTCATCATATGCAGACGTAAGTATGAATGTAAAAAGAAATGCATAACATTCTCGTAAAACATAAAAATAAAATAATTATAAATTTTATTTTTATTATAAGTCACATACTTACACGCATTTATAGTTACTATAAGCAAAATTTCGAGTGACTTTATTTCATATACTCGTACCTTGTACATAGTAAATTAAGTATGTATATTTGTGTATATTTCTCGTATCAGAAAATAAATGTTTTTCCAAGAATTACACAAATATTATATGTACGTATAAGACATAACATGCATAAAAGGATTGAATAATACATGAACGATATTATGTGTGTGTTTATGTAGAAAGTAAATACATGTATAGATATAGATATATATAGTATATAATATTTGCACACATTTTGTATTTATAAATAAATAGAGAATTACCCCGAAGGAACATTGAAATATTTCAACATTATTTGTGTATGTAATCAAACTTAAAAGGTAAATCAATTTGTACTGAATGTACAGGGTGATTCTATTCAACATAAGAATATTAGTACCACGCGATTCTTTGATGTGTTTCATGAAAAAAATTGTACTAGCAAAAATTTCCGTGAAGCCTGGTTTCGACGTTAGAGGGCGTTTTGAATTTTTGGATTTTTGCAAGACCTTTGAACACAAAAACACGTGTTACTTTTTTTACACCCTGTATATCAAAATTTTTCTTTTTGCAAATGAAAGGTAACAAAATTACCTTTCTTTTCATATACTACAACATGTGTTTTAAAACATGCTTCTGGCCAAGAAAATGTAATAAATTCAAAATTCACAAATTTTTTTTAAAAAACATGTTTTGAGAAATTGGGTTCCTGAAAAAAAAATTCACTACCAAAAAAAAATTTATTATTTAAAATTTTGGCCTATGGTGTGCACTATCAAACAAAAAAAATCCGAACTCGATATCGCAATCCGTTATGAAGTTATTAAGGATCAAAGCGTATATGAAGGGTTCTAAAACGTACCTAAACGTAAACGTTATAGAAAAATAAAACAAAGAAATATGCATAGTTATGGTAAACAGTTTTGAGAGGAACAGGTAATTTGCAATTTTCTAGCCAGGCTTCACATAAATTTTTGCTAGTACAATTTTTTTCATGAAACATATCAAAGAATCGCGTGGTACTAATATTCTTATGTTGAATAGAATCACCCTGTACTATGTGTATGTATATACAATACCAATACGAGACTGTAAAAATGAAAATTTATATACTAAAGGAAAATAAATTGTAAATCTTTGTCTTTTATGGTTTATATTATACATAAATTTTTAAAGTAAAAAAAAAATTTTTTTATGTGTCACATACATATACATATGTACATAACTGATGCATGTTAGTGAGCGTATAATTAATCGAATTCGAAATGTATACGTTGTTATATTAAAGTACGCAGTAGAATGGTATATAAGAAGTATAGTATAAGTACCAAATAGAGAAAAGCATTCTTATGTACTACGTTAATTAAAGAGTAATTTTTCTTGAAAAGTATTTAAAAGTTTATCGAAAAAATTAATTGATAAAATCTAATCCAATTGAAGTTTCTTATAACGTACATTCATATTAAATTCTTAGTATGTTCTGTTTATAATTGAGATTACAGTGTTTTTTTTTCAATTTATATTTTATTTGTTTTCTATATATGTTTTCTGCCCATATCAATATCTAAAAAATTTTAAAATTTCATCATATTTATAGAGTTTTATTTTAATTTTATGAAGTTCATTTTTATTTTTATTTTTCTTTTATTTATTTTCAATATTTATATATATATTAAAATTTTTGATTAATGAAAAATATAAGTTTAAATTATTTTCCTTTGTGAAAAAAATTTAATTTAATTTTTTTCTTTTTGATATATGAATAAACTTTTCAAAACTTAATTATAAAAGTATCAACATACATACTTATAAAACAAAAAATTTATATCTTTTCATTTTATATAAGAGTATTATGTATATACAAATACAATACATAAATACATATACATACATTGTATTTGGATTTTTCTTCTCTGTTTTAAAATAATAAAAAAACCAAAAAAAAAAAAAATAATAAAATAAAAAAAAATGAAAATACGTATTATTAATTGTATAAATTTATATTTTGTGATTATAACTTATATCAGAATTGAAATTGTTTTATTTAAAATTTATTATTTGTCCTTATGTTTTACGATATAAAGATCGAAGAATAATTATATGTATTTAGAAGGATATTTATTAAAATGTTGATGTACTGTATACGTGTATGGACAGCGTTATGTCTGAGTGCTCTGTTTTCAGACCTCCTCCCTAACAAACAACAACAACTGTATACATGTTATTCAATTTCAATTACTTAATTTTCTTCAAATATCATAAATATACATCTGTTATACGTTATACATACATAGATTATACATGAATGAAAAATTTTTCAGTCAAAAAATAAATTTTTATTTTTATCTTATTTTTAATACACATACATAGATACCTACATATATTTTTATATTTGAGAAAATAAAAAAAAAAAATATTGTTAATAAACGACAAATTTTATTTGAAATCAAATTTAAGATTATGATAAGAAAGAAGAAAATGAAGAGTTAAAAAAAAAAAAAATACCAAAAAAATGTTATTTTTTCATAATGATGTTTACAATTTTTCATTATTTACATTTTCATTATTTACAGTATGTTTACGTACATAAATGTATACATGTACGTGCATACAGAATAAAACGTTTTCTTTAGATTTTGGAAAAAAATTTACATATAATGTATATCTATGCATCTATACTTATGATAACTTACATATTATACTTATTTATGTAAGATAACGAACGACAAAATTTATTTTATACGATTTTTATAACGTAATTTAAACGTATGTACCTACATATGTTTCTAATACAACATCTGAAATCTTTTTGCCTTTTTTTTTTCTAAAAATATTTTTATTACCTGCTTATATACACATACATATTTTCGAAAATGGGAAAAGCATTAGATGATAAAAAACTATAAATTTGTTTTTGATTTTGATTTTACACTTTTGATAGTTGAATTTGTTTTGGGTAAATACAAATTTAGGAAAATTTAATAAGGAAATGTGCTTTTTCCTTATTACGTGTTATGGTGTTATTTACTTTGCTTTATAAAATTTATAAAATACAATATACACATATACGCATACATTTTTATTATATATATAAGTATTGAGTTGATATTATATAAATGTTACTGTTTTTGGAATTTTTTACATAAAAATTGTTAAATTTAAATTTAAGCTTTTAATAATATTTTTATAGTTTTGGAGTTTTTATCTATTTTTGGTGACACTTTTTAAAACCAACATACGATACAACGATGATATATTTTATTGATGATCTCAATCAATAATTTAAAAAAAAAAATGTCTTTTGCATACATTTGAACGTTTAACAAATTTTTAAATATCAATAAAATAAAATATACATATGAATGTTCAATACAACTAGTGATCTTTGACATTTTCGGAAACGATTAATATCAGCCATTATGTATAACTCGTTAGTGAAAAAAAATATTATAAAGATCATAAATTTTCATTTATTTCTACACACAAGAAAAAAAATATTGAAATGATTGAAAATAAAAGTTTACAACAACTTTCATATATAGATAGATACAAGGTACGAGGATATGTACGCAGGTGTATATATATAAAACGTGTAACAAAAAATAAAAAAAAAATCCTTGAAAATTGAATTCAAAACCCATGCGTTTTATTGTGGTGCTGTGGTGATGTGGTGATATAACACTAAAAAAGTATTAAAGTTGTTCAAAATTCTCAAAGTAATCTAGAGATAATGTCTTTTTATTACAAATTTTTTTTTTTGTTTATTTTGTTGTATAGTTTATTTTCATACACGAAATATATTAATACCAATACAAAAACGAAAAATCTGACATTTCTTTAAACATTAACATAAAAAAAGAAAAAAGAATGAAAATCCAAAAACAACAACAACACAACGAAAAAACATCAAAAAATAAAATTCATAAAGTAAAAAGAAAAATTAAATTTATGGTTTTATTTTTTTCATCTTTAATTTCAATCTAAATCCAACATTTAGAAATGTACGAGATACATATATTTTCAGATAAAATATACACGTACATACAAATATATCCTTTTTTTTTTATTTAATCGTAAAATGGTAAGTAAAACCCTTTGAGATTTGTACAAAGGAAATATGAAAAGAAGAACAACAAATCAAAAAATGATGTAAAATACGTGAATGTATGAATGTACATTATATACAAACATATTTACAAATAAAATAAAATTTAAGTTTTTCTAATCAAAAAGTTTACGTTTGAAGACAAATAATTTTTTTCTTTATATGTATATTTGTATGTATGTACATTTATTGAAATTTTTTTGTTTCATTTTGTATAATCCTTCAGATTAATAATTAAGAACAGACAGATGTATTTGTTTAAATTTTACTTACACCAATAATAACACGTTTGATGTTATACATTAATTTATTATAATACCACTGTGTTGCTATTTACATTGTTATTGTTATTTTGTCGAATATTCACAATATTATGGTAGTACAATTTTTAAATTTATATATCACCAGAAATAAAAATGGCTATGGATACCATCATCTTGCATTTTGTGTTGTACCTAATTACGCTTATCTATTAATGCAATGATAGCTAGTTTCATTGTAACTCACGCATAGTTGAGTTTTACAGCAGCTATATATTGTATATGTACATTGTACAAGAGTACACGGAAGTATTTTTTGACATACATTTATTATTAATTAAAAAAATTACATACATATATATTTGATACAACGATAAGTAAAATTAAAAACTTATTTCATAATTTGAACGTATTTCAAAAGTTAATTTTAAATAGTAAACAATTTTTTTGTACTGTTCAAACAATAAAATGGAAGAAAATTTTTATAAACATTTTATAATCTGCTTAAAAACAAATTTAATATCTGAACATAAAACACACACAAACAAACGTACAAGTATGAATTTATGTTATATATGGTAGCAGAAGATGAAATGTTCAAAAATATACCTACTAACTTTTATGACATTTTAATTTCAATTTCACTCATGATGAAGATTATTTCTTCAAAAAAAAAACATTCAAAATGAGTAATTTTAAAATGAATTTGAAATGTAAGTACATATATGCAAAGTTTTTTAATTTTATATATCATGCGGGTACTTATACATATGTGAGTACATAGTTAGATACTATATACGAGTACAATTAAATAAAAAAGCAAAATCAAAACAAATTTGGTAAAAAGTCAAACATCAATTTTTCGACTTGACCATTTGAAAAGAGAAATTAATTTTTCAAATTAGATAGATTGTGCATGATAAAGTATAAATGGTTATAAAATATTTTAAAGATTTTCAATTATTTTCTTCTTTTTTCAATAATCTGCAGATGCATGTATTTTTTTTTTTTTTATAAATTTTACTCTAAATTATTTGGAATATCTTTATATCGAAAAAAAAAATAATTTTTTTTTTTTTTGGCAAATTAATCAATCTTTTTATATGACACTGTAATTAAACGAAAATAAATAAATATATGTACTTATATCGTATATGAGTTCATCTAGATAATATAAATAATGTGTGTATGTATGTAAAAGAGAAATTAATCAAGGAAGATTGCGCTTGCTTTATTTACGAAATTCAAAAAAAAAAAATAATAATAATAAAAATATTCTATACGTGTATACACACACATGCATATATACTCGTAGAATAAGTTTGGCACATGTTTGAAAAAATCATAACAGAGAGACTAAAAATATAAAATACACACTGAGAATATTTCATCACTTCTGTGGATTTTGTGTATAAACACGATTATAATCTGCAACATTGTTTCCAGCGAAAATATAAAATTTGTTTTGTGTATCCATTTGTAGTACGTATAGTACATTACAGTGCCATAATTATTCTGTTCCTATATTCTGTAACTGTTCTTAATTTACATCTATATAATATTCATATACAAAATTGGGATTTATTTTCATTAAATTAAATTATAAATAATTTAGAATTCATATCACAATATACAAAACTAACGAAAATATTTTACATCGCCGCCGTCCCTGTACACAATATCAAAGAGCATGACTGAAAATTATTCTGTCATAAATTTCTAAAGTTAACTAACCTTGTTTTATACATTACAAAATACAATACATATGGAATCGAATATTATATGTTCATTTAGTATACGTATCTACAAAAACGCCGAAATATAAACGAAACATTTACATTTTTTTTTCTTTTTTGCATTATTCGAATATAGATAGAATATAAGTATAAGAACGATTCATATTTTTAGTCTTGTTGGTCCTTTGTTGAGATACAACACTGTTCGTAATATAAATTCAGTTATATTTTTTTTGTAATTTTCAGTTTATTTTCTGATATACAACCGTTAACAAGACACGATTCATATATGTATATATATATATATCTATATATATGTACGGTTTCAAATTCGGATTTCGGGATATATTTTCATATCCTTGTACATTAAAAATACACAAAAAAAAAAATAAAATTTTTTTTTAATTTTTCTAATATTTTTTTTTATCTCAATTTTTTTTTCATTTATTTCTCACATGTACGAGTATATTATCAATTTTCATTTTCAAACAAATAAATAATAATATCGCAGTATATCGATCAGTATAAATGTAGTATATTTGCTTATATCTATAAAATGTGTGTAATAAATGTACATATATTTGTCTTAAAATAATTAAGTGTCATTTTTGGAAATTGAGAATTAATGAATTTTTTTTTTTTTCATTTGAATTATAGATGTATATAAGTATGTATGTACCGAGTGAGTGATAAGTGATGCTTTAAATAAATTTTGAGATAAAATAAATTTATGAATAAAAATACATATACTATGTACATTTACTAATAATAAATTGTTAATGAAAATCAAAATAAAATTTTATTTTTAAAAAATATAAATCAAATTTATATAAATATGTGAGCAATATATGTATAAGTAAAAATAATGAAATAAAAATATTTATAATAAAAATGTAGAATTCATTAAATAAAAGTTACTCATAAATTTAATTATCTTTATTGAAATGATTTGATAAAAATCGAACCCAAAATTTTATAAAAATAATTAAATATCTGTATATATATGTACATATATCTATGTATATATATGTATGTATATCACTGTACACATGAACATTTATGTATGAAGGTATTTTAAGTATGTATATTTATACTCGTTTATATTACTATGTAAATGTATATATACTTTTGTAGAGGCTTGTACTTGTACTTTAAAAGTTACCAATTACATACATACTCGTACATACTTCAACATTAATTTTGTAGAAAATTAATTTTTATACTTTTCATACTTTTTATAATTTTCATTTATGGATTATTATTAAGCTACTTATTAAAATGAAAGTTATAATGATTAAAAATGTGTTTTATATTAAAAGTATAAATACATAATAATAATAATAATAAAATTATAAATATACTTAAGTGCAAGTTTCTAATAAAAGTTTAAGTTTATTATTAAAACACAAAATACAAACAAAAAATACATAAAAATAAAAAGTAGCAAAGAAAATACGAACGAGAATTAAAAAAAACATGCGAGATTTTTCGTTTTGCACAATTTTCTAATCATGTACTAAGCTTCTTTTGTATACATAACATTGAACTGAAGAAAAGAAAAATAAAAACAACAAAGAAAAATAATAAAAAAAAAATAACAGAAGAAAAAAAAGTAAGACGAAGAAGAAGATATTTATTAATGAAAGTAAAGGTCTACCCATTCTCTAAATGTGGTATACGTAAGAGTACATTGCCTACATATGTACATGCATATAAATTGATATAAACTTTTACATAGATTCATAATTAATAAAATTACGAGTACATATACATATATGTACATATATATGAACTTATATGTATGTATGTATTTATTTAAACGTAATAAGCCTAAATATTCTCAAACATTATGAATAATTATACTACCGTATAAATGTGTTTTTAATTCATTTATTCGCAAATATATACACACACATAATGTATGTTTGTGTGATACACATACGTAAATTATTGTTATTAGAACATATTAAATTCATGTACATATTATATTACCTACCTAATTAAAAAAAAAATAATTTCATAATAGAAAAAAAGGCACTCGCATCTAATACCTATATGTATTTGCTTTGAAATTATTCCGTTTTATTTCAGTTGAATTTTCATTTACTACATATTTGTATGAGTTTAATTTTTTATTTGTCTATGTTCCATCAAATACATATATTTATTTTTTAATTTCTCATTATTTAAATTGTTTAAAAAATTATTTATATAGTTTTATGATATTTTTGTGTGTGTTTTGATTTTTATAATTTTTTTATTGCATTAATTATACGGCGTACAAAAATGGGGCACATCTATATGTGATTATAATTTATATACATACTCATTTCTTGTGAATATTCATATACATATGAGAGAAAAAATTATTATTTAAACTCACCATTAAATCAGAAAAAAAAATCTAAAATGAAAATCTCAAAGTTTTTGTGTAATTTCAATCTCGTAAAATTTAAATTAAATTTATAAATAAATTAATTAAAAATATTATGTATGTACTTACTTATTTTTGTGCTCTATTATTTGGACATGAGTGCACTCACTCATCACATTATTTGTTAATTAAAGAGAAATCTATGTATGGATATAAATAATAAATGAATTTTTTTTTTCTTTTTGAGAAAATTTTATGATACGGAAGTTTTCGCAAATCATTTAATTTTTGAAATTTTTAAATTGATTGTGGTTTCTATTTGTCCTTTTTTCTTTTCAATCTCAGCATAATTCTTAAATTCAGTATAGAATTTATATATGTATTTTTTACAAAAATATGGTCTAAAAATTTTTCAATTCTTTTATTCATTAATATGTATAACCTTCCGCATAGCTATACAGTTTCTTTTTTTTTTTCTCTAAGACTGATCAGAGAATGGGTAAATATTTATGAAAAAAAAAAGGTTAATAAAATCGAAAATATTTAGCGAATAATTGAATGAGAAATCTATTAAACGATAAACGCGTAAAACATCAAGTATAAAAGAAACAAAAAGATGAAAAATTATCTAATTTTTTTTTTATATTATCTGTTTCACACATAAAAAATGATCATTGAAAAAATCATGAAAAGTTATAAAACTTTTTCAAGAAAAAATCATCCTGTATAATGTAATCATTCAATATACATATACATATATGTATTACATGTACATACGAATACGAGTATGTGATATGATTTATAATAGATTCAAGTCTTTATACTTTTATTTTTATTTTCATTTTGACTTCCTTATGTGTAGTTACAAACAACATAGCTATATTCAATGTATATATGTATGTATGTATGTATGTATGTATGTAATAACAAGATATCTGATATCTATATATAAGAATTCTTCTGTTAACACTTGAATTGTGAACAAAAGATGAAAAAACTTTTGTTTAATACTTGAATACCTTTTATTTTATCCTTTTTCTTTTTTTCTTACTTTCTTAATTTTTGTTTTTTTTTTTATCTTTTACAAGAAAATATGAAAATAATTTTCACACAAAATATTTTTATTATATTTTTTTTGTTTTTGTTTTTTTTTTTCATTTTTATTATTATTGTTTCATTTGTTTCCGAGCAATATTTCCCACATTTTTCTTCTTAATACATAAAAGAAAAAAAGGAAATAAAAGTGGACATACATGCATATACACATAATTACAAACAAATATATTTTTTATTCACATATACATACATATATGGATGGGTAGATTATATTTGTCTCATAAATCACAATACAAAATGTATATTTATGCACATACACATACACTCATAGAATTTTACAGAAATATAAATATATGTACAATATATATATATATATATATATATACGAGTTTGTTGTATACACATGAACTTTAATTTGTAATAAATCATCAATCTATGGAGTTATCATTACTTCAAGTGTTCTCTTGTGAATGACAACAACAAAAAAAATAAAAAAATAATAAAAAAAAAAATTAAATGATTTTTATTACCATCACTACTATCTTATTATATAGTAATCATTTTCATTATTACATTGTGGAATATACAAAGCACACACAACATAACAACAGAAACTTTTGTGAAAATCTTTAATCATAAATTCAAAACATGCATAAATATTTTGGTTTCTGATTTTGATTTGTTGTATATTTAATATTTTGGTATGTACATATATTATATCCTATATCAATATACACACATAACATATGTTTGTGATGGAATTTTAGAAATTTTATTAAACCATAATTTTGTGCAGCTATTATAGTCTACATTTAGATAATAAATTAAATACAATAAAATATCTATTCGAATACTGTTTTGTTATGGAATAGAACTCACATTAAAAAATATCTTTAAAAATTAAAGTATAGTTTGGAAAATTTAAAATTTCATTGAAAAATAATAATGATATAAATATTTTTTTTTTTTGAAATGAAATATCTGCGAACATTTAATTAATTAAAATAATAAATAAAATTTTTCGTTAATTATGACAATTGTATTTATTTGATAATAAAAATAAGTGATGAAATAATTTTTATAAATTTATCATTTCATTCATTTTATTGTCATGTTCATTAAATCAAATAAATTACGATATTTTTTTCAAATTTAATTTCAATTTTCATTTTCAAGCAAAAAGTAAAAATTTTATATTTATTCTAATCAAATCGAATCAAATAAAAATATTTTTTAAAAATATTAATTATTATTATTATTATTATTAATGAAAAGTTTATTTTAAAATTTCATATAATAAATAAAAATAACAGGATAATAAATTATTTACATTATATATACGTGTATACGTAAATTGAATTGAACACAAAAATGAATTCAGTATGAGTATCAAATTTTTCTGTTATTAATAAAAAAAAAAATAATAAAAAATAAAAATTCACTATACACATAAGTGCTTCAAAATATATAATACCTAATATTGTATGTATATACTCGTATATTTTACATTTATGTATTTATCATTTATCGTAATCAAATAAATTTAAATTGTCCACCAGAATAAAATATTCACCACAATTATTTATGAAATCGTACGTACATATGAAACAGTATATTATGTAAACGTGTGTATTAGATATATTGCATAAAAAAATACATATAATATGTATATGAATGAATATCATATTTAAATAAATGAAGGCATAGAGATTAAATAATTAAAAAATAAAAATAAAAATAAATAAAAATAAAATTAAATAAAATATACATACATATAAATAATACGTACTAAATAGAAAGTATAAAATAAAATAAAAATTCTAAAGTGAATGAAAAACATCCGGACTATTATTTGAAATACACAAGTATTTATGGTCTACATAATTTTCGATTACGGTCAAGTATCCAATGACAATATGCTGACGACTCATCATTTACATCATCATCATGGTAGTACAACATTGGAACTCGATAAAATTACCAATTTAAATACGGTAATTACTATTTTCATTATTTATATACAAATATAAGTGTAGTAATTTTGACTAAATGTATAATATGTATACATTAGTAATTAAATGTCAATTTGAATACTTTACACTTGAACAAATCACAAAATTCCATTTTAAATATTGTTCACAAAACAAATTTAAACAAAAAAAAAATAATAATATGTACTAGAAACTAAAACTATAAAACCAATCTAATGCAAATTTCATTCATTTCTGTACCACACTTTGATTTATCCGAAAAGAATCAAACAAATTAATTTGCTTTTTGATGCAATGTAATGAATACACAAACATTTATTTGAAAAGTATCTACTATACTATTTTAATGTGGATTTTTGCAGTTGTTCTGACTCTGATGAATTTCTTTACTGCATTAATTTCATATACAACTATGCATACATATTAGTATGTTTAAGTTGTACACAAGAGTCAACAAATAAGACTGCATGAGAAAGTACATCAACATGATGGTCATGAGGTCTTGAAAATAGTATTAAAAAACTTGTAGTGTTAGCACGAAACATATTTAGCACGAAAAATGTCCTTATATGTGTTACTCCACCCTGCCTTAGCACTAAGCAGTATGTTGTGTATAATGATTACTAATTAAAATTCTAAATACTTTGCACTGTCACTATCTGCAATTTTATATCAGATTGATTTTGAATTAAAACTAAAAATACTCGTAGATTTTAAATTATTTTTTTTTTTTTTTTGAAAGCTAAAAAACGTACTAAAATTACTTTAATAATAATAATATAAAAAAAATTAAATTATCTACAGATCTGTAAAATTAAAAAAATGTTATCTTTCAAGATTTTCTAAATGCGGATCCCTGATTTAATTTAATGTCTTCATCCATACTGTTTTTCTTTTCTGTGCTTTTATCAGTAATGTAATTTAAAAATTGTATTTTACAAATATATTTGAATAATATAGATTTCCTTTAAAATGATTTATAGGAAATTAAAAATTCACATTGAATTATGTACCTTCCGCTCATTGAATATTTGATTGGATAAAGTACTTAAAAAGAACTAACTATTTTTATTTTGTTTTTGTTTTGTAGAAATGATAGATAAAAATTATGAAAATTCACGAATCTACATATATAGCATTAGTGTGTTTTTATGTTATTAGAAATTTTGTTTTTCTATTAAATTTCATATGTCTTTCGATCGGATAAATGAATAATTATAATTATAAGTATTTAAACATTTGCAATGCATGAATCGAATTTTAAATTTATATTCAAAATATAAATTGTAATTTTCAATCGTATTTGAGTATTGATTTATTTATTATGTGCTTGTGATATACATACATATATTCATCTCCTCATATTATATTTATTTACATTGAGATAGAGTATGTAACAAAAACGTAGTAAAACGGTAAAACGTTTCATAAGTCTTATAAATTGAAAATTTAATTTAAAAGTTGAGTTCCTGTCAAATTACAGCATTATTGCATACATTGCATTGCACATTACACTCATTCAGCAGACTGAACTGAATGTGGTTAAGTTATAGATAAGTTTACAACTCATACTCATACCATTAGTAGTTGGTAGGTACTTGGTACTCTACTCTAGTATGTACATACATTGGTTGACTTTAAATTGAGACATTTGAATGCACATTTATCAGTCAAATTCACAAATGCAATCAATTCACAAATACAAATTGATACAAAATCATTTAACTATTCAATAATGTACATATAGTACTTAGATAGACCATTGATAGACATTAAATGTAGACATTTATATACATATGTATATACGTATATATATTTATTATATTTATGTATCTAGTCGCATACAAGATCTAGATATTTCATTTGTATATGTAACATTACATTCTAAAATAAAATGAACAGGATGGACATCCAACTAAGTCAATAAATCGATTTTATTTTATTTTATTTATTTTCATATATATATTTTTTTAATAAAATCAAAGTTGAATTGAATCACAGTTGAAGAGTGGGTCATATTTACGACTTTACTAACAAATAATTCTATTGTTGTGTATGTGAGAGTGTGTGTGTATGATACAAAAAATGTATTTATTTTTATCTGTGTGATTTTTTTTTTTTTCATTTTTTCTCCCAAATTACAAGAATATAAACATAAAAGATCTTCACAGTTAATGTACACGAATTTCTGATTGTTTTTTATCACGTTTGTATAAGCTCCAGAAGCATTCTGGAAAATGTACATTCATTTTTGCTTTTGTCGTTGTTGTTATTATTATTTTCTCAAAATACAATATAATTTATATACATACATAGAGACTTGCTGTTTCTTTTTGTATTTTCCTACTTTCATTTTAGATTTTTGTTTTATCAAATTGAATTTTGTATATAATTTTTTTTTTTTTTGATTTCAGAATTGTATTACATTTTTATTTATTGAATTGTTTTATTTTTAATTTTGATTTTTCTTCAATATCATTGAGTTTGATGTATATGATTTGTTCTAGATTTTTAGTTCTGATAAAGGATCATAATTAAATAAATTTTTATATATGAAAGTATATAAGAATGAATGAATGAACATGTGACTATGTATTTTAAAGGAAAAAAAAAGAAAATGAGAAATCAATCGTTATATGACTGATGAAAAAGAAAATAAAAAGTTTGTTATAAAAAGAAAAAATAATAATAATTAATCAATAGAATATAGCTATAGAATAATAGTTTAGAATATAGAATATATGTAAGTGGTTTGAGAAAAGAAATCTGATTAAAAAATTTTGATGGTAATGAAAAGAAAATAAGATGAAAAGTCCTTTTTAAATTTAAGTAAGTATGTACATCGTTCCTAAATATAAAAAGGACAGAATATTATTGAATTCAATAAGAGCTAAATTTTGACTATATCATATACTCATACATACATATATACTTGAAGAAAGTTATCAAATTTTCAGTAGATTCCATTTATATTATTATCTTAATACCTTCATTATTTCCTTTCTTTTTCATTTTTTATTTCAAATTTTTTAATTTTACAATTTTATATATATAGTTGTTATTTCTTTTTGTGTTCTAAATATAAAATACTTGTATGTAAGTATGTATAATAGTTATTTTTTTCATTAAGAAATTAATGAAATTTGATTCTTTTTATAAATAGATTATAATTTTATACAATTACTTCTATATGCATCTTATTTGAATGTACATATAATAATACACAAACAGATGAAATAAATTTTATATACTGCTATCTATACTATAACAACATTATTATTATATTAAATTGAAAATATAAATCAAATATAAGCTAACAAATTAATTTTATTGTTGTGTAATCCTTTTCTGAACTTATAAATATATTCGAATTATAATTTATCCATAAAAGAAGAATGAATGATATTCATAAATATATATATCCATGTATACATGTAAACGCATATTGCATATATATTTTTTATAAATATACATATACATACATATAGAATAAGTATATAAAACCTAAAATGAATAAAATATATTGTATAATATTTTACATTGATTATTATACGGTCCTGGTATCGATATACTATGAACTGAACAAAAACATACATACTTGATATAAATTTATGTTCATATGTAACATTTCATATACGTATATAATGATGTACATATATCAAAAATTTAGTGTAGTAGTAGTAGTAGCTCTTTGAAAACTTTACTATATTTATATTATATAGTTACACATAAGTAGTATATAATGTATAAATTGTAGATATATGTAAATCTGTACTTTATATATGTAAGTGTACACATATGATATACAATATATAAGGTGTATTACATATTGCCATTGTTCAAATTTTCCTTCTAACATATATTTATACCCATATCTATGTATATATGTGGATATAATAAGATATATTCTTGTTGTATAGGTGTATGCACATATAATGTGTACATACTTATATAAATAATACGCATCATTCAAACTTAAATCTGAAGTCACTTCAACCACTTCAACACATTTCTACTTATGATATACTCGTGTATATGTAAATTTACACACATACATATATGAGAAATTTCAAATGAATACATGAACATGAGCACAAATTTATCCTTTTTACATTCACAACTATGTATGTATGAGGTATAAGAAGCATATATGTACAAACTAGTAATATAGAAACACTTATATACGTATATGTATATTCAAGAAGTTGATATACTTAAGTTAAGATATACAAGAAAATTTATTCCTTTGAAAAAAAAAAAAATATACACCACATAATATTTTAAAGATTGAAATTCAAAAGTTACCAAAAATATTATTATTGGTGTCAAATAAAATACATACATAACATACATCTTTAATAAAAAAAAATTTGTATTTTATGTCCTCATATATACACATACATTAAATATATTTGTATTGTAATATTATTAGAAATATAATTCAATTGTTATTCTTATTGCGAGATACACATACAATGTATCTACACTTATATACACGTAGTATTTGTATTTAAAATTGATAGACAATTCAAAATAAATTTGTATATCAAAGTAAGTATGTATGTATAGTTTAATTGTAAATAATGTACAATGCATTTATATAGTACTTCTTTTTTGTTTTATCTTTAATGATGTTTTATAGATAATTTTAAATATCTAAAATCGATTTGAAAGTATGATATGTGTATACATACTCCATTATAAAATGGTCGGATAATTAAAAACGAAAAACAATCAGTAATGTTTGTTTCTATATATGTACATACTACAAAACGAGTATATTTATTCATTTTAATTATATAGTATATGATTATAATATACACATACACTTCACTTTATTATATCTAGTGTATAGATACGAGTATGTTTGTGTTTTGTTTTTTTTTTTTCATATGATTTTTGTTATTTTTTTAAAGAGCGCACACAAACGTGATTTGCAGAAAAAAAATAATCATCATTATACAAAATATATATATGTATCTCTTCTTTTTTTTTATATATACATAATCGTATTCACTACACATTATGCACATAACAAAAGGATTTACTCGTACCACTACTATATATACGTATATGTACATATATTAACTTTTTTATATACATATATATATATTCATTTTTCATTTAAAAATAAACCTATTCATATACTGTATGTATACTTTATACATCATTAATGTGTATAATAATATACTCGTATGTACATCCCTATATATACCTGCATATAACATATAATACATCAATATACGTTACGTATATATATACATACATAAATTCACGATTATGTATCAACATGAGTGGCAGAAATCCAAACAAAAATAATCCATTAAAGTTATCAGGATTTATTTTGTATTTTTATTTGTTATTTATTCACTTCATTCATTACTTTTGGTTTTCTTTTTTTTTTTCTCGTTTTTTGTTTTGTTTTTTTTCGTTGTTGTTTGTTTATTTTGTTCTCATTGTTTTATTACAAACGTACATACACAATTTATATGAGAACATACGAGTATAATACACATATGATGTAAATATATATATACTCGTATGTATTATATTTTGTATTGTACTTGTACATAAAAAGTTCAATTAAAACAATCTCCACAAAAAGTAAGTACATATTTAATAATAATAAAAATTTAATTGTTCTTTTTGACTTTAACAACTAACAAAATTGTTCAATAAATTATTACACGCACACATATTCAATAATATACATAATCAATTATTATATTGTAATTTTTCAATAACACAAAATTTTAATAAAATAATAATAAATCAAGTACTATATATTATATGCATAATAAAATTTGTTGCCAAAATTAATTGTACATACATACATGAGTAATGTATGCACACATAAATTTGAAATTTCACAAAAATATCAAAATAAATTTAGTTAGTATATAAAAACAAAATAAAAAAAACATCAACAAAAAAATTATTCATTCATTATTATCACATTTTCATTTCTTTTTTAGAATGATATAAAAAGATTTATAAACTCTTTTTGAATTCTTGTTTATGATATTATGAGTGTTATACTTACATTAGGTGTTTACGATTTGGCAATTTCAAGTATGTACTTGCGAGTGGGAAAGGTAAATATCTGTGCTAAGCCATCTACTCGCAGCTACTCATGGAAAATTTTTCAAGTAGCTGGAAGTAGATGCAAGTATGTAGTTACAAATAATTTTTGTGTCGTTCGTTTTAACAATTTATCCTAGACACATTTTAGTACTCGCAAGTACTTGTAATTGCCAAACCGAGAACACCTATTATATATGTATAATGTATGTATGTTTACATCTAAGATTTCATTTTTAAAATAAAAAAAAAAAAATGTGTAAATCATAAATTATATAAATTCATAAAATTGAGGATTCATATTACAAAAAAAAAATTTTTTTTATCATAATTTGTCGAAAAATAATTCAAATCACTCAAATTTGTCTTCTGTAATTTTGACTGAATAAAAAACATAAAACAAAAATAAAAAATGATTCTGTTATATCACGAAATCACGAATCCACGACAAATTATCATCATATATATCATCACAATTTCATCGCTGTATCGTATCGCACACGTATCGTAAAATGAGAGAAATTTAAATTTAAATTTAAATTTAATTTGACATTATCAAAAATGACCTTGTTTCATTTCCTTTTCAAAAAAAAGAAGTAATAATAAAAAATGAGAGAATAAAATTTAAAAGAAACTTATCTATACGTACTTTTCTGTCTGATGTATAGGATGTATTATATAGTAGCACGTAGGTAAATTGGTATATACCAAATAGATAGGTATTGGTATTATATAGAGAGAGAATTCTATAATAGACTGTTTAATTCAAAAATTTTCATTCTCATTTTGTATGCAAAATCAGTTCGCTTTAATATTATATTTTATCATCTCAACAAAAAGTTCATACTGCTCGTACATTTCTCGTACATTTATGTACATTAAATATGTTTCATACCTATAAGTACATTTATAAGTTAACATTATGTTACGTATACACATAAAGTATTTTTATAGTAAAACAAATTTTTCTATAATAATTTATTTTTTATTGTTTTCAAGAGGAAAAAGGATTTAATTTTTTTTTATTTATTTGTCTTCTTTTCTTTTGTTTATGTTTATTTTATTTTTATTTTTATTTTTTTATAAATGTCAACTTTAGTGATCCTTGTATGTTATGCAAATAAAATGTAATGGAACTTTACATACTTATATTATGTACATATGTATAAACACAACAATACACCTTTACATAACATGTATATACATATATAATATGTAATATAATATGTACGTATACTGATGACGAGTATGTAAATATGTACATTATGTACATATGGATGAGTACTGTGTGTGTTTTTAAAATTCTTCTTGAAAGACAACAAGCACATACATATCTCTTGTCAACATTATAAACACCTACTCGTAGTATTATTATTTTTGCCTTTTCAACACCCGAGTATGTAAAACATTTACCTATATGCATACGAGTATGTATAATAAATATAATATTTTATAGAAAAAGAAGAAGAAGAAAAACAAACATTTTATGTATCTAAAACACATCCTTATCTTTAGCTGTACGCTGTACATACCATAAACGCATAAACAGTATGTACATATAACATACTTTCGGTATTTATGTAAACTCGTACACATAACGTTGGTAATGCTATACATTAAGATTTGTTTGTATGTATCATTAACCATATTTTGTCATGTTTAAAAGAAAGTGGCAAATAGTGACATCTGAAGTTATTATATTACTCGTATGTGTTTGTGTGTTTGTTATACACATTGTACCATCAAATGTACACTTTTATAATATAAATTGTATTTTTTTTTTTTTGCTTTTAATTTTAATACCAATGAAATATAAAATGTATATGTATATGTATATAAGTTTTAAAAAAAAAATTATTTCCTTTTAAGCTATGTGCACACATCACAAAACCAAAACAAAAAAATTAGCATACAGGTTGATAGTAATGTATAGTGTTCGAGTATATAATATGAATGTAAATACATATATAGTATGTATATAGTACTTATAGCACCTATACCTGAGGCTGAAATTTAAAGTATGTATCTACGTCTGAATACATTTTATCTAGTACATAGTATAGTCTATGTTGAATACAATGTCATTTGTTTAGAAAATTGATTCTATTTTGCATATTATTTATGTATTTCAGGATTTGATAAATATCAAACTAAATATATATAAAATACATAATATATATGAATGAAAGATTTTCACCGTTGAAAGAATTTTCCATCTATATACATAAAGTATAAACTATTTTTTGATACACCATCTTCTTATCCTCAGTATGTAGTTATTAGTATATATTCATATCAACTATTTATACCTGCAAATAAGTACGTAGTACAATATGCTGATATCTTTTATATGTATGTACTGTATATGTATGTACATATATATTTGCTGAGACAAATGAGTACATATTTGAAATCTCCAGAATCAAAATATGTACATTCAATAGAATGATTTGGTTTTGTTTGAATTTAATATATGGATATCGTCATATAAAGTGTATGTAAAATGTGTAAAACTTACATACGTACTTATATACATTATATGCAGATATAATATACATTATATATATTAGAATTTCAGAAAACAATAACAAAATTAAAAATCATGAATATACGAGTGTGTGTATATACGTAATCAATAGTCCATTATTTCCATATAGTTTCAAAGTTAGTATCTAGTATATTATATTATGTATAGTATATATTGCATACATATGTTAATAAGTATGTGCATGGTATATAGTATGTATCTAAATTGATTTCGGAAAGTAAACTTATAAGAAAGTAGCTAAGAAAATAAACTTTTTGAACATTTCAATAATGTAGATGTTGATGATATGGAAGTCTATTTGTACGAATATATATGAAATGAACATATGTTTAGAATGTATTTATATACGTGTATGTATGTTAATTTTAATACTTTATTCTATATTTTGTAATTTCATCGAGCATGATAACATCAAAATTTAAAAGTCTAAATTAAATCAGTCTCTTTGTTATGCATGTGTATATGAAAGCACATTTATTTGTATATAAATGTATATGCACACATAAATACATTATATGCATATGAATATACAAGAAGAAATTGTATGTATACTTAGTGTAAATATAGATTCTAAAACTAAAACTAAAACCTAGAACTTTAACAAAAATATGTATCTTTTGTTTTTATATTAATTTATTCTCCATCTACATTATATGTATATGTAATGTGCATACTTCATATTATAATATAATGTACTCATGTCATACATAAGAGAGGAAATAAACTTTATATCTACTACTCGTATCTACTATCAGTGAATAAATGATTCGAAATTTTATGATAATATAATACTGATGATACTGATGATGATGACGATGGTGGTGAACTATGTAAGTAATTTCCTTTTTTATAAATAAAATTTAACAACGACAAATAAGATAATAAACTACAACCATCTATACAACCTCTACAACCTACAATCATCTACAACACAATAAGAAAACATTTTGAGAATGAAATGTTTAAAAGATATATCTCGTTGAATCTTTTGAATGTGATATTTACATCTACCTATACATTACATAAGTGGAACAACTCATTTAATATCTTGTTACAGGTTATATTAGTCACATATTCAAATGATTGGGGATTAGATATTACATAAATACTTACCTACTTGAAATACGTGAGTGAGTTTATGTTTTGCTTTTAATAATTTTAAAATCTTATAATTTAATATTTTCATGTAGTAAAAATTTTTCATAATTTTCTATTTACATGGTATATAGCTAGTATGTAATTTTATATGTAATTCCTTTGATAACAAAATAATCTCAAAATTATTCAAATTCAAATTCAAATCTAGAAAAATATTTTAAGTATTCTTTAATTTTCAACATTTATCATCATCATTGAAATTTATTTATAAAAAAAATTTCATTGACTATTTTCTTTTGCTTATGACTGTAAAAATCATTTGACCAATAAAGAAAAATTCATTTTCTTTATAATTTCCACACAAAAAAAAAAGAAAGGAAAATGTATATATAGAATGAAGAAAGAAAAACACATAAATTCATTTATTATCGCAGATATTTTCCTTATCATTTTCAACACACGAATTGAGCTGAAATTTATAAAAGATTCCTGCATATAAATATAGCATTAAATATTAAAAAAAAAAAAAAATGAATATTTGACTTCGCTTTTTTTTTAAGTACAAATATGTCAATATTTTTTTCTTCTGTTTGTAAAGAAAATTTATTCACAAGCTATTTTATCATTAGAATATGTACATAAGTGTATACTGTACATAATTTTAAAAGAATTTTGAATGAAAAAAAAACCTACAAATTTACATAACACATACATACATCTATACACTTATATACTTATTAATTTTATGAAAATTTTATTCAATTTTCATTTTTTATTGTAAACATCCTATAAAATAAATGTATGTGTGCTGTGTACATGTGTATACTACTACCTTATATTCGTATACATATTTGTACAATTTTAATTAAATATTTTCTAATAATAAAACTTCCTACAATCTTTTTTTACGTTTATGTAAATATGTTTTTTTTTTTTTTTGAAATTTTTGATTGAAATAATATTTTGAATACAAAAGTAAAAAATTATATTCGCATGAAAGTTTTATTTATTTTCAATATAAAATATGAAGTATGGACAAAAGCTTTTGACTACAAAAATTATCCATATGTACTAATTTCAATTTTGTAACTATATAACAAACTATAACTATTTTTTATCAATGAAGATAGAAGATACGAGTGTTACACATGTATAGTTAAATATCCTTTTCATATTCTAGTTTCAATTTATTTTTTTGCTCTAACACCTAATAACATCACTGGGAAATATCAATTTATGCAAAACAATTTTTATATAACATGTAGGTACCTATCTTTTTATTATTTTTCTAGCATCTACTGACACAATTTTCTTTGTTCAGACTTCAAAAATACGTAAATATATATTTATGTACATATATTTAAATTATTTTTGCTTTGATGTGATGTCCAAACGAATTCATATGAAATTTAAATTGATTTCGCTGCCATATGGATGGAAACTATGGAAATTTGTATAATGGGAAATAGGAAAACAAAAAAAAGAATTCTTTTTGATTTTTATATTTACGATAGATTTACTGCAGATATAGTGAATGAAGTAA
Organism: Villa cingulata; assembly: GCA_951394055.1. Lineage (NCBI taxonomy): Eukaryota > Metazoa > Arthropoda > Insecta > Diptera > Bombyliidae > Villa > Villa cingulata. The sequence continues at coordinate 60,544,645 of OX596018.1, read as the reverse complement.
AGAACATGAATAAACTTTATGGAATCTTTGTCATTGTATATAGAGCATAAACTATATATATTATCCAGTATATATTTACCATATGTTTATGTATGTATTTTCAATATTTCATAGATACAAAAATTGATTAATGAATTTTCATAGACGTATGCAAATAATACCATATATACCACTTATACATACGTACGTACGTACTTATGTGTACGAATATATACGCATCAGAACAGAATACAATTTCATAAACAAATACTACTTTATGCATGCAAAAATACTAAACGTTAGTATAGCAGTGCCATTTTCATGATAAATTGCACAGATACACATTTTTACTGCACAAAGAAAATATGAATACTATTACATTCATTAGTAGCAATAGCAAATATTAGTTAGTATAGTAGTACAAGTAGTTCATTTGATACCTTGAAAAATTATGAAGAAAAGAATACAAAACAATCATGTATAAAATGTAGAAATGTTGTATTAAATCATTAATAAATTTGAAAATCATGAAATACTTAATATACAAAAATGTAGTAATAAATTTATAGAAAAGATATGTATGTATATAAAAGATGTATAAAATTTGAATTGGAATAATACAAAAACAATACTCAGAAAAATGTAAATTATAATCTATATGTAAGAACTCTACAGTTTCTGTATACATAAATGGAATAATTATGTATTCAATTTCAAATTTTCAACTTGATTGAGTTGATTATATAAAGATTGTACATAAAGCATGATTATTTCGTTTTGATGTTACAATTATGTTACATTCGCATACATACTTAGAAGGAAATTTTTCGACATCCGGGGTATTAAGTAAATGGTTTAATAATTAATCCATAATTTTTTGTTTTGTTTATTTTGTTAAAAAATATTTTTTTAATCTAAAATATAAATAACAAGATATATCAAATTTCCATTCAAATATTTATACATATATTTGTTTGTATATACATAATAAATAAATAAAGATAATTATAGCTTTGCAAAACAAATTCTTATGTTTATTTTATTCGTTCAAAATTAATTGAAAGCAGCTAGAAGTATATGTGTATGTACATCTCATGTACTTACATACACACTTATATTTCACAAATTTTTATATATTGTATACATATTTATATTTTATGTACGCAAAAGATGTCAAATATATCATGTACAAGATTATATGGTAGGAAATGTTATATTTTTATTATTTATTTAAAAAACCAAAAACAAACAAAACATTTTAATATTTAAAAGAAAAAGAGCACATCTTAAATTTAAGAAGAAGAAGAAGAAGAAGAAGAAACTGTATATAATTACAAAATTTGTTAAAATGTTCATCTGTATATACATTCAGATAATTATCTTGTATTAACACACATGCTCATAAGAATTTGTATAAGTATACAGATGTAGAACTAATTATGGATTTTATATGTAGATGACAGCCTGATTAATTTTTGCCTGAAAAAAAAAATGTTTAAAGTAACGAAATTAATTTATAAATAATTTAACATTTAAATTCATATAAGAATTTTTTATATAAAACATACGTTATATATACGTTATATATTAACATACGTTACGTAAATTTATCACATATTATGGAAATGTTGTACTATTAAGTCATTTTATATATACTTACTTAACATTTTTTTCTTTCTTTTTGAAATAAACTAATTTCATTTAAAATTGATTAAATTTAAAAATATTCATGCATGCGTATGTGAATTTACATTTTATGTATTACATAAAACTACATTAATATGCCGTTTATTAACGAAAATATGTTATGTGAACAAATTAATTTTCTTGATGATGATGAAAATATATTTTATTTTATTCAAATTTATTGTAAATGTAATTAAAAATTTAATAAAATTTAATTATATTCACCTCCCTATACAGTAAAGTTATGTATGCAAAAAAAAAAATTGAATCATGTTCCACATACAAATATACAGACAAATATTTATATATATATATACATACATACAATGTACATGTATTATATGATAAAATTGAAGAATATATTACCTATAAGTTGGTTCGTTTGTAATGATTTGATATCGACTTTATTTTCATGTTTTGAACATTTTCACGTCTTTTTTTTTTCAAGTCAATTTTATATTTTAACATAAAATTGAAAGAAAAACCAAAAACCATACACTCTGTTCAAGATTATTTTATTTTGTAAAAAATTCAATTCTTAAAAATTTTTACATTTTAGGTAATTGACTATATATCATATATGGATTTGTGATATTAAATATGCCAAGTGAAAAAACAAAATCGTATATACATTCACACATTGACACATATACTTCTTATATCCTTTTACAAATGCATATACATCATAAACATTTAAAATGTAATTTATATTCTTCTTATTCTTATGTACATCTTTATTTATCATTCTAATATATTTCATTTTTGCATGCGAAATATCTACATAAAAGTATGTATATATACATATATGTATATCTGATAATAACTCAATATTATATTACACACTCATACGCAAAAAAAAAAGAGAAAAGATTAGCTTTGTTGATTTATATTCGACATTATACGTGTTTGACACTACAGGTGATTTATTTTAGTACCTACTATATATTCTCTTAAGACTTCTGAAAAAAAAAAGAATTTTACAAAGAAAAATAAATATAAAAAAAATAAGAGAAAAAATTGATGTGATGAAAGCTGTGAATATAATGTGAAATGAACAGAGAAAAAAAATTTTGTAAATAGGTACATACGAGTATTATATGTGGTACTTATAAGAGTCAAACGTAAAAGTAAAAAGGAACTCTTAATGTGTGTACGATTTACATTTAAATTTTGAACATAAATTCTATGATATTTTCACACACAGACACATATTGTATATGTCTGTACAACTTACATTTATATATGTGTTCTGGAAGTGTTCTTTTTTTTTTTTTGTGGTAATCATTGTTTTATTGAAGTTCATTTGTTAATGCTCCTACAGGTGTTATTATTACTTATTACTACGTAATGTACGTAGATGGTAAATATATTATATAATATTATAGGCAATTTATCACAATTTTTTGAAATTCAGATTCGGATGAATTCTATATATTGTGTAAAATTCTCAGTTCTGAGTGAGTAATGTTTTCTTTTATTTAGTTCGACAAAAAAAATTTTTTATAAATTTAAATTTATATTTTTAAAATTTGGCAATGACTTCATTCTTTTTTTTTTATTTATTTTTTTTTCAATTATTCATTATTGGATTATGAAATCAATTTAATTTGTCATTAATAATTAAATATTCCCATATGTGAACATAATTCGATTACCTACTTACACATACGATTACGTATATTAGTGATAAATCTCGGTTGATCTTTAATTCAATTCAATATTCATGATTGTTTGATGCAATTAAAATTTTAATTATTTAATAAACCTAATTCAAATGAAAATGCATTATTACATAAAACGACCGAACAGCAATCCTGTAAAGATAAAATTAATATATTCACCTTAATTTAAATCCTCTATGTTATATGTGTATGTACACATGTACATATTGGATGTGAGAAATACAAAATTGATTTCATATTGTCTCTTATATAACATGCCTATCTAAGTATATGGATTAGTTTTTAATTATATACAGATGAACCAATAAATGTAAGTGACATATATAGTAAATGTTGGACATATAAAATTTGATGATAGAAACAGATTTATTTAATATAATGATAGAAATGTATAAATTAAACATTCATAATTTCTTTTTTGTTAAATACAAACGTGTACACAAAATGTAATCTTTTTTATTTTATCAAAAATATGAATCAAAAAGCATTAAAATTATCTTCTGCATTAAAAATTTGGCATGATTAATTTTCAAAATTTACCGTATCTGAAATAAAAAATATAGCCAAAAATAAAAATACATTAAAATATAAAAGTATATAATGAAGCTTGAAACAGAATCAAAACAAAATTATTCTTCTATATCTTTTGACATTCATATATGTACATACATATATTTCAATGAATTCAAAATAATGAAAAATTTTCCCAGTGTACATACACATATATGTATGTACTTTAGGAAAACATGATAAAACAGGACAATAATAAAATTCAAATGAAGAAAATGAAAAAAAAAACTGAAATAAAAAAATCAAAATGATATTAGCTACAGAGATTTACACAATTTTATCACTAAAAACACTCCATGCAAAGAAATTCATTATTAAATCCAACAATGATAAATGTGATGTATAAATGTAATTTGTAATGTACATACATACATACTGAATGAACAAATTTATATAAGTACTCATATATTGTACGTTTATATGATACATATTATACCTCTTACAAATATTATACATCTACTTATATATATATATACATTTTTTATGTATAAATATAAATAGTGTATCTGACAGAAATTGAAATTGTCGAGAATATAAGATATGTACATAATTCATTTAATCGTACATAATGTCCTTTATGTACAAATGTATATGTTTAGACTACAATTACACTATGACTGAAATCTCATAAATCTTTCAAAGTTTCAGCTATTTTAGATCTATATACATACATGTTGTAATAGAAAATAAGATATTATCACAACATAAAATATCCATATACATATACATATTATTGTATTACAAATTACAATATAATTTTGCAATGTGTTACATAGAAATTTATTTAAACAATTAAGAAATATTGTTTCAACTTTTACTTGCCAATTGTATATCTTTCAGAGTGAATTCATTTCATTCATTTAATACATAAACTGAAGGCTCGAATTGTTTTTTTTTTTTAATTTGTTTTCTTTACTAGGAATATTTTTTAAAGTAATTTTGTAAATATAAATGTATCAATATGTGCTTACTATGTTTGTAAAAAAATTCAATGTTAAGAAATTGTGATGTTTATTCAAAAAAAAAAAAAATAAATAAAAATAAGAAATTCATTTAAATAAAAATGTTTATTATATTTTCAGCTCATCGTCGAAATAAATAGTCAAGTGGCACTTTTCCGTGATATGTTAATACATGTCGGCCAATCTAGAGATTGCCCAGAATTACGTGAAAAAATTCGAAAATTACGAAGATCATGTGTAGAAGCATGCAAACATACAGCCAACCTAATCTTGCCTCAAGTCAGAAGGTAAGTTCAACAAAAACTATACCTATGTACATAAATTTCTTTTTTGATTCTATTTTACTTTTTTACAAACACAAAATTTGTATATATAGCTTATGGGTATTGTATTATAAACGTATGTATACTCATCATATGTGATATATTGATATTGATTAACATTAAATTGATTGTGTCCTGCTTTATTGGCTATTTTATTTATTCTACAGTCCGTGATACAAATGCCAAATACAATGTTTTATTAACTAAAATTGTAACATATAAGAAAATCTACTGAAAAGAAAACAAAATGATTTCTGATTTAAACCCCTTGCGTCATTTTATTCAATCTATTATGTGCAAATTGATTTAGTTAAAGATTTGACAAAGTTTTCATTACACAAAACTTAATCGTACCTGTTATACTACACGCACGTACTGTCATCAAAAATATTGTGAACTAATATGTATACACATATATGTATTTGTTTGTGGTAGCAATGTATCGTGATATAGAGGACAAGTACTCGTATATTTTCAATCAGAAATTATTTCATCTGAATTCATCCATATATACAAACGGAATCTATTTAAATTTGTGATTAATTTTTAATTTAAATAATTTTCAAATCAACTGTATGTAGTATGTATACATTATGATTTTCAATCTCTGTGAATTAAAATAAAGTATAGGATGAATATATAAAAAATTAACATAAACTAATGTATTTAATGTACAAATTAAATATTCAATTATTTATTCATAAATTAATTTTTTAATTTATTTAAATTTAAATTTAAATTTTTGACAGAAACATTTTCATATTCAGTTTGTTGATTCACATTTATTTTACTTCGAAAATATGGAGCTAAAAGATTTTCATCAAAATTTTTACAGCCACCAGTTAAAATACTAACTGGTATTGCGATTATGATCAATGAAAAAAATCCAATTAATGTGTAATACATGAAACTAATACGAAATAGCCAAGGAACTTTTTCATGTTCAAATTTTTTCGATAATAATATTTCAGTTAAATTCCTGAAAATAATAAATTTATAAAATTCATAAAATATAAACATTTTATCATTTAAATCTGGATATACATATTTACGTACATTTGATGCATGGAAATATCAGCAGGACATTCGTGTATATTGAATGGTAAATGTGGTTGTTTTGGATATAATTGAGAACCAACCAATATAACACCGACACATAATAATGAAAATATAGCTCCGGTAATTATACCCTGAAAAAGAAAAAATAAATTAAATTTAACCAAAATAAACTGTAAAATAACTAGAAATCGTGGGACATATTTTGTTTGACTTAATTAGATTTCGCGATTCAATGCATATACAACGTATAACGAACGTATGTGTATACACATGTGAATATAAGTACATATCTAAAATTATATACTGGAAATAAAATAAAAATTTTATAATGCAGGTATTACATTTTACTACGATATTATTGAATTACCTTTGTATTGACTTTTCTGTTGATCATCCCTACTGTGAAAATACCAATCGATGTACCACAAGTCAAACCATGCAAAGAGTAAGCTAATTGCAGTATTGCTCCCAAACGTTCAACAACGAACACTAAAGCTAATGAGATCACACCGATAATAACGACAATAACCTTTATGTAAAATATTCAATAATTTAACATTACGAGCATTTTAATCAGATTATTTGTTACAAAATTTATGCAGATACTCGTACTATTTCACATCTGTTTAAATATTTTTTACCTTCATTATATTGCTGGCAGTCTTTTCATTGATATTTTTCATGTGCGATTTTAAAAAATCTTCGTATATTGTGCCCGCTAAAGAATTTAGAATGGAGGACATTGTTGATAAAGCTGCTGCGAATATTCCAGCAATAAATAATCCTGGAATTCCGGGCATATTCGATGATACATTCATTATGTAATACGGTAAAATTTGATCTAGTTTCTTTATAAAACCAGCTGATAATGGATCACAATTTTCATATTGTGCATATAAAAGTACACCAACGTATACTGTTGCTGTCTTTATTAATGATACTCCAATTATAAATAACCAAACAGCTCTGTTTAAAAGTAAATTAAAAAAAAGGATTTTTGCTATTGGTAAAGGAATATGTAATTAAAAATACATAATTTATTACAAAAATAATACCTTGTTGCGTTTTTTTTATTCGGCAATGATAAACATCTTTGAATCGTTGCCTGATTGGCACCTTTCTGTCCAATCCACATACTTGCCAAACCTATACAAGTTGTCCAAAATGTCGATTTGACTAAAGGATTCGGATCCATACTATTCCATACAGTTAACATTTACATATTATTTAATTTTTAATTATTCAGTGTTATTTAATTCTCTTTAAAATGATATGTACTTGAAAAATATTAAACGACCACCTCGTTCTGCTGCCTGAAATACATTTGAAATTCCGCCTTGTGTATACGTTCCAAAAATTATGACCGCTACAACTGCACCAATAATTGAAATGAATTGAATGGTGTCTGTCCAAACAACAGCTCTATATAATATGTATGTATGTATGTAAAACAGATCAATAAAATGTACAAGTTACCATAATTCGTTATTATCATTGTCGTCGTCGAGAGAAATATCGAATTATATTTCGTACATGCATAAAAAATTGAAAAATGGATTGAACAGAACTAGTGATAATTATTGTTTATTCATTTTGTATAAAATCAAAAATTTAATAAAAATTTTATCGAATAAAAAATTGATAAGATGTGATGCAAATAACTTTAAATAATAATTAAAAATGCAATCACAGTCATGAACATGCCACAATAAAAATTGCGTATTATTTTATTCTTATTTTATCATTGAGATGAAATTATTATCATAAATTCGTATAAAATTTAAAATTTAAATTATTTTATTAAATTATCACCATTTCAATTTTACTTTGTTGCAACGTATATATGTATAAATAAAATATATGTATACGTATACCATATGTATACATGAAAATACGCGTAATTTATCATTTGTAGTAAGGCTTTTGAATCGAATTAAAAAATGATTTTATCAAGAATAATTCATGTTGTTACCTCAAACCTCCGATTGTTGTGTAAAAAATACATAAAGCAGACATTGCTATCGTCACATAATGAAGATTTATTCCAGTCACTGCAACACATTTGTAAATGTTTAAATAAATAAGTGGACGGATAGAAAATATAATTTCATTTACTTTATCAAAACTACTATACTCGTATATATATATGAAATGAATATATAAAATACAATATAAATGTGTATATGTATGTATGTAATAATCCAGTATACCTTGATTAAAAGCTAATGCTGGTACATAGATAACAATTGTTATTGAGAGAATTGACTCAATCGTATAAACAACACTGGCTGTTATTTTAACATTTGAATCGAATCGTTTTTCTAAATATGTAAAACATGAAGTGAAACCCAATTCATAAAATATCGGTATATAAAAATAAATTAAAGCTACTCCAACCTTAAAAACAAAATAAAAAAAAAAAACAAAACAAAATAAGAAAAACATAAAAACAAAAGAAAAACATATTAAATGAAAATAAAAATAATATAAATATGCAGAGAAAAATAAAAGAAAATTAAAATATTACAAAAATTCTATTTTTTAAAATGTATGTAATGTGTTACTTTTATTTTGTTTTTAAATTACCAATATCATAGAAATAAAACTCATAACGTATTGTGTTCCATTTGCATATACATCTGCTGGTAGACCGAGCATTGTTATGCCAGCAATTTGACTAAATTGAAAATATGGTATAAAAGAAGAGAAAACAAATACAAACATAAATGTACGTATATATGAATGTAAATGATAATGTAAATAAAAACATTGAAAAAATAATAAAAATAAAATTGAACATAAAAGTTTCTAAAAAAACATAGGTAACGTACGTACTATACACATTACCCATGTGTTTATTAAAATTTGTATTCTATTTCTTTTTTTTTTTTGTTTTGCATTTTTACATTGTAATTTGTATTGTTTGTAAAGTTGAAAAATTAAAAAAAATATAACGATGTCAGTGAATAAAAAAATTTAGAAAAGTTTTTCATATATGTATGTGTGTAATCGTAAAAATAAATTAATTATTTTTAATATTTCATAAAATAAAACTTTTATCGTATGATTTTTTCTTTTTAAATTTTACACTTCCATAATGTGCTATGAGTATAGAACATTTACGAAAAACAGAGAAAAAAATGAAATTTTTAAATTTTTTATTTCATTATATGTGTATACCTGACAATAAGTGAAGCGGCTACAGGAATGACTGACATTTCTCTATTGCCCAAAATATATTCCTCTGGATTATTTTGTTTCCTTTTCGATATAAATCCATAATATAATCCGATTATAGCTGATACAGCTAACATTAAAATGAATATTCCATAATCTAAAATACTGAATAATGTTTTTGTTAAAATATACGAGTAATCATCGGATGAAATATTATAATCTTGATGCTGTTTCTGTTTTTCCTCAATTATTATTTGTGCTGCTTCTGTTGATGTTGTTGTTGTTGCTGGTAATAATTTTGTAATTGTTGTCGTTGTTAAATTTACAACAGCATTGAATTTATCAATATTTTGTATTAAATCTGATGATATAATCATTTTTTTTTTTACAAAATTTATTATTTAAAAAAATACTTAAATGAAAATTTCCTACTTCCCGTTCAAAATGTAACTATAATAATAATTATAAATGATAATGGATGGTTAAAATTAAAATTTTGAAATTTTTCATTTCATATTAACAACGAACATAAGCGCATTCATTAAATATATAAATATAACAAGTACAGGTAAATTATATAAGATCCCAAATGTAAATACAAGTAAAATTTATAGTATCGGTATATGTACGTACGTAAGTATACATACATATAATGTAGGAAAACAATATTGTAATACAATTAAATGTACAAAACAAACAATCTTAAATTGAATGTTACAATCATTTGTATCATATGTAAGTGTGATCATAACAAATATGTACTACGTATGTGTATACGTAAATATATATTTACTTATAATTTGTTATCTTTTAGTTAAACATCAAAAAGATATATAGCATCTTATGTGGCTTCTAAATGAAAATCTGTTATCTGGTAATTTATGACAATTCAAATCTTTGACTTTTATTCAAGTCAGAAAAGCATTTATTTTAATTAATTATATGAGGGTGAAAAAAAAATACTATGTAATTTGTAATCATATATAATAAGTTATATATGTATGCATTTGATAAAGATATATCTACAACGTAAATTTAAATATGCGCTGTAAATGCTCATCAAAATTTCGAACCTATTCGCTTATCGTATTTGTTATATTTGCTGTTTTGTAATCTGTACCCATATAATGTACAAAACACTGATAATATTCTGAGTTTTCTTATGTTTCCTTTAACTTTGCTTCATAATGGAAAATTTTCTTAATTTAATTTACAGAACTATGATTTGTGTAGTATACTACGTACTTGTAACAAAGTTATGAAAGATATATTCGTATGCAGAGCTGAATTCACACATAGGCAACTTCTTAGGTGTTTGCACAGGGCGGCGAATTTTGAGGGGCGACAAATTAACCCAACTTTTATTGGAAAATATTAAAAACTGTTCTTCAAAATTCAATGCCTTACAGAAAAATATTTTCCTTTTTTTTATAGCATTATGAATCGCCATTCCACTTTATTTTAACGTAAAAGCAATAACCAAGTTATTAAAATTGTAGGAGATACTCGTTCAAAATTTTGATAGATATTCGAAAAAAGCAATAAACCTATCAAAAAATAAGGAATATCAATATTTTGTTATTAGGGAACTTTTCATTAGCTGACAGAAAAAGAAGACATTGTAACACTTGGATAAAATCGTTTCAAGATAGAAACTTCCAATGTCTTTCTTGATAATTTATCTTGTGACTTAAAGCGAAGATGTAGATTATTGACTAACTATTCAAATTGACTATTACAGTATGTATAGTATAAGCTAAAATAGAACTATTTTACACACTTAAATGTATTTATATTTGAATTTTCATTTAAAAACATCGAGTGTTGTCTACGAGCGCCTATTCGGGAAATCCGCCACTGTGTGATGTAATACACAGTAATACACGGTAATACCAATAAAATAAAACCTTTTCGTAAATGCACATATTTTTGTTTTTATTTTTCCCTGTTTTTAATAAAATTACTTTTTTATTCATTTAATTTTCTTTTAAATAATTTTTTTTTGTTTATTTTCATCACTGAAAAAAAAGAACTTTTCAAATTAAGTTATCATCATCAAAAATTTACATGGATAAATTTAAATTATATCGTATAGTTGGTTATATATATTTGTACAGATTACGTAGTACTACTTACATACATACTTTTAAAGAATTAGGAAATAATTCATTCTTCTTATAAAATAAAATAAAATAAAATAAAATGAATGAATATATACACCCATTTTTTAACTACGACTTGTATTCGCATGTACATATACAATCTAGAAAGTAAGAGCAGAAGCTATATAATTTATACATTTTTTTAAAAAAAATATTCCATTTATCCAAACTGCCAGTTCGTTCAGTTCATTTTTTATGTTAATTTTTTTTTTTTAACTCAAATATACTTACATACATTATTTTATAAAAGTATGCGTATATAAACTTGAACGTATCCACCCATCTATGCACTCTAATATATTGTTATAGCTAGATTATACTGTACGTAATTTTTTGAATAATTCATATATTAGTTGGAATGAAAAAAAAAATAAAAATAAAAATAAATAACAAAAGAAATAATTTTAATTTAAATATTAAACTTTTATTTTTATACATATTAAAATAAAAAAAACAAAAAAAAAGAGTAAAAGAAAATAATAACATCAGTATAGTAAATATGTAATATACTGTTCTTGATATTTTATTTTATTTTTATAATTTTATTATTTTTTCTTCTTCTTCTGTATTATAAATACGTATGTATAACTAACTCCATATATGTATGTACATATGTAAGCTTACGAGTGAGCTTATATGGCTGATGATGATGGCGATAAGATGTATGAAATATGATATTATTTCCATTATCATCATATAATTCAGTGTAATATGTACACATTTTGTATTATAGTCGTACATCTTAAATGTACTTAAAATGTATAATGTGTATTTATTTGTATATCTAACGCATTTATGAGCTTTTAAAAAAATATAAATAATAAATTTTTATACACACAACACAATCATATATTATTTACATATACATAAATACATATTCATGTACGATATACATATATTACTTTAAAAAATTCTGATGTTTTTATTCAGTTTTCTTCCTTTTTCCTTATTGTAAATGTATATATACGTACATTATACACATACATAATATGATACATGTAAAAATAACATATACCGTCGCACATATCTGATCAAAATAAAAATAATAAACAAATAAGGAAAATTTCAAAAATAATATTCTTCCATATGATTTTTTCCTTTTTACAAAATATTAAAAAAAAAATATTATGTGCTAAATAATCTCCCTTGTATCCTTGTATTATATTCTATGTGCTGATACTTTATAAACAATTATTAACTATATATGGTATGTGGTGTGTAAATACTTATATATGTATTTTTTTGTAAAAAGTATACATGAAACAAACAGAATTATACGTGTGGTTATACTTATAAGCCAGTATACGAGTATATAACTATACTTAAGAATAACAAAAAATTAATACATACATACCTAATACAGGATATTTTTACTTATTTATATACAATTTTAAGATGCTAAGATTCTAAGCTACGAATTCCCTTAAGGAATATTGAAAATTAATTCCAAAAATAATACAAATTCGTATTATACTATATTATGATGTATGTATATACATTAGAATAAATGAAAATTATAATATTATATATACATACATGAAAACATTTAAAATAATTTATATGTACTTTTATAAACGCCTACGATTCATATAACTGTGTACGTATAATGTATATATAGCACTGTAAATATTTACGAATAAATTTTTATTAATTTTTAAATACTAACAACAGAACACTTAAAAAACACAAAAATATTTTCGTATATGTAAGTATGTACATATATTTAATTGATATCATCATTCAAGAACATTCATATTTAAAATTTTTTGATAATGCTATATATATTAAAGTAGTTTAATTGTAAATGTATTTATGCATAAAAATATGTCCGCGTGTAATATACATAAGTAATATTGATCATTTAATTTAATTACACTCATTATTTATAGTATATAATGTACATATATTTAAATAAAATAAATGAAGCTTTTTCAATAAAAGGACTTATGTAATTTTTAATTTAATTTTCATAAAATTTTAATTTTTCATTCAACTACTTACTTAAACATCGTCTTAAGGCATAACAACATAAAATCATTTGAAAAATATTTGTACATGAATTTTTTGCGTATTTATTTAGTAATGAAGGGTTTGAAGATTTTTCAAAAATAAAAGTCTGAAATAAAATTAATTATAGTAAATGATATTTGCAAATTTATCGCTTCAGCTATTTTTTGTTCTCATGTATAGGTATATAAAATTATATAAACATTTTACATATACCTATACATTTTAAAATTATCTAACAAAATTATGAATGTTCATTTTCACACAAAACAAAAAAATGGACACATTTAATTAAATGAGCGTATAATTTCAGTAGAATATTGTAATTGTATAGGTTTTAGTTATGCGAAGAGTAGTATTTTATATTAATTTAATAATCTTTATCATGATATTGAATAATTTATGATCGTCGTCATTTTATAATTAAAAATTCATTAATTATTTATAAAATATATTTCTTCAAACGGATATTAATAATTAGTATTTGTTTTAAATGATATATGTAGCACGTGTACGTGGTAGTACTTAGTTTTGTTAAAATCAAAATAAATTTGTAATCTAAATAATAAAGTTTAAAACTCTTTTTATAATTCCTTATTTTACTTTATTTATTTTTTTTTTATTTTTTTTTATTATTATTATTTTATTCTCTTAAACAGAAAAATTTATATAAAAGCAAAAAACTTTATATGTACATATTTCATTAATAAAAACTTTCCTATAAATATGATATATGGAAAAACGAAAATTGCTAAAATAATAAAATGAATGGAAGAAAAAGACAAAAAAAAACAAAAAACAAAAACAGAATGAAAATCTTTTCCATATAATTTATTCATATGTTTCCATTAATAGCATATATATTAGTATAATACACTATATGAATATATAAACATAAATATATACTTGTATGTGTGTAAAATGTTTTATTCAAACCATTCGCATTCATGTGTGCGCCCATATGTTTGTTCGTTGATTTAAAGAAAGAGGATATTTTCATTTAATGATATACTCATCATATCCATGTATGTATATTTATGTATTTTTGTAATGTATGTATCTTGAAATAAACTTTTATTTAGGAGTATATAAAAAAACTTTTAATGTATATATGTAGTGCTACAGTTGAATTAAATATTTTTTACATGTATAATGTGCAAAAATATATACATATACTTATATGTACATATGTTTTCATATTCACATACATTTGTAAATATGTTCATATTATATATTAATCTTATACATACTGTTGAAAAATATTACGTATATAAAACACGATGAGGAGTTAGATTACGATTTTATTCAAAACACGAATATGTATTACTTATGTGTATTTTGCTTCAAATGAAAAATATTATTTTCAATGAATAATTTTATATATTTTTTTTTTTAGAAAAATTCTTGAAAAACTAAAAGTACTAATATTCAAATCAATAAATTATTACATGCGGATAAATATTCGAAATTGTACATATACGATACGAGACGACCCAAACGAGTACATACCTACATAAACATAAGTATACATATATGCATGCATAAATGTACAAGTAAGAGTACGTTATGTTATATCAAAACTATTACATTACTATATATGTACATATATACGAATGTATACGAAATACAAACTTACTTAATATTTTGCTTACGCATGACGTATCTGTAGGAAGGCTATTTATTACCCGGCAATAACTTTATAGCCAACCCTATAACCAAACAATAACAATAAAATTTCGTAATTTTTTCTCATGTCATTTATTAAACAGTTTCCATCTTCCTTATTACGAAAGCCAATTAACCGGAAATTGATTAGACCAACTACTGAGCATAAATTATAATACCATAATACACATTACATTTATGTTTTTCATACAAATAAAGCTAACAACAAAAATTCGAATAAGACTACCCGAATTCGAATGCATATTTGTATATGTATTGAAGAATGTAAGTATAAATGAATGATTGGAAGAAAATTTGCAAAAAACAATAAGCTAAATTACATCATTATTTAGAAAAATTAAGTAGACTTATACATGAATATTTTAATTAATTTCTGACTTACTATGTGAGATAATTTTAATATTCTAGTATAAAAATTCAATTTAATAAAAAACAATAGCACAAATAATAACAAAGAAACTAAAAAAAAAATATGTGTATGATAAAGAATGAAAATAATTTCATTTTACTATAAGTTATATTTTTTTTTTTTGTTTTTTTGAAGAATATAAAAAATTGTATATAAAACCAAATTTAAATACAACATACTCGTGTAATATTAAATAAAGATCTGTTTTCTATACATTATGAAAATTAAATTCTCGTTAAATCCTTTCTACACCAAATTAAACCAAACCAAACCAAACCAAACCTTTTTGAGGAAAACTTTAAAATTATTCATCTTAACTTTGATGTGTGAAAGTATGTGCATATTTAACATTTATAATGGTAACAATGATAGTTATGTAGTACATAATGTATATCATCTATATTCATAGTCATACGTATATATACATACATATACGTATACCTACAAATTTTTTATGATGTGAACATTATACGAGTATGTGTATACAAACATATTTTCCTTTACACATATGCGTTGTACGAGTATTATAGAAAAATGTCCATTAAAGTAAATAAAAAAAGAATTCTGATACTTTCTTTTGTATAATACATATGTTATAATACACAAAATTACGTAGAGTCGTGTATATAATAGAAATTGAAGAATAAAAATGACGATTCTAAATATGTAGATACATGTATATGTATGAATCCATATGTATTTTGTATGTATGAGCATAGATGTCCCTCAAATAATTATACAAAAAAATTTTGCACATAACCATATATTATATATTATAAAATGGTTGATTAAGAGAAAGATCTGAAAACGAAATGAAATGAAACAAAAAGTTTATCTTTACATGGGTCATAATGTTATTTTTAATGGTACATATGTACGTACGTATCATATATCCGTTTATATACATACAGTTTTATCATTTTTACTTTAAATGTTTACAAAAGACAAATATACACACATGTATATAAGTATATACTTTATAAGTACATTGCATACATTCACATATACATTATATATGTACAAATAAGTATATGAACATGTACATCCGCACATCATCAATTTCAACTGTTTTCTTCTATATACTCGTACATTACATACATTTTGTATTAAATTGCGAATTTATCTTATATTTTATTTAACTTCAAAAGTAAGACAATTGGTATTTAGGTGGATTATCAAATGGGATGTATGTATATACACATATAACCAAGGTGTGTACGTACTCGTATGTTATCCAAACAAAAACACAAAAAAAAATATAAAATTTTCGTATCCTGCTCATACATGTAAATGTATGTATGTATGTAATGTACATTTGTGAATTATATCCTGAGAGGCTGTGTGTAAGTGGCATTAAGTTAGATGAATCATTATTAGCTAAATACGATGGTGATTCTGGTAATGATGGTAATGAAGAAATTTTACTTTCTTCCTTTTATCTTTTGTGTACTAATAAGTTTGTATGCGATGTATGACATGTAAGTAAGTAGTACGGTAGTACATAACTTATAACATGTTCGTTCTAACAAAAAGATTAACCTTTCATACAGTATTACAATATTTACACAATATACGGTTAATTATCAGCTAAAAGGAAAACGGATACATGTTACTTCATCAGTACAAAATAATTTTGTTGACGGAGGTTAGGTGTACAGAAAGATGATTGGATTGGGATGGGTGGTGATGATAAGTGAAAGAAAAAAGAAAGGCAATTATGCATACCTAAATTAATCATATACACGGTAAAGTAAAAGCATAATGTTATTCAGTGTAAAGATTGAGGAGAAAGTTTTTCTATGGAATTATGTACACACGAGTAAATTCACATTCTCGACTTTTTTGCCTTCCATACCATATGTATGCCATAATACGAAATACACAAAGAATTATTTTGTAGATAATGTAATTAACAGAATTAACAAATAAATTATATTTTTAGTAAATAAACACCGTGAAAACATTTTTATGTTTACGTACGTGTATTAAAGGTGTAGAAAATGAACAAATAAAATTTGGTAAAAGGATGAATTACATCATCGTTCTCTTTGTAAACTTTCAAACTTTCAAGATGTTTTTGTTTTATAATTTAATCCCATATTAATTTTAGGATAACAACTAATAAACATGAATGTTATTATAAGCACTCTATATTAGGTATTACGTGTATTACGGAATAAGAACAATTTACAATACTCATTATAAGGTATAGTAACTTTTAAATTCATAAAATAATGCTTTTTGAATTGCTTACCTGTGTTTATATTTTATACCGTAATATTGTTATATGTATAATATTATGCAGTTAAATTTTAATTTTTTAGATTTTATGTTCATGGTAACGGAAATGAAATGAAATGAAAAACGACAAAACAAAGTATTCTTATATATATGCATGTTATATGTGTAAGTATACATCTACCCATAAACATTTATAAAGAAAAAAATATTCATGATTATAAATTTAAAATGTGCATATAATAAACAAGAAAGAAAATTATACTCGACAATTAATGTAATAAATATGTAGGTACGTAATTTACGTATAATGTAAAAGTACATTCTACACATTTATGTACATATATAAGTATATGTATATATATATAATATACGAATATGTAAAAAGTATAATTTAGAAAATAATAAACAATTTTTATTATACCTAAATGACTTCAAATTAAACTGGAAAATCTTTATATAAATATAATGTGTACTTCTGCCATAAATTCTATTAATTATTTACTTTTACTTTGATAAAAAAAAAAATTACTACGAGAACGAGTAATACTAATATAATAATAATACTCGTACAACAGTGCGGTAAATTTTGTGTTTTTCTTCTAAAATTTACATAATTCTTAAAGGCATTATTACAATTGAATTTAATTTTTTTTTTTTGTCCATTAATTAACTAAAATTTGTAACATTTATTTGTAATCATTTTTATATTTTTCATATTTGTTTCGAAAGAAAAAAAAATGAACATAACTAAACAAAATACAACTGCATTATCAAAGTAAGTACATACTTTTATACCGATTTATGCAATAAATAATATTACTTATATATAGATAAATACTTACGTAAGGAAAATTTTTAAATATATAATTACACAAAGCAAAGAATACAATACCATAACAAGAAACTCGTGAAATACTAATATAAAAATGTATAAAACTTGAAGGAAGTAAACACACATAAACAGGAAATATTTATATAAATGTACGAATATGTATCCATGCATGTACCCATATATAATATAATGTACATTTGATGTGACAAAAATATATAGTATGAAGATATTTTTATCTTGATTTTTTGTACATATTTTTTGGTTAAATTTTTTTAAAACAGAAAATGTGATTATTTATTATCTGTAGCAATAATCTATAGACAGTTCAAAATAAATGTATAAAGGATGTGTAAATATGGTTATGAAATTTCTACATATCTACACATATGTTTCAATTTTCAATTAATGATGTGAAAAAATTGCTTTTAATCAATTTTTTACTAACATATTAATTTGTAGATAAATTATACTTACATCATTGAATAGTGAAATATTTTTTTTAAATTTCTAGAAGAAATGAAACGATCAAAATGAAAAAGTTATGATGTTGAAGGATATTCGATAAACAGTAAATCACATTTAATCTATTATTTATCAAAATAATTTATTATTATATATCTAGATCTAGTTTAATTTTTTGCTTACGTATATCTAATTTTAAATTATTTAAAATTTTTTATTATTTTCCATTTATTTTGCTGTAAAATTTCTTTCATTTGTTACATGCCTGCCATCATGTTATTGTGAATATTCTTGGTACCAACAACAAATCATTATAAGTAGTTTATTAAATGCATTTTAATTTATCATCAATTTCATATACTGAAATTTTTTTACCATCTAACAGATTTATTATTTTTATATTTTTACTTGTTTTTTTCTTTTATTTAGAATACTACCTAATAAAAATGTGAATATTTTTCATCGTTTTTGTTGAATGAAAGTAAGCTTCTGAATTGATTTATAATTTGTTTGAAAACAAAAGATAAAAATTGTTTGATCTACAAAAAATATTTCTAAAAATTTGAATTAAAATACATAGTATCTTAAAGTATTTATTCAGTGTGGAAGAAAATTTGAATGAAATTATTATATGTATTCTCATATGTGATACTTTAACTACGGCAATTCATAAGAAAAATCAGAAAGAGAAGAACCCAAATAGACGTATGATGATATGGTATAATAATGTTCGAACGGAAGAAGAAGATACGTCATTTCAAAATTGTATCATGTAGCGAAAATAATATTCATTAAAAGTATTCGTTCCACTTTATACATTAGTTATGTATGTACATATGTATTATTAATTGCATGAGTATGAGTATAAATGTATTATTTTTTAATTATAGTACTTATTTATCAATGAAAATTGAAAATTCATTTTAAAATTTTCTCTGATGTACAATACATCACACAGTTGACAAGTTAACATTTTGAATTCACTTGTTCTCATTATTTATCAGAAATCAAGCGCTCTTAATTAAATTAAATATAAGTATATACATGTATACTAATATATCTACATTTTGTTCATCCGATAAAATATATGAAAAATAAAAGGATAAAAGGGTATATGATACATGTGCCAATAATAAATATATCTAGTACATACATACTCTCGTACATTATATATACAAGCTCATATTCTTTCGAATATTCATACATACATAATATATTATTTAACATGCATACATATGTATATGGAATACGAAATACATCTACTTACATATGTAATGTATATTAAAAGCACACGTGTCCATATTTATAAATTTCTATTAATAGAAAATTTATTACATATGTTATTACTTAAAATATATACATATGTACATACATATATTTAGAACGATATCTGGTATCTTACATTAATAAAACGTGAATCAATTAAAAGCAGAAGAATATGTTCAACTGTAAGGAATAAAATTGCAATAAATTTATTTTTATAGCATCATTTTTTAAACAATATACCTACTTAAATTTACACATTAGATGTATATGATGGTAATAAAGTGCCAATTTTAACAACAATATTTGATTTAATAACGATGATAATAATACTATAGATAGATATTATAGTATAGATTTATTTGGCCTTTAAATCGTATTAAAAATTTTCTTAATTGTAATGACATTCTTAATTGTTTATGATGCGTTAAATGTTTGACATTAAATAAGAGTATAATAGAGATAATTAAAAAAATTTTATAACTCTACAAAAATTTACAAATTATACCTCCTTTTTACTTTGTTCTAAAAAACAT
Organism: Villa cingulata; assembly: GCA_951394055.1. NCBI lineage: Eukaryota > Metazoa > Arthropoda > Insecta > Diptera > Bombyliidae > Villa > Villa cingulata. The sequence goes on along the minus strand of OX596018.1, from coordinate 60,523,609 downwards.
AAATATTTAAATACCTCACTTAAAGTTCAAAGAAATCAAAATAAAAATTTATTACACGCAATTTTAGATAATAAGCAAACAATAGGCAGTTCGATAAAGAGTGAAGTATAATTTCAAAATGAAAATTAAAAATCCAATTAAAACTCAATAAATCTGTCTTGTAGAAAATGAACAAATAAATTGTAAAGAAAACAAAAAACGAATAAAATATGTATGTACTTAAATTTAAAGGTATACGCTTCTTATATTATAAACAATAGGTGCTTTCGATTTGGCAATTTCAAGTATACTTGCGAGTACTAAAATGTGTCTAGGATAAATTGTTAAAACGAAAGACACAAAAATTATTCGTAACTACTTGCATTTACTTCCAGCTACTTATAAAATTTTCCATTAGTAGGTGCGAGTAGATGGTTTAGCACAGACATTTACCTTTCCTACTCGCAAGTACTTGAAATTGCCAAATCGAAAACAGCAAATATAAAATCGTTATTCAACAAAACTGAACTTAATTTCATGCGATTGTAATAAATTAATGTCAAACTGAAAAAAACAAAAAAAAAAAATTCAAAATAAATCTCCGCCATAAAACTTAAGGACATTACTCCCTCGCTTTATTTTCTGCTGTTATACTTTTTCTTTTTTTTTTTCTATTTTTATTAAATTTATTTATTTTTATTTTTCTTTATCATTATTCATAGTAATTTTATTCTTTATAATCTGCTTCGGTATAGTCTAAACTTTTAACCAAAACCAAAATTTTATAATAAATGGCTAAATAAAAGATCGTTTACGTACGCTGATGTATACATACGAGTATTATACATATAGTAGTTGCATGAATATTTTTCATTTTGTATTCAGTCACCCATCATTATTTCACTTTTTTTGTTTCTTCTGTTCTTCTTCTTCTTTTTTCTTGATATCTGTGCAATACAAAAATGTAAAAATGTGAATGAATATAATAGGTACCTACATAGTAAACATTTTCTTTTGCTGTGTAATTTTTTAATGAAGACATCAAACCGACTCTATTATTAATCAGTGAATAGAAGATTCTTTTTTATAATTTATTTTCTTTTTTATTCTTTTCATTTTTATTTTTTATTTAATTTTTTTTTTTTTTGACTAAAGTTTTTAACTTTTATATTCTTCTTTATCAAAATGACAAGTTCTACACGATATCATATATATATTATATACCTAAATAAAAGTGTATATATGCAGCCAACTACCAGCAATATTTAAATTAAATTATTGAAAACGTAACACCATGTAACACAGAATTTACTGTTTACGGTGTATGTATACATATATTGTAAACACAAAAAAGTTTAATGTACAATATTGTGTACATAAAATGTATTGTGCACATAGTATATATGTGTATACAGTAATATTTATAAACATACATACTCGTACATATACATACTATCATACTTTTGGTCATTCTATAGCTCTATTTGTATTTAACATATACGTACGTCCTTTTTTTTTTGATATTTTCTTTTTTATTTTTTGTTAATTTTTTTTAACTTTTTAAATATTTTTTGTTGTTATTTTTGCTGTATTGTTCTACATTGTACATTATACATTACATAATATACTTTAATAATTGAAATTGTATGTATTTACTTGGAATATGAAATAAACGTTAACGTTAAAAACAATGTTTTCATTTCGCATTTATTTTAATTTGAATAGAAAAAAAATTTTTTTTTTCGATTTTAATTTGGAATTTTTTATAATTGTATTTTCTTATAATTTATTTGACTTCTTAAACATAATAATGTATGGGTATCATCAGAATAATGAATACAACAGGACAACATTATCAGCGTATTCTAACATAGTATAGAACTTTTATAATGCGAAAAGAATGAAAGAAAAAAAAATACTTATAAGTATGTATCAAAAGTTTTTATTTCACGTTTTAATTTTTATATAGATGATGAATTGAATATTTTAAAAAAAATGTTTACAGGCAAAAACTTTAGTTTTTAAGGATTTGCGTATATATATAATACAAAAATGTATGCATATACATACACACACATACTGATGTATAATAAGTAGGTACATTATAATTTTCGATGTCGATTTTAGCAAGCATTAAGTCATACATTTTTTTTTTGATTCCCAAAAATAAATTTTTCAATTTTTGTAAATCTTTATAATTCATGTGTCTAATTAATAAATTGTAAGAAGGAATTAAAATCGTATCAAAATTATCCTTTAATGTACTGGTTCTTAATTAAGAAATTTTTTCATATACTAAAAAGAAAGAGATAATCTTTTATAGAAAAAAAATATCTTGTAAATAAAAATAACAGCATGTAACAAATAACATATTAAATTACTTAATTTAATTAAAAGAAAAAAAAATCATGCTGTAATTAAATTATAGAACTATATGACCTCAATTAATTTGATAATAATACAACAGTGAGCAGGTATGCATTATTGTTGCCACTGCCATATAATAGTTATATAACAATTTCAATGCTGGTATAAGAAAATGAGAATATTATATCTTATTCAAATTTTTATTAGGAAATACCTATTGGATACTGATGGTATATATTCGGAAATTTGATGTATGTACTTGTATTTAAAATTTCTTTTTATATACAACATAAACTCTTCGCCTCTCCGGTAATACTTAAAATTCATAACAAGCTACTTATAATTTCCGAATCTAGAATATTACATGTCTCATAAATATGCAAGTAAATATGTACTTTGATCAAAAGATACAAAATTTTTAGTTTTACAATGCAAATTAACAAGTGCTCTTGCATATTTTATGCTTATTATGAGTGTAGTAAGGTAATTTAAAATTCAGTTTTAAGAGAAACAGAAATTACTATAAAATTTACATAAATGCAGATTGTATACATACATACATAAGTATATACATATATGTACTTCAAAGCAAAGTATAATAAAAGAATTCCATAAGGATATAAAACAAAAAAACTATTAAAATGTCCTTATATTGTACATCAAACGATTTTCAGCACGGAAATAAATGACTAGAATTTAAACTATTATCTGTAGTAACTATAATGAGTCCATCCATCCATATGTATGTCATTCATGTACTATACAGATCAAAAATTTTCTGATTTTTTTTTCCAGTTTTTCATTGTTAAATTTAAAATTTGCATCATTAATATAAATATTTTTTTTTTTTACATACTATTATTTACATTTTTATACGCATACTTGCGTTTAATAATAGGCAGGTAATACCAAAGTTATTATTATTCAATAATTTTTGATAAATTTGTAAAAATAATTGATAAAAATTGCATTATTACACACATTATGTATCTTTATATTTTCATACATATGTGCTGTCACTATTTATTTACATATTTGTGTACACATTTACAACGTATATACGTATTATTTGTTTTATATTTTCTTTTATATATTTGGATCGAATTATTAAATATAGATCTTTTTTACTATGGTATGGACTATTCCTAGAAATAAATATATACTGGTAAACCTACCCACATATTAAATTAAATTGTCATGTTTGAAAATTTATGTCATTTCCATTATTGTTATGATTGTCACATATTCATACATAGTACGTATGTATACAAAACGTGATTGGTAAAAAAAAATTTTTTTTATGGTTCATTTCATCTGAATATTTTCGAATTTATTTATTTTAATATACACACCACACCATACCAATGAATTGATTATCATATATTATCATCATTGTACATTAATGTGTATCTACATATTTGTATATTGAAATTTTATATACTATTACTACTTCTACTACTACTATTGCTGTACATATAAATATGTATATGTCATTAGAATTCTAATATTCGAAACTATAAAAAAATATTTTATCTGCAAAATATAAAAAAATTCAATTTCAGATTGCCTTCTTTTTAGTACTTAATATACTTTACGTTCAATATAATTTGTTTTTTTTTTGTTAGCCAACTTACGTACATATATATGTAAATAGAATATATATGTGCATACTTCATTGAAAATTAATTTAATATTTTTACTTTTGAATAAATATGAAAAGTGACTTGATTCGATTTATCAATTTGATGAAAAATTTCACAAAAAATAAAAATAAAAATGCTCACTTATAATTCATTTTGACATTTGAAAACATTACAAAAAAAAAAGGTCTAAAATTTTGATAAGAATTTTACATTTCTTATTTCATTTCAATTATTTTGATTACTTTTTAATTTTTACTGAATTTTTGTCTTCTCTACGCCACGATTCTTTTATCATATTCATTCGTTTTTTTTATCTTTTCTATTTCTTATGTTGGAAATTTTGTAATTTTTTTTTTCATTTTAAATAAATTTTCATAATTGAAATGTAAAAATGCATACACAGAAGAGAAGAGTACATAATATATCTACGCCTTCATTTGTATACATACATACTCGTATTTGTATGATTGTAAAACCATAATATTTTTATACTTTCAACCGTAGAATTATGTTTATTGTTATTGTTATATATCTTTATTATTTTTGTAAACGTTTCATTTACATTTATACATTTTAATTTTTTATGATGCCTTTATATACTTTAATGATCTCATTTTAAAGGAGATATACACGTCTTATGGTATAGTGACTTCACTCACATAAAGTAATAGAAAAATTTACATTTTATCATGAACACAGAAACGAAAGTAAAAACATTCAAAATAATAAAAGTAAGAAAAAAAATTTTAAATTCATTCACATCTTGAAAGAATTCTTGAGGTGACATCTTCTATAGAAGAATTCCTGAAAATAAAACAAAACAAAATAAAACAAATAAAAATAAAAAAAAATTATCACTCAATTCATCAAAGACAAGAAAATAGAACATTTTTATCTTTGTTCTATGCGTATTCTCTTTTTTGCTAAGAAAAATATAATTCCTTATAACTGTGGGGCAATTTTAGATTTTTACTCTATCTACGGCGTATGTATAAGTGTTACATTTACATGCATAATTCATAAAAAAAAAAAAAAAATGCAAAGATGTGAAACCATATAAAATGATTTAAGAATGAATTATGTACATGGATATACGTTATGAAATTTTTAATTTACAATTTTTACCCATTGTTAAAAAATTTTTATTTATTTAGTTAGTTGAAAAATGATAATTTTTCTCTTGAATGTTGACTAATTATGACATTCACATAATCTACCTATATATGTAATAAAAACAATTACACAATAGATGTAGACATAAGCGTAAACTCATGTTAGCTAATGAAAACATGATTTTCTTACATTTTCATTTTGACAAAATTTCCTAATTACATTAAATCATATATGTGGTACATATTTCACAAAAATTTAACTCAACTCAATAAACATAAAAGAACCTTGACCTTTTTACTTTTTTTTTTAAATATATTTATTATTGTTTTTCTTTTCATCTCATAAATAAAGTATACCAGACACATAAAATTTATATGTACACACATAAGTATATATGTATGTATTTAATTATACAAGGACAAAAAAAAAAAATGCACAAAAATTATTTCACGAATCTTCCTATTCTCTATACTTCTGAACATGAAATTTCTAAAAACGAAAAGCAAGAAAATTCTCTGGCTTCTCTTCAAAAAATTTTCAAATTCCAAATTCAATGATTTCATTCAATTTGCGAATATATATATGTACACGAGTATGTAGGTTGGTTCGTTTAATAATTTTTATTATCGCACGTTTATTATATTTTCTGAAATGTCATATAATTTTTTAACTATGTCAAAAGTATAAATAAATTTCTAAATAATAATCATTTTGGAAAAGGCATAAATACATACGAGTACTCTAACATATTATCATATTCGTCGTGTGTAATGATGCTCTTGAATGATTTTTAAACAGATACTCGTAATTTATCTTAAATTTAAAAACTGTATTTAAAGTTTGGAAACATTTCTGATCGAAAGTATTAACTTTTTGTCTGTATGTCTTAATAGTATTCAATTTTTTTTTTCTTTTAAATAGAACGTAAATAGTTTTAGACCATTATAAATTTTTCTGAAATGAAATAAAAATTATGAAAAAAAATTTATTGTGTGTATTTTCTATTGCGTTTCAATAATTCAATTCTATTCTACACATAAAAAATTATTTATATATGTATGTATGTATCTAAATGAGAAATATTCAAAAAATATTCAAAACTATCTCCTATAAAACTTTTACATATTTTATTTATGTACATAACCGCATAAATAATTTATTGTTTGTACTTTGTAGCATATAATATGATAAATTTCATTTTGAATATGTTTGAAAAAATAAAAGATTTTATCTTCAATCAGAAATATTTTTCGTAACAATAATCTTAGCATATATGTACATATATATTTATTTTATGATTTTGTAAGTGTTGTTGCAGAAAAAATAGAGATCCAACAAACGAGCAAACAAATAAAGAAAAAAAACTTCAAAAAAAAATTCTAAAAATAATTTGCCAAATCTTTTAAAAAAAATTAAAAACGGATAACAAAATAAGAATAATAAAAAAAAAAAACTTGAAATTTTTTAAAATATTTCTCACACACAAACACGCAAATGATTCCATTTATGGGTCGGGTGGGTTTATACTCGTATACATAGCTCAGAAACACAAAGAAAAAATATTTAGTATATAATTCAGAAAATTTTTATGAGGATTTTCGTTTTTCATTTTTTTTTCTCGTATTCTTATCAAAAGATTTTTCTTAAGTCAAATTTTCTTATCAATATTTGCACGAATTTTGCAAAAAAAAAAAAATACCTGAGGCATTTGGCACACACGTAGTCTTTTGACTAGACGTATTCCACATAATAATATGTACATGTCTATTATTATTTATATGGATGTTATTTTTGTTATTTAATTATTTTATTTTATGGATTTCCTTTTTTTTTTGTTTTCGTATACATATCGTGTATTTTTCATATAGTACTATAGATTATAGTGAATATCAGAATAAATCTTATTATGTATATATGTATACGTGTACTTTATTTTCATCATGAAGTTTATTGTCAAAATGATTTGTAAAATAATTGTAAGACAGAAATATGTACATGATTTTTGGCATACAGACATGTAATTATATATGTACATATTGTACGTAAATTTTTTTTAGACTTAAATATTTTTTATACACAAGCACAAATCATCTATACAAACCTATAAGAATATTCAAATTTATTTCATGTAAATGTAATATGTTTAGATTTTCATTTGTATTCTGAATATTATATACATTAAGTAAAAGTGTAAAATTCCTACAAAAATATATAAGTATAATATACATATTATACGTATACTTAGATATATAAAAACATGTAATTTTACACTTTATTACACATTTGAAATTTAATTTTAGTAAAAGAAAAAAAATTGCATTCAACTGTACGAAATACACGTAAAAATTATGTACATTTCAACTACTATGTAATGTACGTATCATACGAGTACATTTTATATTATTACATACTGCAGTAAATTCTTTATGATTTATTATCCATTCCACAAAATGAAAATATTATTTATTCATATGCATGGGTAAGGTATACTACATACTACTTCATATTCTGATATAAAACTACACGAGAAAAATGTAAATATAAAATATCCATTTTTATATATTCATTACATTAGCTTAGTTTTGTTTTTTTTTTTTTTTTTTTTAAAATAAATGTTTAAATACACGAATACAAGTGTGTAAAATACAGAATTTTTAAATTGAAAAATATACATAATATTTCAAATATGAAAATTAAAATGAATTAAATACGAGCATGTGTAAAAATATTTTTACATATTAAATGTACCTACTTACATATGTATGTACATCATAATTCAATTCTCAATGTGTAAATGGTTCTATTTAATTTTTAAAAATTTGGTTAAAAAAAAAAATTTTTGAAGTGAATTATTAAATTTAACCTAAATCTATTTTAAATGATTCAAAAACATACATAATGTATAGGTGGTATAGGGTACACGATACGAGTATAAAAGTATGTAATTCTTGAATTTTATTAGTCAAATATAAGAATAAAACATCATAAGAATAAAAAAGGATTTATGTTGATTTCGCAATTTACGTTCGAATAGCGATCATGCATAGTTAAATTATACTAAAGTCGGTAAAAAAAAAAAAAATCTGTATATACTCGTATATATACATACTCGTATATACATACAAATGTTACAGATTTATATTCAAGCGATCAATAAATAATTCAAAAAGAAGAAAATATCAATCTGAATGCTATAATACGCTAGCTAATACTTGTATACACACAAAACATTATAATACAGAAAATTTTTAAATGTTATTTGTTTTTCCTTTTTAAGAATTTATTTAGGATTTTGATTTATTTTTATTTTATGTACATATTTCATTTTTTTCTTTGTATGTGTATTTGTCATTTTTTTTCATTTAATATTGGGACAAAAATAAATTCTCCGCAATTTCATACTATGTTTTTATTGTTCAGAGATGGTTCTTTTTTCATCATTTGATTTATTTATTTGACAAATTGAATCCATCATTATCCTTGTATATGTGATGAAATGTGTATATGTATAAATATTTGTAAATTTATTTTTATTTTATTTTTCATAACATAAATATATTTATTATAGTAATTTACGAAATATAAAAATTAAATTCAAGAAATCTTTTATAAAATAGAAATAATAAAAAATAAATTTAATTTTTTTTATGTTGCTTTGTCAATAAAAAAAAGTGTAGTATAGCTTTGGTATTAAACCGAAATCCTACTTCGAATTTATTCCATATAATAAACTTAAAATTGTTTCAAGCATTTCTGTATACATATAAAACGAATTTTTTCGTCAATAATGCTTTTTTTGTCTCGGATAATTACGACATATTTTCCACTATACATTTCACCATTTTCAAATAAATTTGAGTTTTTATTTAAAAAAAAAATAAAAATTAATAAACTTAAAAAAAAAAAACAAATCATTCTTTATCAACAAATTTCAAAAACATTAAAAGCAAAAGCAATAAATTACTGCAAGAGAAAGAGAATCATGTTTCATTCCATTTATCATAATATCTATACTCTATAAACCATGCATGCACAATGCACTCGTATTTTTATTCATGAAAAAAATTCATTTTCTCTTTATTGCGTGCTTTAATGCTCGTATTAAAAATATAGTATAAATAGCAATACAAATAATTTCAATAAAGGATATGAGAAAAGACATTTAACTTGTTATTGTATATTCAACACACAAACAGTCGATGAATATGTATAGTATATACCTATACCCGCAAATAAGTTTTCAATTCGCAGACTCATCTTTTAAAAGGATTTATATCCTTAATTCGATTTGTTCAAAAAAAAATTTTCTACTACAATTTTCAATTTTTCTTTCAATTATTATTATTTAAATTTATACATAGTTATGTTCTATTGGTTCTATGTATATGTAAATATTTGTGTATATAGCGCATACATATTACAATTTATATGAAAATGATCAACATTTTTTTACTAGCTCATTTTTATGTATACATACTGAGAAGAAGGTGTTTCAATTTCAATAGAAACCGTCTTTGTAAAATTTTCTCTTTAATAATATTAATATAAATATAGTACCTACATTAAATTAACAAAATAAATTATGAATTTGTATTATACTTACTTACAATTTTACCGTACGAATAATAAATGTATAGGTAAGGTGTATGTTCATATATGATGAACAATACATGTAAAGTGTTCTTAAATAAAATAACACAAAAAAAAATTATTATATTTTGAGAACGTCCTGCACTCGTGTATATATACTGTACAGTACATGAATATATTTTGTAGATTATCTTGTTATTTTCTATCTGTTCAATGTTTTTCAAATAAAACTTTTTAAATATATAAAAATTTGAAAGAATATATACTTACCATTAAAAAGCAAGCACATCGAGAAGAGCAGAAAAAAAATTTTTTTTTTCATCTAAAAAGAAAAACTTCTTTTCCGTATGACTAAATTGATGTTCAATTATATTTTTCTTGTTATGTCTGCTCTTTTTTTTTTTTGGATTGTCTTTTAATTTGGATTTTTTATTATTTTTTATGTTTTATAAAATTTGTTCTTTATTTTTTAAAAAAAAAAAAAAAAAAAAAAAAGGAAAACATAAATCAAACAAATACTTATACATATTACATACCACTTGTTTATGTTTTATACTATACTTATATTATAATACATAGTCTAAAACTTTTTGACAAAGATTTGTTACAAAAAAAAAAAAAATTGGAAAAGAAATAAAAAATAAAGCAGGAAATAATCTGTAAAAAATTTGATTGATATTTTAGGTAATAGAAATTTTTGATCAAATTAAATAAGAAATGCTTCATTAAAGTTTCACATCAAATTATTATCATTTATTAAGTAATTTTTTTCCAGAAATAATCGCATAATTTTCGCTTTGATAAGCATCAAATTTTATTTTATATATTTTTTTATAGTGTACCGAACTCTCAATACGCAATAAAAATGACGATAATACAATGATTCACATTCACATCCATCCAATTGAATGTCAGTAAAATAATATGAATGAACGAACAAAAATGAACACTATGAATTAAATTGTCGTGTTGTGATTATAAAAGCCAGAGTATATTTCAATGTCTCTTCTACATGCTATGTACTCTAAATATTTACGAAAGGGTATACCACAAGTAATAAGTATGTACATTTATGTATGTATGTATATATGCAGTGTATTCTTTGCTTTTTTAAAAGTTAATACATCAAAAATAAATTAAATAGCATTGTGGACAATGCGTTGCTTAATTTAGAAAACTCATACAGATATATTACTACACTACACAATGTTGTTCCGAAACTCTTTTGTAATATACTCGTAACTCGCATACATATCAGATAAATATAATATTTTTGTGTTTACCATCTATATAACAACATAACTATATATAGAACAAAAATATACATAAACTCATCTGAATAAAATAATATTTGAAAAATCTACTTTGAAGGATGTACACATATATTATGTAGTGCTATAAAATATCACGATGGATCAACAGAAAGCATACACCCACACTGATTGCATATAAATACTTGAACGAATATTAAATGGATGACCATAAGGATTTCATTTTCAAGGAGTTCATTTTTATATACATGGATGATAAGGTGGTTCATTTTTATATACATATTTAATTTAATATACATCAAATTTTACATGGATACTTCTAATATTTTTAACATAATGAACTTCTGAAAACAAAAAAATCATGACATTAGCAGGACGACAAAATATCACGTAAACACATATATATATGTATCTATGTATACTCGCATATTGTGTGTACTATGTATACATATTATATTACTTTTAATCATGCAAACAATCGCATTAAATTTCATCATATTATGTTGTATGTTGTATGCATTTATGTGTTTAGTGAACCGTACCGTGTACGTACATCATATAAAAAACGTTAAAAGCACCGCATTAATTTATAGTAATAAAAACAAAAAATACAACCATGTGCATGCAATATATAACATACGTTCTCTAAATAACTTAACTGTTACATGTTACATATACACATTGCCAACAAAAAAAAAATACATTAAAATAACAAAATATAAAAACGAAAAGCATTTTGGAGACATTTAGAGTTTGTGTTATTCTTCGAAGAATTCTTATTATTATTCATCGGACCCTCGACAGGAAACAAAACGAAAAAACTAAGATTAATTAAAAGTATGAAGCGTGTATCATTTTTTTTTTTTGTTGTTTTTCAAAAAAAAAGTTTACTTCACAAAATATCAGAATGTCATTTTTGCAGCACGTGTGTATTTGTGCCATAAATAATGTTGACACTATACTATGACACGATAACTATATCTATATAAACTATATCTATATTGTATTGTACTATTTATTGTATAAAATGTATTTTTCGAAATTTTGTCTCTCAAATTTTCTATATTTTTTTTTCTCTATAAAACTTGAACGCGAATAGTATACTCGTAGACAAAAAAAAAAATCGTATAGTTTTTTGAAATTTATGTTTTTAAATTTGTTCTTTTATATCAAATTTTATAAAATTTTCTCATACACATGTGCATGTAAAATACTTTATACTTACAAAAATGTTATTTATATATCGGTATATTTGTATTTTTTATAGTTTTTGTTTCAAATCTTCAAAAAAAGTTTACAAAACGAAAAAAAGATAATTTTACTGCAATGTACATTGATACATCAAAATCTATAACTATACTACGAAGCGAAAAAAAAAACAACTAAATACTCGTATAATAATAAATTAAATAAATAAGAAGAATTTTTTACAAGGATATTATACGATACTCTGTACAAGAGTTCTCCAGTTCAATTCTATATAATGATTATGTACTATCACTACTACCACTATATATACATTATACATAGGTATGTTATGTATGTAAGTATATAACTACAAAAATATGTATGAGCAAAAATTTCATTTTTATATAAATGTATGAAGATCATCTCATTTACGATTACATAGTATAAAATATAAGAAAGTATTTATACATATGTACATATATTTGTAGATAAATAAATAAATATAGTTTCAAGTAAAAAATTTCAATTTCATTTTCAAAGGAAGGTTTAAGACATTTGAGAGTCGTAAAAGGAAATGGAATAAATGGAAAACATGATAAACTTAACATTTTCATTTTTTTTTATATCATTGCATGAACATACAATGTGGCTATTCATAATGATTATCCATCTAATATACATATATACATATGTTGTTTTTATATTTACGTATACATATAAGTGTGTGTACTGTATACGTACACAAATATATGTGCATATATTTTGAAGAAAAAAAAAAAAAATAAAGAAAATCACTAAAACTAACTACTTAAAACAAAACTGATTATTTTGGATAAATGTTTTCGAATATACGAATATTTATAGAGAAAATGTATTTCTATTAGTGCATATTCTGCAGTAGTACATAATCCTGTAATATATTATAAGTATAAAAATTGATCAAATTTAAGGAAAATATACAGCACCTAAAATTAAAATAGTAATCAAATACTTTATGTATCTTATATGCATATATGTACATATTATGTACATATGTATGTATTAATGTTGTATGTATTTAGTTTATTTAACACTTAATATACATATGTAACATTATTTTTGTGTGGTCATATATAACCATAAATACACAAAAATATAAATAAATAAAAACGATGTATTTTTGAGATAATTTCATGTGTATACATATACATATACGTATAAGTCCAAAATCTAAAATATGTACTATATACTATTTACTATAGATAGATGAATACAAATATGATATTCAGTTTTTCTTTTTTTTTGTTATATTTTGCTCAAGGATACTTAAAAAAAATTTGAAATTGCTTGTCTGCGGCAAAAAACAAATAAACCAAAACCAAAAAAACCAACAAAATAAAAACATAAAAATGTATAGATATAACCATATATAACCATAACATAACATAACATAATAGAAAAGTGCATAAGCATAATATCCCAAATATACATAATGTGCATATATGTATGTATAATACATGCATATACTTATGTACATCATATAATCTAGAAATGCATAATTGTTATGTAGAATTATTTTAAAAATTTTATATATTTTATATATATATTATTTAAGAACGCTTTTAATGGGCAAAGAATAATAAAAATCAATTTCACTGCAAAAATTTCTTTTATTACACTAATGTAAAACTAGTACAATATTTTTAGTTTTTTCCAGTTTGTACGATGCGACGAGACTGACTGCTTTTTCAAAAAATCACATAATCGTCATACTTAATACCTTATCTCATTTTTTAGTACATAATTATAAGTCAATAAATATATATATAATATTCTACAGTACAATACATGATATTTCCATAATGCAATACATAATATTTTTTTTTTAATACATAAATTATACATAATACATAATACCTAATACTTAACGGTTTACTACACAAAGTAGTAAGACCAGCTGTGAAATTATCCGTATGCAATATATACATATTTATATGACTTTTAACTAACAAAAATTATTTGTGAATTTCCTACATCTCGGCCATCCTGACCTTCGCAATTATACATTAATAGCTTATTGACATTTAAAAGTATTAATGTTCAAACACTAACATAAGTAAAAGTACTAGTGTTTAATTTTTCCTAACGAATGCATTAATGAACACCATAATATTAACATGATACATAATAAAATCTATAAAATTATTGTACATAAAAAATAATGATACATATATGATACATGATACATAATAAAATCTATAAAATTATTGTACATAAAATTAATATTTACTAAAATTTATTTTTTTATTGACAAAAGTTAAACATCAAAGCAATTCGGAATTGAATTTTGTAATAGTGAAATTGATTTTCTAAAGTACGAAACATGAAAATTAGACTTGTGCTAAGACGGAATTTCATCTTTCATCTTCTACGCTGATGTAGAATGGCTTCATGTTAGCCGGAGAGCATATACCTTTGTATGGCACTCTTGAAACTTGTAAGCCATCGAGATCCGTAACCAAGTATCTGTCATTACCGATAACTTTTCGTACTTCATATGGGCCTCTGTATTTTGAAAACAATTTTTTATTTACCCCGGCAATGGTGACATTATTTTTTAACATTACGTAATCACCTTCTTTGTATACATGAGGTCTTTTGTGCAATTTATCATAATAATTTTTGTTGTAGTCTTGATTTTTTTGAATATTTTGGGCAGCCTGATTCCTTAGTTCTAATAAATCCACTTCTTTATTTTTGTTTACCTGATCTAATATAAACTCGGCAACTTTATCATATATTTTACCCTTTTGGTTAACACCGAATAATAAAGTGCTAGGTGAAAATCCTGTGCTACGATTGACGGTGTTGTTTATTGCGAATTCAACTTTGACCAAATTTCTTTCCCAATTTGCTGTCGAGTCGTATTCGCACTCTTTCGCCAACATAGCTGTCAAAATACGGTTAATTCTTTCCACCTGGCCATTTGCTTGTGGTGTGCAGGTAGCAATTTTGATATGTTGCACATTGTTTTCAGATAAAAACTCAGCAAATTCGTTAGACGTAAAACAAGTGGCACGATCAGATATTATTCTATTAGGTCTACTATAGCAATAAAAATATTGTTGGAGACACTTAATGACTCCTTTTGTATCTGTGCTTTTAACTGAATACAACTTGACAAATTTAGTGAAACCGTCAATGACTAAGAAAATGTGACGATTCTTAGTTTTTGAAGAGGCAAGTGGACCATAATGGTCGACATGTAGAGTGTCAAAAGGAATTTTACCCTTTGGGACATTATGTAATATACCCTCAACCTTTCCTGAGCTTGTTGAAAAATATGCACACTTAAAGCAACTTTTGATGTAATTCTTAATTTTTTGTTTCATACTGGGAAACCAGTATGTTCTTCCTAAATTTTCATAACATTTTTCAACACCCAGGTGGCACATAGCGTCGTGGTGTGTTTGAATTACACGATTTTCCATTACACTGGGTACGTAGAAACGCAAACCATTTTTGACCTTCCTGTAAATTAGTCCATCTACCATTTCATAAAAGCTGCTCTCTTGTTTTTCTAACTCAGAAGCAATTTTGGCTATAGTAGGGTCTCGTCTTTGTGAAGCTGCTAAGATATACTCAAACGACTCGTCTTTTACATAAAGTATGTTAATAGATCTGCTTAGAGCGTCTGCATGACCCATCTTTTCACCATTTCGATGCTCTATAACATAATCATAGTTCTGTAGCTCGAGAGCCCATCTTGAAATCCGAGGATTAATAAATTTCTTGTTGAGTGTCAAAGCTAAGGCTTGACAGTCAGTTACAATTTTAAATCTAATACCGACAAGATAGACACTAAATCTCCTAAGTGCATATATAATTGATAGGGTCTCGAGCTCATAACTATGATAATGTTTTTCAGTTTCGCTAACACGTTTAGAGAAATAGGCTATAGGATGGTATTTGCCATCCTTTTGTTTTTGGAGAAGTACAGCTCCATAACCTAAAAGACTTGCGTCACAATGGAGCTGAGTTTCATTCGAAGGGCTATATATTGCCAGCACCGGAGAATCTATGAGTTTGGCTTTTAATGTATCAAATGCTTCTAGTTCCCTCTCCCCAAGTACAAATTTGGCATTCTTTTTGACAAGGTCGTACAGAGGTTTGGCTATTAGAGCAAAATTCTTAATAAATTTTCTAAAATATGATGCCAGACCTAAAAAACTATGGACAGTTTTCACGCAAGTTGGAATAGGAAATTCTTTGATCGCCTTCAAATTCTCTTCATTGGGTTGTATACCCTTCTGAGTTATTTTATACCCCAAGTAAACTACTTGCTCCTTCAAAAATGAGCATTTATCGAACCTTATATGAAGAGAATTTTTTAGTACAATACGAACTATTTCTTTTAGAATATTAATATGTTCTTCTACGGTTTCTGTGGCTACTAGTAAGTCATCAATATAACTCAGGACCTGTCCTGTGGCTAGCAATGGTTTGAATAATTTTTTCATAAATTTTTCAAAAACCGCAGGCGCGTTCTTCAGGCCAAACGGCATCCTCAGGTATTCGTATTGGCCCAAAGGTGTTATAAACGACGTGTATTTCACTGAATTACAAGCGATTTTGACGTGGTGGAAACCGTTTTTCAAGTCTATAACAGAAAAGTATTTTTTATTTTTGAGGCGGTCTAAGTGATCCTCAATAAGCGGTAACGGAAAGTTATCTCGCTGAGTAATTTTGTTTAATTGTCGATAGTCAATACATAATCTTAACTCTTTATTTTTCTTTCTAACTAATACTATCGGGGAAGCGTAAGGTGAATTACTCTCGCGGATAACACCCCGTTCTTGAAGGTCTTTTAAAATTTTTTCCAACTCCAACTTATGAGTGTAGGGAAGTCTGCGTGGCGTGCAATAAAACGGTTGATCAGATGTTACTTTTATTTCCATTTCGAAATCATTTTCGGAATCAGTAAATTTATCAATTTTATTAAAGAACCAGGCTGGCTTCAAAATATCTTTAACACAACATCTAATATCATACGGTAAGTTTTCATTGATGTCAAGATTTATATTATTTTCTAAATTATTTTCAGAAATATTTATGCATAATATTTGATGCAGAAATATTCTGTCCTCTTCTGGGATTTCATGTGACCTACCTGAAATTTCCCCATTAGCACAAGTCGTTTTGTCATTTATAATTACTTGGTTGCTATCATAATTTCTAATGTCCTTTTTTCTTTCGTTTTCTTTATTTTCTAAATTGTCCGTTTTTTGTTTCAATTCCAAATTACTCTGGTACATGAAATTTCTACCTAAAAGAAATGGATAAGCCATAGAATTATTCTTAACAACATAAATATTTATTTCATAATTAGAATTATTAAAATATACATTGACCTTTGTTACACCTAAAACGTGAAGAGCACTGCCATTAATACCAAAAAATTTATGCTTCTCTGGGTCCACATGCTGCATTGTAAAAGCTGGTAAAAATTTTTCCTGGACTAAGCTGATGGGACTTCCTGAATCTAGTAATGTAGTAGCTTCACACTCATATGACACCTGGTGATTGGTATTACCAAAACTGAATTTTATGATGTGTTCGAATTCATTTGTGGTAAGTTCTGTTGAGCTGTCTCTGGAATATTTTATCACGTTAACTTTTTTTTCCTTACAATCTGCAAATTTGTGTCCCATTTTTCCACAATGAAAACATGAACCTTTTTCACGAGCTGGACGAGGACATTTAGTGCTAATATGACCATGCTGATTACAGTTATAACATCTTATTTTTGATTCAACCTTTTTTCCAGATTCGTTGTTTAATTTTTTCCGATCGGTTGCGTATTGTGGTTGATGTGTTTTCATTCTATCGTATCTTCTCAAGGCATCCTTCAATTCATAAATATTATTAGCACTATAAAGGATCATTTTATTTGTCGTTGAATCATTTATGCCATTTATCACATACTGGATGAGATCATTTTCGTCAATTTGTGCAGCAGAAGCGATTTCCTGCATTGTGAATAAATAATTTTGCAATGTCTCATCGTTTTTCTTCTTACGACTTCTTAATTTGTTATGAATTTCTGCACTTGAGATTTTCTGATCGAACTCTTCAATTAATGAGTCTCTTAATTCTGTCCAAGATTTTACAGATATAGTGCGTAGAAAGTTTTTTGCAGTACCTGTGAGTAAGCGGCGTGCATATACAAAGCGGGTCTTGTCATTCCAACCAAGTACGTCTGATGCTTCTTCAAATTGTTGAGCCCATTTTTTGATACTAAAGCTATCATCTCCGCTAAAATGGTTGATAGCTTCTTCTACATCTTTAAAACCAAAATGTGAAACAGCAGCACTAGTACTTCCATTTTCACTAGTAAGTTCTAAAAGTTCCTTCTTTAATGCTTTAATTTCCTGTTGTTTTTTTATGCGATCTCGAAGGGATCTTAATTCATTGTCTAAATGAGCAGTCTCGTCAATTTCACCTTGTTGAACTGAAGGTGAATCGTTTTCTAAAGTTATTTCATCCTCATTCTGTTGACTTGTGGATGAATTATTTTCCAAGGTGTCCTGTGAGAAATATTGATTTATATCATCGATGTTAAAATTCAGCACGTGTTCTTCTAGTCTCAATAGAAGTTGTGCTTTGTTTCCAGATGTTGGCAAGCCCAGCTCACGAAGTTTATCTCTTAAAGCCGTCACTGTGGCATTGTCCAAAAATTGTGAAACACGCGGGTCCATTTCTCTAAAATTACAATAAATTTTTTTTTAAATATTCGGATCGCACAAATTTACTTTAGATTTTTGTGGATTAAATTGAAGCACATGGTCATCCGATTCTTCACACTCTGCTGCTCGATATCTCGTAAATAAAAAAATCACGTGGAACACACACAGACAAAAGGTCACACGAAGAATTTTCTAGACACAAAATACATAAATTTCCTTTTGTCTTAAATTTTCCAGAACAATTTTTCAATTTCCTGTGGTTTTTTTCACACGTATTTTTTTTTATATACATATATAGGTACTTCACTTAATAAAAAAAAATCGCAAAATCTAATAGGTTGCCGATCCCACTTCTGAGATTTTGTAGAATTATTTTAAAAATTTTATATATTTTATATATATATTATTTAAGAACGCTTTTAATGGGCAAAGAATAATAAAAATCAATTTCACTGCAAAAATTTCTTTTATTACACTAATGTAAAACTAGTACAATATTTTTAGTTTTTTCCAGTTTGTACGATGCGACGAGACTGACTGCTTTTTCAAAAAATCACATAATCGTCATACTTAATACCTTATCTCATTTTTTAGTACATAATTATAAGTCAATAAATATATATATAATATTCTACAGTACAATACATGATATTTCCATAATGCAATACATAATATTTTTTTTTTAATACATAAATTATACATAATACATAATACCTAATACTTAACGGTTTACTACACAAAGTAGTAAGACCAGCTGTGAAATTATCCGTATGCAATATATACATATTTATATGACTTTTAACTAACAAAAATTATTTGTGAATTTCCTACAGTTACATTCACAAATCATATAATATCTTAGTATATGCTCTTATATTAATATACATAATATATGTACGTATACATCTACATACGATATGCATTATTATACTTACATATATGTACCTATATGTATACGGATTATATATTATTTGAATTTATATGTCATATTGCATTGAATATACAAAATTATACATACATGTACATATATATGTATGTAATATACATAAATGGAACTGCATATAATCTCTCTGTTTTCATGTAGCTCATATATTATTACATATTGCTGTAAGTACAAATACAAATCTAATATTGCGGGTACATACACGTTACTTCAATGGGAAATTATGAAATTATATACATACATATATGAAAAATTTTTGAATAATCACTACACTCCATATGTGTATGCACATCTACTTAAATATGTACTCGTTTATACGAATTTAAACATAGTACACAATATGTAATATGTTAATATACGGGTATATTTGTAAAAGAGAATGAACCATAATCTACAGTAAGAAAATGGAAAAAAAGAAATTGGGGAGAAAAAAGTGAAATATATAGATTGTTTAGATTGCATGTTTTAATTTTTTTTTTTTTTTTTAAGTAGGTAGGTGGTAGGTGTCCCATGTCCATTTGTAAAAACAAAAATAAAAAACAACAAACCCGATGATTTAAGTCTAAATTTTCGTGACGGATCATTTTCCATGTTGATATTATTTTTTCTTTTGCATAATTCATGTCACGCGTAATTACTACCGAACACATACTACATACCTATCCGTACGTACATGTTATATCTACAGATGTGATTAGATTTATTTCTGTATTGAACAAATGTTATTCTAACAAAAAAAAAAAAAAAACGTAAACTTTCACCCAACTTTCACCACAAATGTAAATGTAAAAATGTATATAAATGTTTGAAGTAAATATCTAAAATTTTATAAAATCTAATAATCTAAATACTTTGTACAGTCTCAAATTAATAATTATTAAGGATAAGGACAATCGAATTGAATTAATAAATTTCATAACTTGTCGTTGTAAAAAAAATAAACAAAACCCACATAAAATCTTTCAATATTTTTATTTGAACTGATTAACTTTTTTATAGCAATATTTTTAAACGAGTAATGTAGTAATTTTTATTATTCTAGTTAATCATGTCATTTAGAAACTTAATCCAAGTAACCATTCGTATCTTACAAAATTAATTATTCTTAATAATTTTAAAGTAAAAAATATCTGTATTAAAGCCAAAAAATTACAACCACAAATGAGAAATATATGTACATACATACATAATGTACTAAATATGTATGAGCGTGTATTTCATTACTATCTACAACAATATAATTAATTATCTAAGAATAAGGATGATAAAAATGGAAACTAAAAATAGGTATTCCTATTCTGTATGAATGAATGAATGTTTTTAAGAATTAATATAAAAACACAAATTTCATCAAATATACATATATTTTATATGATTGTATTTTCTTTCTTTCTTATGGTATAATTAAGATTAATTTTAATCACATTTTATGCATTATATACTCGTATATACATACATAACATTATATGCATAACCGCAAAAGTACTTCTTCATTATACATAAGTATGGTGCTGTATATACAAATAAAATGTAAGGACGTATTCGTTTGAGGTAAAAAGTATATCCCACTTGCATAATACCAATTTAATTAAAGGATGAATATTAAATATATGATTGCATATATATATACTCCTGTACATGTACTCGTATATTATATCACACCTGCTATCATTTATTTTTAAACAAAAGAAGTTAGATGACTGAATTAACTAACTAAGTATCAAAAGATACTATTTATAATAACGTTTTTGCTATAGAATTAGAATTGTATAAGTTGACATGTATTTGCATTTAAAAAATAAAAAATTTATGTTACTATAATACTTTCATACAATATTTATGTGTTTACATATACAGATATAATGTATGTATACAATTTGAATGTACATATATAATACATAAAATTAATTTTAATATTAAATTCACTTGACTTATTTTATATACATACATCTGCATTTATGTATAAGATGAACGAGTATCTTTGTGTATTCATATGCATTCCCTATTCTACATAGATATACATAGATATACATTTACCTTTCAACAAAAATAAATAGGTACATATAAGTATGTACGTATTACGTATTACATACAATACCGTTTACATTTTGTAACATACGTTTATCTTTATATCATATGTGTGTTGTGTGTATGTGTGTGAATAGTTTCATAGATAAATGATATTTTGTAATTAAATGATAGAAAAAAAAATTAAAAAAATGAATACATATGCAATACATTTTATATAATTTTTTAACAAATATAGCTAGCTATACAAGTATTTTTGTGTTTAAAATTGTTCGTTTTTTCCTTTCTATTTTTTTATATTTTAATTTATAGTTCCGTTGCAGACGGTATCCTGACAGATAACCCACATTTAGTTTTATTATTTTATTTAGCGCAATTATTTTTACGTGAGCTAATAAAAAGTTATCGTCTTATTCAAGTGGTGCCAATGGATATGTCTGGATATTATGGTAAGAAAATAAAACAAAATATAGATATACATATGTTTTTTTTTACTATATATTTCTTATTTATGTACATACGTTATATGTATGAGTATTTTATAAGTTATTATACATTTTTTTACACATAAATGTCAATCAAAAGTTTTGAAAAACGAAAAAGAAAACTATTTATTTTATGAAATTTTATTTAGTATTTTTTTAACCTTAAATTATTATCGGTTTTTTAATTTCTCATTTATTTCATATGCGAATCAATAATATCCACAAAAACGAATAAAAACTTAATCAAAATATTATGTATGTACACAATCAAATAATATTAATTGATTATTGGTGGTAAACTGAATAAATAAATTATGTAATGTGTGTAAGTAAAATAATATACTTATATACACAATTTTATAACGATGTTATATTAAAGAAAACTTCAATAAAAATAAGACCTTTTCCTTACATACATAAATGAAATATCAAAAATTTAGAAATTTTATAGTCGAAAAAATTCTTAAAATTGGATTATATTACACCCACTAAATGTTTTCCGTACACGCTTAATGCAGTGCAGTACTTAATATGCAAAAGAAAATAAGAAGAGAAACTAAGTAATATTCGCTTATCTTTCTGCTTGTTTTACTACAAGAAAAACCTAAAAAGAAGTAGAAAGAAACGCGAATAGTAATTTCTCTTCTTATATTGTTGTGTATGTTATGTACTGCACTGTACTGTACTGTAATAAGCGAGTACAGAAAAGAATTACAGATAGAAACTGGAACTAGAAAAGAAAAAGCAATAAATGTTTTGACTTATATATTTTCATTTGAAAACAAACATGTTCATTCAACTCTTGAGAATGAAGAAGTAGAAATAGAAGTAGAAAGAAAGGTATAGAAACGATATGCGAAGAGTAGTTTTTCTTCTCCTTTTCTTGTGTGAATTATGTTATTAGTACTACAGTGTAGTCACTGTAGTAGCTATCTATGAAGAAGAAATTCAGGGAAATTCAAAGAATAAATGTTTTGAATTTATTTTCATTTGTAAACAAACATGGTCATTTAACTCTGAAGAATTTGAGATGTAGAGAGAGAAGTACAAATACAAATAGAAAGTTGCGCAAATAGTAATTTCTCTTATTATTTCATGTGTAAATTATGTACTGTACGCTAAAAAAAAAAAAAAAAACATAAAAATTGAAATTTTTTGCTGTTAAAATACAAAATAAATAAATTTAAAATTTCAACGTAAAGAGCGACGAAAAGTTTAAAAGTACACCGGACGCTCAAGAGGATAAAACGGTGCTGATCGAGGGTATTTTAAATATATTATTGCCCTTAGAAACGAATATGTACATACACATAATGTGTATTATTTATTTTATTTTAAGAGTATACATACAAACGTACTACGTACATAATTTTTGAAAAAATTCAATTTACTAAACCGCAATATTGTTTTCCTAAAATTAATTAAATGAACTTTTATATTTCTTTCTTTTTTCTTTTTTTTTTTTGAGTTAATAAACATATTTTATAGTGAATGTATCTATATGCAAGCACATTTTAGAATGAATGATAAAATTAAAGCAAACACAATTCATGTAATAATTATAACATTTAGTGTATTATACTGTATCTGTATATGAGTACTCGTCTGTATATGCATATGAAAATTAAATGAAAATTTTTAAACAGAAAATATAAAGTACTTGTATACTTATGAATGCATATGTGCATAAATATAAGCATAAGTATGTTCACAAGTAAATTTATGAATTACAATTATTATGTGTGCTCGAATGTGATACATGTATACGAGAGTGAAATACTACTACACTACAATTGCACCCCACAGCTGTGTAGCTATACTGTATATGTAATTTATATTATTTAACATAATTACTGATTTAATTCAATAAATGATATTATAAATATTTTGCTTCATAAAAAAAAATTATGTACATATTATTAATTGAATAAATTGATTTTAAATAAACATTATTGATTTACCATATAATTTTAAAAATTTCATCTACAACTTCGAAAAGTTTATAAACACACATTTGTATAGGAACATAATATACATATTCACGAGAGCACTTTATCATTTCTTATAAATCTGGGTGAAAAAATAAAATAAAATAAATTGATAATTAAATAAATAATAAAGGACGAATATTCAAAGTTAAAAAATGCATTTTAATATTTTCATCATTAATGCAATAATTTCATTTAACTTTTTAGAACCAAAAAAAAAAATATATATATATATATGTATACATACGAAGATAATAAAGCATATACATTATAATTATGTACGATATTCATGAGATAAACGATAAAAAAATAATATTAAATCTTTAAAACAAAATAAAATAAAAAATTAAAAACAAAAAAAAAATATGTGTGTATAATTATTACATATTTACTTGACACTTTTTATCTGTTCGCATAATTTAAAAGGATAAAATCTTTTCTCATACTTATATTACTCTTACTTATATTTCTCTTGGTAAATTTTCATCATAATCGTATTTTATTTTATTTCGTTTTTCTTTTTCACTTTTCATTTATAATTTTGTTATTATCATTCACCGCTTCAAGCAATGATTTAAAAAATGTATTTTCTTGTTCTCTTCTTTTACTACTTTTTTTTTTACATTGTATATTGTATTCTATACATGCACATCTACATATACATATATTTTCCCATTATAATTTTTATAATTCAAAAGAAAAGTGAAAATCATCATCACATTTTCCATTTTTATGAACGAAAATGTTTTTTTTTTTGTTTGAATTTTTTATTAGATATAAATTAATTTTTGATGAATATTTTTTTTTTTTTTGTGTACATTTTCAATTTTATCTTTATATATGTATACCACTTAATATATTAAAAGTTTTCTATGTTAAAACTGATTATTTACAAATTTTTTGTATGAGTATGTATTTTTTATGATATTTTTGTTTTTATTTTCATATATTTAATATTTTATTTATATGTATATACAGATAATAGAGCTGGACCATCAAATTTAGGAAATGTAATTAGTCAAATACTTTTATGTAAACAAATAACACCAGATTTTAATCAAGAAGAATTATGCAGTATAACAAAAGATTCTCAGGAAATTGCTAGAATATTGGCTGATATGCAAGAATTTATGCCACAACATGAAACATATCTAGGTAAAGTAAATCATAAAAATATGCACATACACATACTATATATAATATTATATATATATATATATACTCGTACTGTATATGCTCATTATGATTATGAAAAATTACTTTCAATCAAAATAATTATTATTATTTATCTTTTAACAATAATTTTCATACAAATTATACGAAAAAGTCAAAAAATGATAATGATTAATACATATTTTATTTAATATTCATAATTTTCTCGGTCAATTTCGAAATTATTGCAAATTATACATATGTATTTCGCCTATAGCCTATGAAATTTTCTATGTTTTTATATGTACATACATATACTCATTCCCAAAAATATACGTACACATCCATCACACATACTTATAACCCATTCATATATATGTACATATAATGTACGTGCGTAATATATGGGATTATATCTGCATGATAATATTTTCCTATATTAAAATGTTTCAATTAAAAAGGTAGTATACATACAAATATGTATATGTATGTATCTATAACTGGTACTACTTACATACATATCTGTGATAATATAAATCCATATTATTTATAATTAATCAAATCAACAAATTAGTTATTCTTCATAATGATCGATTAATTAATCTTTCAATATGTACGAATAATAACTAAGAGTATATTGGTACGTATGTAATGTAGTACGTGTGTACATAAATTTTTCTTATTCTCGCACTTCTATATAATAATATACTTAATGTTCGTTATTTAATTTTTCAAATGAAATATTTTATGTATGCTTTTATGGATTTAATCTTATTTTTGTGAATTTTTTTTTTCTCTCGTATTTATACAGAACGGAATGTAGCATTAACAGATGACACTAATGGACCATGGCCAGCAAAACGTAGACGAAATTCAATATACAAAAATATGGGTCTACTATGTTGTGTATCACGACCAAATTATCTCTGAAACGAAAAGTAATAATGACAATATATATACATACATATTATATAGGATATTATGTACATATGTATATATAGGTATATACGAACGAAACATTAAATGCGTATAAAAATGAAAATGAATAATGAATACAAAAAAAGCACACATATACACACATACAAAAATAACAACAAAAAAGGCAACAACAACAACAACAAAGAACAAAATTAATTAACTAATTGAAAACGATAAAGTATATAATATATAAATAGTCAATTGTTTTTATTATTTTCATTTTTATTTTTTATTTTATTTTTTGTCATTAAACACTTCATACTATATTATATTTTTTATGAATAATTATAGAAAAATAATTAACTGTATATGTATGTAATATGTACATTCTTACATTTATAAATAACACAATATGTAGATCTCAATATGTATATATAGATTTATGTATTCATAATCGAATGTATATTTTATTTATATATACATAAATACAAATACATATACATATATATATATATTTTCTTTTACTATACGCCTACATATATTATTATGATTATCATATAGATTGTAAATTTTGACGGATAAAATCTTATCATATAAGTAATAATATAGTATAATATGAATATACATATATAAATGTACGAGTACCTATTTATGTAATTGTCAATTTATAATGAAAAACAATAATACATTAATAATTATCCTTTAAAAGGCGATAAAATCAAAAATTAAATTATACAATTAAAAATTAAATAAAACTATAAATCATCATTAACATTATATAATATATAAGATCATTAATTTATTATTATATTATATAAAGATATTCACGATTTATCCTTACTACATTTTATACTGAACATATTGAAACACATTATAAATATATTATTACATTACATACAATAATATCATTTTAAAGAAATATATAAATTTTATTTTATAATTATAAGAAGGTGTAATACAGACAGAGATATTATCATAATGGATCAATGGTGGCATAAGGATAACTTAATCATCAGTTGTTGTAATACATTTTTCATGTTACATGTACGAGTATTGAGTATACAAAACAAACGTTTACGACTACGTTCATGTGATGCATAAAAAATGATTAAATATTATTTAAAACTATGCAAAATAGTAAAAAAAATTTCAAATAATTAACATTATTCTTTTTTAAATTTTTATTAATTTTATTAAACAATAAAATCATATACACACTACAATGCTACAATATACCTTTCATTATATAAAATTATTATTACACGAAAAATAGTTTATGCAAAAAAAAATATATATATATATAAAAAGAAAAAAAAAATTTAAAAAAAAAGAAAATAGAAAAAAGAAACTAATTTTATATAATTATTAACCTATTATTATTATTAAAGTAATGATCATATTTAAATATTCTAATAGCATATACCATTTTTCAATAATTCAATTCAACTGAACATTAACAAAATATTAACAGGAATAAATTAATATGTAAATTCACAAAATCAAATAAAAACAAAACAAAAAATTATAAATAAAAAACAAAATACATACATTACATGTACACTTAATAATATGAAAAATATGAAATAATATAAATAAATTTTTCTGTATAATTTATTTTTATGAGCCAGATTTAAAAAAATTACAAAAACAAAAACGTATGTACACACAACAACAAAAAAACATTATAAATTTATGATAAAAAAATTTTTAAAAAAACACACATACACATACACCTAAATACATACATATTATTATGTCTTTTAGAGACACTGTGATAAAAATACTTATAATTAAAAATAAATCAAATTTTATGAATAAAGATTAAATTAAATTTTAAAATATATTATTCGTAAATTACATATATATATACTTAAAAAAATAAATACTTATGTAAATGATAATATATGTAGATTTATAATAATGTATAAAATACATTAAAATTTTAACTAAATCTATCTAAATAAAATAAAATTTAAAATCTTTAAAACAAAAAAAAAAAAATATTCAAAAATATAAATTCATGATCGTGATTACACCACTGAATAATTTAAGAAAGAGATTACAAAAAAACACTATCTAAATATGTACGTCAAAATGAATAATTATAAAACAAAACAAACTGATTATAATAAAACGTATCAGTATAATGTATATGTAAAGTACGCATTTTAGTTGATGATAATGTTCTCGTTTAAAAAAAAAAAAAAAAACAAAGTATTTATTTTACGAAAGTACATATTTGTATGATATCTCTCATAGATCTAAATACTTAATTGTAAATTATACAATAAAATATGAATTTAAGTGAAACGAAAACGATATTTCATTAAATTTACATTTAAATTTTTATGATTTTCTTTTATATGTGTATGTTTATTCATTATTATTATTACTATTTATTATTATTGTCATTTCATTCGACTAAAAAATCAAATAATTATGTAAATATATTTATTTTTTTACATTTAAACGATAATGACACTACATATTATACTTTTATATTTCTGTTAAATGTTTTAGAATAAAATTATGAAGAGAACAAATTAAAAATTAAATAACATACATACATAACATCAGCATCAATATTATACATTGTCTGTAGAAAAAATTCAAATTTTTATTTTAAAGTAACATTTTTCAGGATAATATTGAATCATGATAAAAAGAGAAAATCTTTTACTAACAAGTACATATAGTTTTTATATTGTTGATCGATAATATAAAAAAATAAAACAAATAAAATATGTTAACAATGAAAGATATTTATGTATGTACTACAATTACATTTCATTTTATTTTATTTTTTAGTTAAATAACAAGACGTATGTAGTTACACAATATATAGGCTGCACATATAATAATACATAACAAATTAAATTAATATTATAAATATGTAGCAAATTATTTTCTAAATGAATAAAATTTAAAAAAATAAATTAATTTATTATGTATGTAATATGGTATTTAGTGGACCAAAATTATTATAATAAAATGTAATTTAAAAATGAAAAAAAAATATATATATAATATATATAAAAAAAATTATAATACATAAATATAAAATAATCTCAGATATATGAGACGAAAACTATATAAAAATTGTTTTTATTTTTTAAAATAAATAAATAAATAAATGAAAGCACATAAATACATCCATATTTCCTTATATAGAATTTATTAAAATACAAAAGAAACCGAACAAGAAAAATAAAAAAAATAAAAAAACTAATTAAAAATAAAAAATTTTAAAAATTATATATCTAACACAATATACATAATAGTGAAATATTTAAAGTAATACATATATAAATACATATAATATGTATACTAATTATTATTATTGTTATTATTATTATTATTATTGTTCATTATAAAATAAATGTAATATAATATGAAAATCACAAAATTAGTGCTTATGAATTGAACGGAAACAACAATTTTTTTATTTTTATTAATTTTTTTCCCCCAAAAATTTAAATATTTTTTTATTTTTCATACTTTTAAAAATATATATTTATAAAATAAAAAATTATCGGTAAAACAAACAAATCACAAAAAAAAAAAAAGAAAGTAGATATACAAGTATTGTCGAAAGTTAATAATAAATATAATACTACATAACATATAGAATACATATACATATAATGTAATTATCATAATTATTTTTAATATTAAAAATGATCGCGTATATCAATATACATAATTATACATATAATCGTAAAAATATATACATACATATATATTATTATTAAATCACTAAACAAAAATTTAGAATTTAAGTAGTTGAATATTACCAATTATTACTAATGAGAAAAAAAAAAATTAAAAATTAATCGTGCACAGAAAAATTTTAGTAGGTAGTGTAGGCACTACACATACATTATTTACATACATTACTTAAAATGTATGTAGCTAAGTAAGTGTATTCAATTATAGAACTAAAATAATATACATACCTATATATATTCACAAGTACGAGTATATATTATGTATGTAAGCCGCGTAAAAATGATAAGAAATGAAAATAGTAAATGAAATCAAAAAAAAAATGAAAACGTAAATTAAAAAAAAAAAAATCAAATTCATAATAAATACATTAAAAAATATTTTCAATTATCATACATACATAAAATTCAATAAATTAATAAGTAATGTACATACGTGTACGTGTGTACAATATTGTTGAAATTTTAATAAACACATAATTATAATATACATATAATATTATAAAAAATACAATAATAATTGTATCTACTTACATAAATAATAAATTGTATCAAATCATAAAATATAATAAATTAAAAAATCACAAACTGAAAAAATTTTTTTCTTTACAATTTTTACATTTAATATCAATCTCGATTTACACCACAGATATAAATATATATAAGAAGATTTATGTAAGTAATATTGCTGGTAATGGTATCTCTGAAAAACATACTTACATATGTACATGCCTACATACATACATATTATTATATGTATTTTAAATTGAATTCATGTAATTTAAATAAATTAAAATTAAATTCATTGAATATTTAATAAAATCAACAATATAATATTTATACCCTTTGAAATAATTATTATAAAATATGCATACAAATAAAATGTAACATTGTCCCAATTTGAAAATTCATTATTAATATGTAATAATAATTTTGATATCGAATTCTCTGGTGCTTAGTTTATAATCAAATTAATTAATTTTAGTTACAAATAATAAGAGTGTATGTATGTATGTATGTAATTTATAAATATAGTTATGTATAAATAAAATACTTACATTTATATGTACTCGTACATATATATAATTTATTTAACAACAACATTTTAGAATGAGTATGTATAAGATATAAGATTCAGTGTAAGTCGAAGGTTGTTATACCATACCGATATAATATTTAATGTATGCATGTATAATAGAAGACATATTAAATATAAAAAATATATACATACATATATTATACATGTATACATATATGTATGTGTACATATACATATTATCTCTTCAAAACATAAATTACAAATAAAATGAAATGTAATAGTTTGTACTAAACTTATACAGCAGAGATATGTAAAACTGGTAAAACATACTACATAATATACTCATCATATGTATGTATTTAATATGAAAGTAATTAATTGATATGTTGTACGATACAAGTGAGAATCTATATAATGTGAATCAGTCCTATATCATAAATTTATAATATTTATATTGTTGATTAAAAAAAAAAAAAAAATTAAAATAAAAATAAAGAAAAAATTTTATCGAATTTTATCAAAATTACTATGTATATTTATTTAGTTGTTAATTAATGAATACGAGTTTATTATACACATAAATATACTATCTAAAAAAAAATAAAAAAATAAATAAATAAATAAATAAAAATAACTATAACTACATATGTATTTAAAAAAAAAGTATATACTATATACACACATATATACATTATTTATATTTAAAATAAAAATTAAGTTTTATCATCGACGTAAATGTAATTTACATATTTATACTCTATATTATAATTTAGAAGAACAACCAAAGAAAAAAAAATTAAAGAAAATTACATTATATAATGGTATAATATTTAACCAAAAAAAAATAAAAATAAATTATAAAAGAAAATTTTAATAAAGTTATGTAACGTATAGTTTGAAATTTGAATAAAACTTGTTTGTATTCATCATTAATACATTTATTTTGTCCTTTAATGATGTTAATTATCTCAAATTTTTATCATTTAAAATAATACATTATGTCATGGTTGTAAAACATTTTAAGCAGGCGAAATACTACAGAGTGAAGAAGAAATTACCTATAGCTGATACGAAAAGATTTATACTTGATTTCTCAAAATATTGAAAGAATTTACACAGAAATTGAAAAAATTTCCATGCCTATATTTACGGGAAAAAACGATTTAAGGTTAATTTTCATTCTAATTTGTTTTCATTTATTTTTTTTTACTTTTTTTTTTTGTATGAATAAAATAAAAAAATATTTTTACTTGTAAGTAGTTATGTCGTTTTATTGTTTTCTTTCGAGCTCGAGCTGTCTGTAACTTACTACTTTAGAATACGAATTGATCACTATTATAAGTTTCAAATGTTTTTTCATGTTGGAAAATTGTATTTTCAAATCTGTAAAGAAAAAACATCCATGTCCATTTGGTACCTTTTGGAGATCAAATTAAATAAATAAATAGCAAAATTTTTGTATGTACTCGTATATGTATAAAAATATATTTTCGAATTAAATTTAAATTTAAACATGGTTTGTATAAAAAAAAAAATTATTTTATAACTTGCGTTCTTATATTTTTTATGTTTACAAATTAAAAAAAAAAAGTAATAAAATAAAATAAACCTTCTTAAAACCAGCAATTAAACTAAAATATTTTATTAGCCATATATTTTAAATTTGTTTTTATACGCCTTCTATTAGTTTTGAGTGTTCTTTCATTAAACCCTGAAAAAAGAAAGTAAATTTGAAAAAGAATATTATAACTTTTTTAAAAAATATTCAATTCTCTTATTAATTACTCTTGTAATGTTTGCAGTATGAAATTATAAATTGATAAATAAACAAAAAACAAAAATATTACTAACAAATGTATATGTATATGTAAATCTGTTTTGATTCTGATTATGATTATTATTATTTTTTTTAATTTTCTAAATTAAATGAAAATACAACATCTCAGTCGAATTCATTTATGATTTTGTGGTGGTTGCGTGTGCATCATGATCGTAGAAAGTCTTTGATTTGTATCACATTCAATTAGTTTGTGATGTACGGCGCTAAGTCCCTATATCAAATATTAAGAGATGTGATAAAAATAAAAAATAAAGTTACTAAATCAAATTTTACAAATAAAATTATTAACATTTTTATAGTTAACTTTTTTTTACATTTATATATAATTTACTTTTATTCTTTTATTTTACCCACCACCATAAATATGTATATATAAAAAAAAAACGAAAGAATTTAAATGAAAATTATATTATAAGTATACAATAGTTTAAGATAAATAGAAAATTTATTTAAAAAAATATACATACATATTATGCTATAGATATGTTAATTTAGGATTAACTTGAAATGAAAAAATTAAATTTCAAAATACGTACAAAATCACCAGTTAAAATTTTGAATCTCGATATATACATACAAAATGCATTTTATATGAGAGAAATTAAATTTTTAGAAAATATTTAATAAATCTAGACTAGAGAAATGAGTGTATTTTAATTTACATTCAAAATGATATATGTACTCACTTTAAAATATTTTACAGTCTTAACTCTTAGTTCGAGAGTTGCATCCTCATCACAGATCATTAATGTGTTTGGATGTTGTTGAAAGGCACTAACTGTCCACATGTGATTGACACCTTCTTCAATTGCTTTATATAAAGCAAAAGCTTTATGAGCACCAGTTATTAATATCATTACTTCTTTAGAATCCATTACAGTACCAACACCAACGGTTAATGCTTGTTTTGGAACTTTTGTAATATCGTTATCAAAGAATCTTGCATTCGCTTCTAATGTATCTTGAGCTAAAGTTTTTACACGTGTCCTTGATACTAAAGATGAACCAGGTTCATTGAATGCAATATGACCATCAGGTCCTATACCACCAATAAATAATTCTACACCACCTGCTTCCTTTATTTTCTTTTCAAATGAATTACATTCTTCAACTAAATCTGATGCATTACCATCAAGTATATGAACATTAACTGGATTTATATCGATGTGTTTAAAAAAATTATTCCACATAAAATAATGATAACTTTCTGGATGATCTCGAGGCAAATCTATTTTAATCGTAACGAATTTTTATTTATTTTTTATTTTTTTTCTTAGTTTCAGTTTCTCATAGATCAAATTTTATTTGTAGGATCTTACCGACATATTCATCCATATTGAATGTTTTTACGTATTTGAATGAAACTTTTCCAGCTTTATGAAATTCAATTAATTTTTTGTACATACCCAATGGTGTACTGCCAGTAGGTAAACCTAACACAAAGTACCTAAAAAAACAAAAATATCAATTCAATCAGATCAAATATGACTTAAATCCATATTTTTTCATTTAAATAATTACAAACCTATCTGGACCTGCTTTATATTCGTTAATTCTCTTCATAACATATTTTGCTGACCAGTCACCAACTGATTCGGCAGTATCAAGAATTATCAAACGCATTTTTTAATGATATTTGAAATTTTTTATTATTAAAGCAGGTAGTAATTTAAATTTTAGAGTTCTCAGTTATCCGCCTTGTTTAAAATTCTGCACAATAAATCATCTAAAATTCAATTTATTGTTCTTATATTGGAATTATGTTATTTTAAGAGAAATTATGTTTAGCAACTAAAAAAATTACGGCCATGTAGACCAAAAAATTTAAGTCGCAACTAAAAATTTTTTTGGATTAACTGGACACGTAAATTTTTACAGATATGTATATTGTATCTGGTACAATACACAGATACTGAAATCTTTATGTATGCAATGGGCAATGTTATATGCAATGTAGGTATGTATATACTTTTATACCACAAACAATCGAAATGTTTGTGCTTATGTACATCACACAAATTATGTAAAAAACAAGTTATTCTATTCTAATAAATTTCGAAAACTGAAAAAGTTCCAAAATTCACATCTTATCAACAGAATTAAATGCTTAGCTACATGCTACATTTATTTATGAACATATACATTCGAAACATGATTATCAATATCTCAAAATATACAATATTTACACTCGTAAGTCGTGTCGTATGTCGTATATGCATGTGATATTTTTTTTTAATCTAATCTTAGCTGTTAGCTATAGATAGATAACATTTATTTTTGGTGACCATTTTTAAATTTCAATTGGAACACAAAATTAATTTTAAATTATATATGCCCTGACCTGAATATGTATAATTAGAATGATCAGTTCTAATTAGATTCAAATGCGTTTAAAAAAATTCTTAATAAAATTCAAAACTTACCAAATTTAAAAGCAGTTGTACAATGTTTGTTGTGTAATTTGGGATTCCAATTTAACTTGAATTGAATGGCCTGATAATTTTTTTTTTTTTTGATTGAATGTAATGTGGGATACTATAATTCTATATAGAACTACAGAGTAAAGTAAAGGACAATGCTCTTCGTATGGAATTTCTTTCAAAATTAACTTTAAATTTATTTTCTGTGTGTTAATTAGTGAATATTTTTAACACCATAGAAACAGAAATTCAAGATTAAATCGAAACACTACGACTCAACACACAACGCAATGCACAAATCCTTGATATTCAATCGAAATTAAAAATTTTCCTCAAAAATTAGAATTAAACACAACACAATTATGACATTATTAAATACCAATAACCAAATCCAAATCTAAATATATCATCTGGAGCTAGAGGCTGGAGCTGGACCTGGACCTGAAGCGGGAGCCAAAGAAGTAAGTAAGAAAGTATCGTATATTTTTTGTTGATAAATGAAAATGTCGATAATGTCAAACGACTAACAGTGAGATACAAAAAAATGCATCTAAATCTAACTAAATACATAATTTCCCTTTATTTTTATCATTGACTTCAACCAACTTTGACTATTAAAAAAATTATCCTATGCTTTCACATACTTCCTTTTCATTTCCACAAGTATATTATAGGGAATTATCGAAAATGTCAAAAATCAAATGTTGTCGTCTCTTTTATTCTTTAACTGACATTTTTCTAATTCTGTTGTCATAATCGAAAATAAAATATCAATATCACTAACACTAACATCAGTCGGGTCTGGTCTGGATCAAAATCCTCTGAACTGTGATTAATCTATTCTATCACTATCATCAAAGTTTACCAAATCAATTTTTAAATTTTAACTATTTTCCTATTTCTACTTCTATTATAATATAATACGAATACTACATACAGTAACAGTATAGTAAATAGTGAATCATTTCATTTAGTTCATTTAAATTAATCATCATTCATTGGAAGAAAGTTATAAATATCAAACAAATAACAGAATATAATGGCAAAAAATACATTCAGTTCTGGATTTCGAAAAATAGACGTAGATAACGTGGACAATTTTAGGGAGGATGAGGCTGATTCGGGTGGTACTGTTGGACCAGATGAAAATGAAATCATAACACTTCTCAATCAATATCCTTTTCAAATAAAAATTATTTAATTTTGTAAAAAAATAGATTTAAGAATTTTGATAAAAATTATTAGATACAGATAGTATTTAGAATTTAATTTTAGCAATATGTACAACTACAAGTAAATTAAATTTAGTGTTTATTTAAAATTATATGAAATTTTATTCAAAATTTCCAAAAAAAAAATTTCAGATAAAATATTTAAAATAAATTTAAAAATTTTCCTTAACATTCCATATCATATATAAAGGAAAGAATGTAGATGCTTTAGTTATGGTGCTTCAAAATGCTCCTTTAGGATGTAAAAATCAACAAACCAAGGTAATGTTAAATATACGGTATGTAATTAATAATAAATTATCATAGTTTTGTATTTTCTTTTAGGACCATGCATTAAGTCTTACACTAAAAGTTCTTTTATCGATTAAATATTCACAAATGGATGATGCTATCGAAGCACTAGAAGAGCAGGAACTCTTAGATACTCTTATGAAATATATTTATCGTGGTTTCGAAATACCTTCAGAAGGTTCCAGTGGTCATTTGCTACAATGGCACGAGAAAACTTTTGCTAAAGGTGGTGTCGGTTGTATAGTTAGAGTTTTATCGGATACAAAAAGAGCTTGAACCTCAAGTTCTATTAAATATAATTGCAATATACACGTAAATATGTATTAAGCATTTAAATATGTACTTTCCTCTTTTGAATAATTTAAAAATTATTTTAATATTTTTTTTTATTATTTTGTATTAAAGTTTATGTTCTTCAATTTTTATCGATAAGTTATAATGTTTTTTCGTATTAAATATAGCAAATCATAGATCTTTATTGTAACATAAAGAAATTTTATAAATAAATCATATTTAGTTTCATTTGTTATGAAAAATAAATTCCATATTTTTTTTTTTTTTTGACAAATTTATAATATTATCATAATATATCCTTTGCATTGACTTTATCAATCCAAAATACCTTGTTATAGAAAAATAAATAAATAAAAAGAATTACATTTTTATTGAATAATTATTTATTTACCAATATCAATAAGGACTAGTTTTCTGACATTGATTTATCAATAATTTGGGAATGATGTTTTACTTTATTTAAGTGCAATAATTTCTTTATTAATTTTACAATTTTTTTTTTTTAATGAAATCCAATCAAATACATATTTAAAAAAAAAGAAACAGAAAAACAATGCCATTTTATTAATGTTAAATTTCAAAAATAAAATTCTACTTAACTCTCATATTATAAAGAAATGTTTTCCATTTCCAAAATCAAAAATTAAATTCTAAACTTTTTTTCTTAAAAAATAATAATAATTGATGTTGCATAAATTAATTAAAAAATTTATTTCTTCTATTTATATTTTTCTTCTACTTCATTCCTTTTCAATTCAAAATGCAAATAAATTTCAAAATTATAATAATTATAATTTATAATTGAGAAAAAAAAATTCAGTCATTAACAAATACAATGTTCATATATTTTTATAACACTATTATATTATAATAAAGTGTATTCACATAAATTGCGTATAAATACGGAAAATCGTTTTGTTCGCACATATTATTTTAATAATAAGTAAATTTATTTTACATAATATATTATGTTCATTGATAGCATTTCCGTTTAAATACTTTAAATTCATTTTTATTTATCCTAATATTTCTTAATTTTCTCTAAAATGT
This sequence comes from Villa cingulata, assembly GCA_951394055.1. NCBI lineage: Eukaryota > Metazoa > Arthropoda > Insecta > Diptera > Bombyliidae > Villa > Villa cingulata. The sequence continues at coordinate 60,485,328 of OX596018.1, read as the reverse complement.
GTATGAAATGCACAAATACTATCATCATGACTACAACATTTTTGTAAAAATTTTAACAAAAATTAATAATAATAAAAAAATGATACGATATCATTTATATCTTAACAATTTATTCTATGATTATAGAAAGAAAATTTCATTTTTATATTGTATATCGAAAGCACACGGTTTTTCAATATTTTCACGTTTACCACATGTGAGTTTCTCTAATCTCGCTTATAATATGATTTGCATGTGTTAAAGCCTAAAGAAAGAATAAAATAAAATCAATTAAATTTATTATTATCGTCGTTTAAATTATTTTTGCTCTTACTTTAAGCATATCGGCCGCTTCTTTTCGTCTAATCGCAATATGATCAGATTCATTTAATAATTCTTCAGCTTTCTCTGATTTATACAAATGCGTTACAAGTTCACTCTGTAAATTATCTTTAACGTAATTAACTAGAAAATGCATAATTGCCTTTGGTACTGAATCCTGAATTGATTTACGAACAATATAGAAATATGATTTAATAAGACGTTCTGAAATTTTTTTTTTAAAAAATGTAATTAGCTACTTTTACAAATTATAAAGCTAAAAATTTTACCGATAACGTCACAATCTTTCTGTTCTTTATCAGTTAACTTTCTTGCTGTAGCTACGTTCGGAACGTCTGGCAAAAGATTTACTGGCTTCGATGGAGTAATAGCATTATTATGCACCGGAGTATTACTAGCTGAACTCTCTGTACTTTCTGTACGATTCGATTGCGGTGGTAAAATATTTGAGAGCCAACTATTCTGAATATTATCCATTACGTGATTCTGTATGAAAAAAATTACGAATATGAATTCTTTAAAATTGAAATAAAACAAAACTAAATTACCTGCACAATTTCTGCTCTATCACCTTCACCTTGTGTTCCAGCCACATGTGGTGAAGCTGTTCTTTGAGTTTGTTGGTTATGTTGCATATTACGACGATGTGGATTTTGCAAATTTACCTGTGTCCAAGGTTCAATCGCATCCGTTTTCAATAAACTAGGCACCAAAGCAGCATCTTTATGAAAATCTGGATGTTTCGTATTTATATAAGCTAGTTCAATAGCAACTAAATTTTCCACCATTGAATTCGTTGTTGGTAAACGTCTTCGCAATAGTTGCGTAACAACATCAACTATTTTCTCATGCAACTTTGGAAATCTGTCTACACTGTTAACAAACGATTACATAAAAATGAATACTATTCTTTTGACTTACCTTAACATTTCCTGTTGAACTTCGTTTCCACAATGTTGTATTATTCTTTGCATCTCTTCATGAATTAATTCAACACACCGCAATGAAGGTTCTTCCAAGCGACGAATTTGTCTCTTTACAAGCAATTCAAATGAAATTTCAGAAACAAATAGGGCTGGTCGAGGTCCTGTTGCATTACGAATCGCTGTTAAAATATCCATTTTGCTAAGACCAGTTAATGGGTGAATTGAATCTAAAGTTCGACCAAAAGTCTCATGAAATATGTAACATATTCTAGCACCACCACATAATTCTGTAGTTTCTATATTTCGTGCAGTTCCTTCAATTGTAGAACAATATGCACTAGCAAATTTTGTTATAATTTGTAATAAGGTTTGACTTTTGTCTGTAACATCATCGCCATACGAATGAAGAAGTGATTGAAATTGAGAAGCCATCACATTAACTCTAGTCTAAAAAAAAAACAAAAATAAAAAAAATAATAAATAAATAGTATTTATTTTCAAAATGATCTTCTTACTTTGAGATCTGGTAAACAATCTCTAATATGATGCATTAAAAGACGATTTAATGTTTTTGCTAAATACGGTGTTCCATTTCGTGTTGCCAAAGTTGGATATTTTCTTTGAAGAAATGCAGCTTCATCTTTTAACTGTTCTTCAATTTGTTTGTGATCAATAATGTCTTGTTGAGATCTATTTACTACACCAATTATTCCTAATTTAACTGGAATTACACGTCCACACAAAATATCAATGGCATCTGTTCCTGCATCCATTAAATCCAATTTTGTGACTACAGCTAATGTTCGTCGACCGTCTGGATCGACATCTTTAGCTAATTTGAGACTTTCACTAGTTGCCATGTCAGTATTTGCAGCTGTAACTGCTAATATTATTGAATTTGGATTTTCTATATATTTTATAAGTAGATTTCGTATTTGTGTTTCAATATCATCAGGTTGATCACCAACTGGTACTTTCGTTAAACCAGGTAAATCAACTAATGTTAAATTAACAACACGAGCTGAATATATTTTTAAATTTATTGGTTCTGGACATATTCCTTTATTGGAACCAGCCATACGATCAGTTTCTCTTTCAATTTCTTTTCGAATTTCATTGAAATCAGTATATACTTGATTTTTTGTGTGCAGAAACTTCCCCCATTCTTCAACTGTCATTGTACCTTTAATTATTTCATTTAAAAATATGCAATTGTAATCATAAATACAGAAACTTTTCAATCATATGATCAGGATTTTAATAATTACCTTCTTCTGCGGATCTATTTTCTCTATCATCGAGAGGACAGTAAATTAATTGTAAAATAAGAGGGCGTCTTGTTACTATTCCTGTTCCTCTAGGTAGAAAAGATCGTCCAACAAGACTTTCAAGTACTGAACTTTTTCCAGAACTCTGAATATTTTTTTTTAAATAACCATGTAATCACAAAAAAATGTATCATTAATCATTTTATAAATGAAAAAAATTGCGCAGAAAAATTAAACAATGAGGAAAAATAACATATTTTTTTATTGTATTAAAATCGGTCAAAGATCGATATTTAGTATACTAACTCTGGCTATTGTGTTGTGAGGTAACAACTATAATTAGTCATAATATGAAATATACTTTTGTATATAGAAATTTTTGTTATGTATTGAAACATTTTTTTGTCTCAAACAAATCAAAATCATCATTAATTATAAATTCTTGGGTTAAGTGCCGGCCAAAAATTATATAATGGAATGTAAAATACAAAAAAATACCATGCACTGGCGGGGCGGGATTACAAAACAAAAAGGATCTCATATAATTTTTACAATTTATGTTTTTACAAGTTACCTGACTTCCAAGTACAACAATTTGAGGTAATTGTATTGAATCAGCTCCAACAGCATTGAAAACATCTTGCAATTTATTTATAACTGGAATTAATGCCTCCATTGCAAGAAAATTTTATTTATTTTCTACACACAAAAATTTTATTTCTGTTCTGCAAAAAAATTTTAAAAGTGAAAGAATAAAAAAAGAAATGTCATGATGTCAGTCAAGAATTTTGAAGTCTTGCCAGCTGCCAGATCTTTATTATCGAAATGGAATACGAATACAGAACTAAAAATTGATTACTTATTGAAACGAAACGAAACGAATATGAAAACCGGAAACCAGAAATACGAAAATTCAAAATTGATTATTTCAAAATGAATACTTACTTACATCTTACATAGAGTGTCAGTTAAATTTTCTAAGAATAAAAAGATTATATTTTTTTTTTTGATAAGATACACATGAACATTTATTTTGCGATTATTTGTAAAATTCATTATAATTAAAAAAATAAAAGAATAAATTATGTTGATAAATTTTTTCCCATTTATTTTATATATTTACAAATTTAAATATTTACAAACAAATTATTATCTATAAATTAAATATTTTTTTAAACCAAATATCACACTGTGAGATGTATTTTATAATATACATTTGTATTTTCATTATTTAACATGTAAAAAATTTATAAAGCGTATTCTACCACCAACATTGTATGTATTTTTTTTTTTTTACTATTATTTACACTCGCATAAATATATTTAATAGTCACAATCTATTTATTACACATTACTCATTAATACATAGTATATAAATTACAGCTATAATTTGCATAAATTTTAATCTTAAATTAAATGAGGTAAAGTATATATAATATACTATATAACTAATTACATCTTTTCAAAGCCCTGCGTAATGTGAAATATGTTGCGCATTTGAATAATCCTATTTGTAACATTAACATTAAAACGTTGAAATTGTAATTGCCCACTGCCATTCCAAGACTTTTTAATACAAGAGAAGGATCTCTGTGAAAACGAAAACATTTTGAAATAACAAATTAATATTATTGAGTAATAATAATAATAATAATAATAATAATAATAATAATAATAATAATGCATATTAAAGAAAATTCATACTTTAAATGGCAGTAAAGTTCTTCTTCAGGACATATCAATTTTCTGCTATCATCCTCGTAAACTGATATTATTATACTTTCTAAGGCATATCTATGAGCTGAAGTATATGAAATTGCTCTCATAAAACCGCTCATATGATTGAACAATATTAAAAATCCAGAAAATATTAACATGAAACATGTCAATACAGCTCCCCAGAATGTTCCGTTCTACAGTAATAAATTATTCAATGATACAATAATTTAATAATTTATGTTCGTTTTTAATTTTACTTTATTTGTATATTATACTTACAACAGGATTTGCTAATGTTCCCAATAATAATCCAAAACCATCTGCTGCTATCGTTACAATTATGTAGACGAAAGCCACCTTAACATATGTTTCTAATTCTAATGGCTGTTTAGTTAAGTAATATATTATTGTACAGAATACAGTTGAGAACATTATCTACAAAGATAATCACAAAACAATTATAATAATGATAATATTCTCCTTTTAATCTTCCATGAATTTAACTTACATGAACTGGTGTCGATGTTATTACAGTGGCCAAATAATATGTTCTAAGTTTATACCAATTATTGAATGTTTCTTTTCTTATAGTTTCAATTTCTAGGGGAACTACAAAAATATAAATGTAAGTATGTATAGGATTAATATATTGATTATTATTGTAGATTTAGATTTAAATTAAATTACTCGTACATTTTAACACGCCTGGCATCATTGTTGTGTACCATAAATATACGATTCCGACTAATACCAATCCGATATTTGCAATTGTTTTTGTTGCATTTATACCAGAATCTCCATACAAAAGTCCTATTAGTATTGAGCATAAAATATGCAAAAACAATTTTAAATGTGTTACAGTCTTTGGGAAGAGAGAAACATATTGAATTTTAATAAATACATATACATATTATTACACAAAACATTTCACAAATCCAATTATATAAGTATTTACCCAATCTCTGAAAAATTGTACATGACATCTTCCAATTAATATCCATAATCGCATCCATTCAGACGGTGGATAAATACGTTTCGTTTGATCTGTTTGATTCCATGTTGACCCTACATTCGATGATAATTTTGAATTTTCTATTATAACATTTTCAGTATTATTATTATGATTATCGTTTTGTTCATTAATTTCTGATGATGATGTAGAAACTACACTATTAATAATGTCATTACGCCAATGCGATGATTTTGTTAATTTAGACATTTCTTGAGTAAAATCTCCATATTCTTCATTAACTACTTCCAATACTTAATAGAAAAAAAAAAGGAAAAAAAATTCACATAAAAATAAATTGAATATCATTACAACACAATAAAATTTACTTACGAAAATCAGCTGGATTATGATATTGTGGACATTGTAGGCCAATTTCTTTTAAAAATGGTACTGTATTTCGTGGTGATCCTTGATAAACACAATATCCCTTATTCAATACATAAATATGATCGAACATATGATAAATTGATGATGATGGTTGATGTATTGTACAAACAATTGTACGACCCTCCGAACATAGACGTTTTAGTAAATTGATACTATCTGTCGTTGCAGAAATATCCAAACCTCTGTAATAAAAAATTAAAATTTTTGAAATCACATGCTCTGCGTTAGTATAGGTATCTGTTATGTGTGATGTCATGTCAATGGTATAATTATCGTCTTGAAAAATGGTGAATAGAACGTGATTTATTTTACATATTTCATATAAAAAAAAATGTCACATGTCTATAGATTAATAATTAATGTAAATTGATAACGAAATTGATAAATAAATGAAAATAGAATAACAATTTAATCATAGTTCAATTTTGAATACCAATAAATATATAATATCTTTATAATATAAATATGTACATATGTCTTAATTAGAATCGTTAGAAATCCGTAATTTTGATTTTGAAAAAATTGTGAATTCTACTGTATAATTAAAACAATTAAACCGATTGATCAATATAATTTTTTTTAATCAAATGTAGGAGAAAAAAAAATTAAGAATTTACTCTTATAATTTAATTGTATCAATGTAGTATAAAAAAAAAACAAGAATGTCATTAACTGCAAATAACATCTAATGAAAAAAAAAATACAATTACAGATCGAATTAAAGTAAAAACGTTTTGAAAACAGGTTTTAAAGAAGAAAATTTAATTGAAATCAAATTAAAAAATTTATACAGAATATACATACTTTAAAAAATCCAATGGAATGAATATTATTAGTTATTATTTATTTTTAATTGACACATCAATATTTGATAAAATTATATAAATTATTACTTACGTTGTTGGTTCATCAAGAAACAAAATTGGTGTGTTATCAAGTAATTCAAGAGCAATTGATAATCTTTTACGTTGTCCACCAGATAAATTTGAACATTTTGTCTGTTTTGCTTTTGTCAATTTTAAAACATCAAGAATATTTTCAATCTTAAAATAAAAACAAATATAAATATTAATAATAATAATGAAGATATTTAATTTTCAATTATTGTACTTTAAATATAGTACTTACAAGTAATTGTTTCTCTTTCATATTCATTGATTTATTTGATATTTTTAATGTAGCTGCTAAGAACATTGATTCTTCAACCGTGAACCATGGAAAAAAATGATCTTCTTGAAGTATGTAACTACATAAATTTTTACCTTTTGAATATTGTCCAAATTTTACGCTACCACTAACACCTTTTTGACTATAGAATTATTAAAAACGATAATTACAATTATAAATAATAATTTTATTTTTTAATTATATTATATAACATACATGAATCCTGTTAAGATATTAAGAAGAGACGATTTTCCAGCTCCTGATGGACCCATTATAGCCGTTAATTCACCAGATTTAAATTTTCCAGATATTGATTTGAGTACATATTTTTTCTCTGAAAAAGATACAAATTTAAAGTAGGTACATATATAGAGAATTTTTTAAAAATATTTTTTTAAATTTTTTAATTACTCAAGTATGAATAAATTAAAGAAAAAAAAAATAAATAAATATATAAATAAAAATACATATATGCTCGTATTTTAAAATTTCACATGATTTCATATTTTGAATGGAAACATAAAAAATTAATAGCAATAATAAAAATGTTTATTGTATATTTTAATTGCCTTTGTATATGAATAAAAAAGTAAAATTCCAAATGCCGAATATTTTTTGCAAAACTGATTTATTACAGTACTCTTAGATGTACATATGAACATGTTCTTACTGGTAAAAAAAAAAAAAAAAAAAAAAAAAAAAAAAAAAAAACTTTAAAACTAAACAACTAGGAAATGTAAGTTATAATGGTCGTTCAAGGACGTACGTGTACAAAAATCATGTTAAATATCTATACAAAATCATATGCTGTACATATGTACATATATATAAGTATATATACGTTAATACTGTACAAACAAATAAGTCACTGATCATTAAAGAAAAAGAATTTAAGATACATTTCGTACATATAATTTTTTCCTATTAATTATTTCCTATCACAAAAAAGTGTGCATATTTAATTTATTGATCCTTTACTTTGCAGAACTGTAAAATTTGTAAAATTTATACATATAAAACCAGTTCGTTCATTAAAAAAAAAGAAAAAACTGATCAGCATTCAACACGTTTTTGCAATATTCATATAAAAGTAATTTATTTTTGTTTTTTTTTAAAGATTAATTTATGAGAAGGAAAATAACAGCTACATAAAAAAAAAGAAATCATTTTCAAATAAAAAAAAATTTATCACATCTATATGTTAATTAAACCACATTAAAAAATTTTAACGAAGAATATTTTTGTGTCATAAATAATCATAAAGAAGAATGCTATATCTAGCTATATGATAATGACTATTACAATTATTATGAATCCTAAATGCTAATACTCGTAAATATGCATTCATTTATGAAAATAATATATAAAAAATAAAAAATTATGAATTAAAAATTTGACATGTTTTAATTTAAAGAACTAATCTAACATCTTTAATAAATAAAGAATTAATAAAAAAATATATATTTTTAGTTTTATTCATTTATGATGTTATTTATTTATTTATGCAATTAATTTGTCACAAAGATTTTTGGACAGCTATAAAATTTAATTAAAAATTATTTTTTATGTAAAATTTTTCAATAAACTTTGTTACATGTCTGTTGCTTATACCGCAGATTCACGATTTTTTTTATATATACACTTGTGCATGATAATTCAAGGTTGATGTATATAGGGAGGTTCTAAAAATATTATTATTATTATTTTTTCAGCTCGTAAATTTTGAACAGGTTTTTGTTTTTTAATCATTTTGAATTGGTTGATAATTGGTAATAGGAGACACTTTGCCGTTTCATTTCACATATAACTCACTCCTGTTGCACCCGTCCGCTTCAAAAGTTATGGACAATCAAATTCAAAATATACATACACGTATTTTTACCTGATTTTTTGGGAAAAACCATCAGTGATTTCTCGTGAAAACACCCCATTAAAGTGAAATTTTTTTTCCGTCACTAGAAAGTCTTCAGATTCTTTCTGAAAAATTTTTGTTTCCATCTTACGTTGTTATCTTTTTTCATTCCAGAGATTTAGCAAGTTATGTCAATTGAGGTCATAGATAATTTATTTTAATATATAAATCTACCGTATACATAAATCTACGTAATGCAAATTTTTTTATAGAATTTCATATTAACTACGCACATGATTTAAATAAAAACAAAAATTTCAATTTTAATTTAAAAAAAAAAAAATCACATGCTCTTGCACCTGCAAATATAATAAAATTCTTTTTGAAATTTTTATCTATTTCATACACTACGTATACATATAGATACGGAATATATAAAATTGTGAAATATAAGTATATAATGTATAAAATCTATTTTAAAAAAAATACGATATGTATTTGAACTTTTTTTTTTTTTTGTTTTCAAGTAAATATGTATTTTCAACCGAATTATTAGACACATACATAGGTACATCTACATATTATATATACTATGTACAGTAAATATGTATTAAATTAATATTTATATATGTATATAAATATGCCCTTAATCGATTATTGTCTGTATATGTAAGCACGTATGTGAATAACCCAGATACAAATTTAAAAAAGTTTGAATTTTTAAAATATAAATATTTTTTTTTTCATAACTTTTATCTTTTTTCCAGGTATAACAATGTATTGTATTATGTGGAGTATTATATGCAGTGTTTATTTTATGTTTGTGATCACGCAATAATAAGATTTTGTGTGTGCTTGAAATCTGATTGTAATAATGTAAATATATATGTATTCATGTATGTAATATGTACATGCATATAAATGTTGTTTCCGTTTCATTATTTTTATACAAAATTTTTATTCATTTTTTCATTTTCTCATTTTCATTAATAATTTTGAATAATAAATGGTATGATTATCCTGTCGGTTATATTATATAGTTATTATAATTGCATATCATTAGATTAGATATTTTATATATTTTATATTATGTATATAATATGTATATATACATAACTCATTGAAATTTTTCTAAGTTACTTGAATCAAAAATCAAAATACAAACATACATATCTACGTTACTTTTCTTGTTTTTTATATGAAATTCCAGAAATTTGTTTTTTTATTATTTAAATTTTATCATTGATTTTTTTTTCTATTTCTTTTATGTTCGTTTTTATTTTTCTTGAAAAACTATTATCATTATTTAATACGAAAAAAAATAATGTTTATTAAAGACCATGAACTGATATTAAATAATTCAAATTATGATAATGCATCATGCGTGTGCACATCACTGTATATATACATATGAATATGTGTACACACTGTATATGCACATTTACGTACATATATGAGTCAGTATATGTATATTAATGTATTATTATTTAATAATCATCATATATTATGCATATTCTATATTTTTCACACATAATAAATGATCTTGAACTTCAATACTTATATCGATACGTGCCATTAAAACACTTTAAAGGTTAGTGATTTTCATACATGATGCTCATATGTGTATACAACAATGTAAATATTTTTCTGTATATACTTATATGCTATAGAGTTACTTGTAACTTTTGTGCTTTTGATGTTGATGATTTCGTTTTCAGTTTTTAGTTTTTAATTTTTCAAAAACAAAAATACTCTTTTAATTAATCATAAATGAATATATGATAACGCATGCATATATGTACATATATTTTAATTAGATTTTACTAGTATATGTATATACGGTTATTTACATTTTGTAAAAAATATTATAAATATATACAATATTTAGACACGTTTTCTCAGATGAAATAAATGCGATATATACCTGCTGTAAGTACGTACATATAAATATTTACAAAATATTATTATGTATTTGATGCATCGTGTCGTATATTATTTAAATATTTATATTATTACAAAATAATTGACATTGGAAATTTGAATATCATTTTAAACTAAATTACATACATTGTACATATAACTTTACATTCATATTTATATACATATGCAGTCAGTGACTTACATTTTTTATACATGCATACATATAGGTACATGTAATGAAACTATCACCACGTCACATCTAATACACGTATACATCTATATAGATAGGTATATAAGTAAATAGAAATAGGAAGGTAGACATACGTACATTATCTAATCATTCATAATGCATTTAAATATACTATATTATATACAACCCACATACATGTATATGTAAGTATAAGTATGTACTTACAATACAATATAAATGAAACTAATTATTGTTATCTTGTCTATGATTTATGATATTATATTTATCTAGATAATGTACAACAATTTGACAATAAATATATAATTATTTTTATTTTACATAATACATTATACAAATGAAAATAATTTTTTTTTTAGACATGAGATCGAGATGTAATATACATATATATTTATACATACATATACATATCTATAAATTTTTAATCGAACTAAGGTATTGTATTATATTATCTTCATATTACAAGGTGTTTCCTTAAATAACGTGAATATATTTTTGTATATAAAATTCAAAATATGTATACATTACTACATTATTTATGTATATGAGAATATAAAATATAAACTAAAATGAAATTATAGATTCATTATTATAATGATTGAAATGTTAATATGTATATAGTATAATATACACATTTATATCTTCGATGTAATTTAAAATTTTTTGAAAATACTCGTATATTTCTTTTATTTTATATTTGTATAGTATTTTAAGGTTGTTTTTTTTTTCTTTTTTGTTTCTTTTTTATTGAAAAATGAAGAATAAAAATCTTTAATTATTTATCACAGTCACTGTATATAAAATATGAAGATATAAATTTGTATAATACATTACATTTCTATATTTGTTTAAATTTATTTTTAAATACATTACTGTACATAAATGTGATCTTATGTAAACTGGTGGCTTTCATTAATCAATAATTGATATATGAAGTATGCGGTTTTTACTTATAATGTACGTGTGTTATTAATTATTATTATTATTATTATTTGAAAAAAAAAAAATGTTTATACAAAATATAAAAAATTTCATATCTAAATGATGTTGAATTAAATTTATTTGAAAATTTTCTTTAAGTATGTATATTAATAAAAATAATTATCTTCTAAATATTAATTTTTTATATAATATTACAGACATTATGTAATCAATATAAATAATATGATAAACATTTTATTCGACCTTGAAATCACGATTTCATAATACATACATAATTGAGAAAGAAATTTTCGTAATTTTACCTAAAAAATAAATAACGAAATCAAATTAACAGACAATATGCCTACAGATAAATAACAAAACAAAAAAAAAAGAAAAAAAAAATTTTCCCTGAAAATATTCTCTAATTATACCTGTTATATAACACATATAATGTACGTACATACTATGGTATGAAACTATATATACATATATATTTACTCGAACGAATGTGTAACTATATACGTGATACTATACACATAATCAACCAAAATAATAAAATTATTTTGCTTCAAACTGTTTTTGTCATTAAAATATAAAATTACCAACGTAAGTAGTAAAATTTCATGGTCGACACATAATGAAAAAAGTTTTTTTTTCTCTGTTATTTTTTAATTTTTTTTTTTTTTAATTATTTATTAGTCGTAAATTTAATTTAATACATAATATTTTAATACATACAAATTTGTAATCAAAACAAAATTAATATGTAATAAAATATTATTAAAACATTAAAAATATGTAATAATGGATTATTATTATACAATTAGAAAATCAGTGAATGTAATTTCAGTTTCATTTGTATACAGGTGCAGACAGCAGACATAAATTTTTTTGATAGTTATAAGCTTGTAAGTTGTAATTGTAAATGGTTGTAACTCTCTAATATACGTGAAGTTGTAAGGCAATTAAAACAAATTAAATGATTATATAAACACCAAAACAGTGTAATTAACACTGTAATTTAAGAAAATAACTTTTATAAGAAGTAAAAGTTACAAGCATCTATCTATAGCATACATATATGTATGAATAGACATAGACAGTCATGTACATTTATGTGCTCGTAAATTGCGGTATACTCTTCTAATGTAACATTTTTACTTAATTTTTCTTGTTACATGTAATCATCAGAGTTTATATTATACACTTGAATACATAATTATTAAAATTTTCGTAATTATTATTATTAATTTTGTTTCTTTTTTTTTTTTTTTTACAATTTGCATTCATTTCAAAGGTTAAGGTAAGTATGTCAATAGAAATTTATTGTAAATTATTTGCAACCTTAACCGCATTCAAACCAGTATGTATATATGTATGTACAAATGTAATGTACATGGCATGGGTGAATTGATCTATGTAAGTATCTATACACATGATATGCGTTTATTTACACGTGAGAAAAAAACTTGATTTTGTATCTCACATCAGAATACTATCGACATCGTAGATTTGATACAACTTAATAAAAGTATGAAAAATTAAAAAAAAATATATACATTATATGTAACTACAGACACTATTTATATTAATACGTAAGTACATATACATATCTATATGCATCTATCTATAGTAAATTTATTTAATCAATTACATACACAAAAATGTTACTGAACCTCAATTAAAAATTTTTATAATGTAATTTTTTTTTTTTTTTGGAAATTTCAAAAGTAAGAGTGCAATAACAAATACTTACATACATATAAAATAAATGATCTATACTACTCTCATATATTTCGTATTGGCTAATATGTATGTACTTGCTCTATATTTTCCAAAAACTCTGTAATTTGTAAATTGTAATACATACATATATGTATGTACATTGCATACTTGTATTACTCTGTTTCATTCTATTACTCATACTTGTATACGAGTATGACTCTTGCGTTATAATGACTAAATAATAATCTTGTTATAATTATTGCATGACTAACAAAACAATTATTATTATTATCTTAATTAAAACTTGACTGAAACTAATGTATACATACATACATATTTTACAGTATTATTTTTATTTTTAATTTTATTTAATTTTTTTTTTTTTTTTATTTATTTATTTACTTATCTATATACATATTTTAAACATTTTCATAACGTAATTGAATTAAAATTAATAAAATATTTTAGTTTTGTTTTAAATAAATAATATAATTTGCACTTTAATTTATTCAAAAATTTTACATACATACTTATTTTTTTTTATTTAATATACTGCATACACACATATATATATTTATTTGTGTTAAAAAAAGTTTGAACAACTTTTTTTTAAAACCAGTATATTTTGTAAAAATAAAAATTTCAATATAAAATCCGGAAATAATACAAATAAATAAATCAATTGAACATTATAGTGAGAAGAACTTTTTACATATATATATATGTATATATTCAGTTAATTAATTGAACAGAAATTTTCAAAAATTCATTCATGTAGATACATTTCAAAGTAAAATGAATTTAATTGTCTAAATCTATTTACTTACAAAATTTTAAAATATATTTAAACATATGTACATCATATACGAGGGTAATTCAAAAAATTTCCCGGAAAACCTGCGTCAGTAATTAAGTAAGTAGCAGGCAAACAGTCAAGAAGTTTGGTTATATTTTGAGGGTTTTAAAAGCCTAAATCTTGTGTATAAAAAAAGTATAATTCATTTATTTTTATTTAAAAGGATACAGATATCTGAAAAATTTTTTAAAATTGGTGTAAAGCGTTGCGCGAAGAACATATATTGAAAGACGCGTGCCGAAAGCCGAACTTACACTGAGTTTTTGAACAAATACGATTCAAATCCTGAAGATTTTTCGTATCGTATAGTGACTGGTGATGAAATTTTGTGGTTTATACGTAGAAAAATAAATTTATAAAAATCAACAACTAGTGTATTATTTCATTTTTCTGGGAATTTTTTGATTTACCCTCGTATATGTGGATCATTAAAGAAAAATTGCATCATATATTATCATATTAAAGAAAAGCATCTATTTATGGGAAGAGATAGACATTATGAATGAGTTTAAGGAGTATATATGTACGAGTATTTGAAAAATTATTACAATTTTTTATTATTGAAATTGTTTATACATATACATATATAGTATACGAATACGAGTAGGAGGTATACATATATTTTTTAAAAAATTGTATTGTATTTTACTTACCTTTAGTTCTACGCTGTGGTACAGAATAAGCCAAATTCGTGAAATTTATATCAATTGTTTTAATTTTATTATCCATTTTTTTTTCTTTTTCTTCTTGTGAATTATTGTTGTAGATATTTTGATACCTTGTATATGAATAATATTTTTACCTAAAAAACAGAAATAAAAATTTTAAAATTTGTAATTTGAAGGAAAAAAAAAACATTATTTATCGTTTGAATGTTTGTTGGAAAAAATATATTTTTGATTTTAAATTCTTTAGATATAAATCTATGCAAATCTTTAGAAAACAAATTCTATACATATATGTATATACATATATATTTGTATTTATAAAAAATTAAATAAAATAAAATGAAAACAAGTTTCCCTTGAAAATAATACAAATATGAATACCACGCAAAATAAAAATATTATATAAGTACCTATATATAAGTATGAATAAAACAGCAACTAATTAATTCTCGTTAGCAATTTAAAGGATTTTTTATATTTTTTATTTAATATAGTATATTATCGAATATATCTATCCTGATTTAAATCCTTCAATTCTTTTTAAATTAATATTCTACATAATACGTAATACATACATTTGTATACTTTATACTATTTTTTTATATTATAAAATTATTATCATTCTTACGAATATATAATATGTACAAGTATTTACGCGTATAAATAATAATATTAATTATATTATTTATTTGTTTTTGTTTTTTTAATATATTATTCATAATGAAAATTAATCAAAAAACTTGCTCTGAACATATATTAAAAAAAAATTAATATATTTAAATCTCAATATATTTACGTATACAGATGTTTACCATTCTTTTTTGTATACTATAGATTTAACATTCTGGAAATCTTCCGAATTTTTTAAAAAAAAAAAAAGTATACTTATGTATACTTATGTATGTATACATTATTTTAAAATTAAAATATTATAATATTCCCCTTTTTGTAACAAAAATAATGATCTCATAACTGATTTATTTTTCAGACAGGATAACAATAATATTAAACTAACATAAACAGAAAATCTTTAAATTATGAATGAATTAAAATTAAAAGAAAAAAAAAAAACAGTATATTGAAATTAAAATATAGTAAAAAAAAAATGAAGAAAAAAAAAATTAATCTGAAATAAATTTGCAATAATTAATCGAGATTTATCATTAAAATTTATATTCATTTTGTAATTATTTCTATACACAATATTTTAATATATTATATACATTATTGTATATTACCATATTATTACGTATACAAATAAACATATATTCATTGTATATTTGCATCTTGCTTGTATGTCGTTTTCAATTATTGATCACTGCATTATAGAATTAACATGTATACATATACTTGCTTGCATTGCATGTACTTTTACCAATATTAACAGTGAATAGCTATGTATTTTTTTTTTTTACATTTAACAACAACGTTACGTTTAGAAGATAATTTGTTTCATTATAAACAAGCATTATTATAATCAATGAGAAATGACAGAAGTTATAAAAACGATAGAAAAATTTGTACAATAATTAATTTTTCTTTTGATTTTTATGTACTCATTACATATGAATGACTATAATTTTGCCATAGGTATAATAGACTAGAGCTAAGTTTTACTTTACATACATTTTTTGTTCCTTTATATTTTAAAAAATTAATGCTAAGTAATATGTAGTAATTATAATATAAGATATTAAAAAAATAAAAAAAAAAAACCACTGTAGGTACATCTATATAGATAATCTGACGTCATTTAATTTATAATAAATAAATCAATTAAAACTAATAATGAGAAAATCAATTTATTATTGTGAGAAAAAAGGCAATACATAGATACTAATAATTTAATTAATTTATTATTTATATGAAAATATATACATATGCACAAATGTATATGTATACATTACAAAATATTTAAAAAATAAAAAAAATTATATTCAACGCACATAGCATGTATGTTTTGTCTGTATTATGAGGAAAAGATAATAATAAACATGAACATCATCTTATCTAAGATTTTATATTTTTCTTTTTCTGTTTTAGTTCAATATAGTAGTATTGTAAAAATTCCTTGCATTGTTTCCAATCATATACAATTTACAAATAATGTGTGATTGTTTCTCGCAAATGGCTTTGATATTTTTATGTAGTTAATTCACCTTCTGGTTTTTTTTTATTCTCTTGTAAATTTCTTGTTTGTTTTTTTCTGTCTAGATAAGGAAAAACAATTTACAAGATAATTTCAGTGTTATATTTTGTTCAACAAGACACAAACACAACATGTGAATATATATATGTATTTTTACTTATAATTTTCAAACTCACAAATAATAATTTATTAATTTTCAAATATTATTCAAAATTAAACTTTGAATTTTACGCAATTTTGAATTTATAATACATATAGAATTTAATTAATATTTCTCGATTATTCAATAATCTTAATGAGATTACGATTATATATAGTTTTATATGTTGTATATTAGAATCCAGTTAAAATTTCTAAAATAAACAGGGACATTACAATTACATAATTATATATATACATTTATTTACACGATTTACTGTATTTTTAATAATTGAAATCTAACAAAAAATCATTTTTTTTTATTATTCAATTGTTATTCATATTTCAGTTTTCAACTACTCGTAATATACATACATACGTTTAATACCTATATATGTAAGTAAAAATTTATTGATTGAAATAAAAATTAAATATTAAATAGTAATTAACTGAAAGAAAGTATATATACAAAAATTATTATTAAATTTAATGATTGACAAGTAGTATTATAGTGTAAATACAGGTACTCGTGTTCAATTGAATTTTGCAACTAATATGGATTCATGAATGTGTGCGTGTAACGTGTAACACAGGAAAAATTTAATAGATAATAATTATTTTTCAATTATAAAATTATTTACGATGAAATTTAATTTTATTGTTCTTTTTATATACACATGTAGATATTTAGATATTTACATTATGTATGTATATTAGACATATAAAAAATTCTAACAATAAAATAACAATAAAAATATCATGTCGCCCGTTATCATTAAGAAAAAAAAAAAATCAACTTTTTTTAAATACGAGTAATAAAAAAAAATAATACATATTTGCAATGTAAGGAAATAAAACTGGAAAAAATGTTTACCTCAAATCATTTTAAATTCAATTAATTTACCGATTTTTTATTTGAATTAATTTACCAAAATTTAACAATTAATTAATAAACATACAAATATGTATTTTTATACAGTATATACGCATATATTCAAATACATTATAATATAATTTTTTAAAAATTATTTTCTACGTAAAATATTAAATATATGTATATCTATTTATTCGTAACATTCTAAAAACATTTATTTTTTCTTCATAATTCCATTAACAAATGCCAATTTAATAATCAAGTAAAAAAAAATGTTTATAAAATTTTTATACGCATACATACACACAATCATAATGCTAGTTTAACACGTTTTTTAATATATCAGCGAAAAATGTTTAAAATTTTTGGTTTTAAATGCTCGTAAGGTAATGTACCTATACAAAGATCAAAAAAAAACCAGTAATAGATTGAGTGGAGTTAGAAATATTATTGTTTTGTTGTTTTTTTTTTTTTTGTTCTTCATTTAAATGAACATTAAAAATTGTATGTTTGTTAAATTAGCCATCAAATCAAGTAGACATAAGGAAAAAAAACCACATGTAAATTAAGAACAATCAAGTATTTCTGCTATATTAAGTATAATAGCCTTAGCAAAAGATGTCTTGAAAAATGTCTGAAATGTCCAAAATGTATAATTTATCTGATTGATGTGTATCATCTTTTATAATAATGTAGTACTTATGGAGACATGTGCAGTTGCTCTTGCTAGTTCATTAGCAAAATGAAAACTAGTTGCTAATTTTAAAACAATACATACACAGAATCAATTTTAGATTTTTTGAAATACGCAGATTTGAAATCAGGCCAATAATTTCAAAGTACTGTTCAATTTTTAGAATTTTTTTTTTTTTTCAAATGACAATGAGTAATATGGGTATACATTGTAAGTATTCATGTAATTTAATTTCTAATAATTAATGTTATATAGTTTACAAAATACTCGTATATACAACTTTTTGATTTTTAAATATTTTAGTTTGTAACAGAGATTTACAATTTTAATTTTTGGAAATGTAAAAATTTCAAAAAATTTTTTTTTCTTCATTTTAAATTGTTTATTACAGACTATAATTTGTTTAGTTTTCAATTTTTGCTTTTGATTCAGTTGCATTTCAGTGAGTGTGGTGTGTTTTTTTTTTTTTGTTTTCGACATTGATAAAATTTAGATTTATGAAATCGTAAGCGAAATACAATAACAAATAAAAAGGTGAATAACTTTTATTCAAAAAATTTTTCAAAAAAGTAAAATTAAAATATAAACATTTACATACACATTATGTACTCGTATGTAAATGCGAGTATAGATTACACTCATATACCTTACTCTTAAATTAAAACAAACATTTGTCGTATACATTAGCATAATTAAAAAAAATTTCTGTTTTTCATTTTTCAAAAGAAAAGCAAAAAATATAACAATAAAAAAATGCAAATAACTGCATAAAAATTATTACCACAACTTATATAGAGGTAATTGTATAATACAATAATTGAAGTTCTTATAAAGAAAAATTTTTCATTTATTTTCGAATGAAATAATAAAATCTGCTTATATAACATGTGCATAGTACATGATGTTTATGTATTTCTAAAACAAAGGATTTACAAGTATTGTACATATTATATTATGTATAGTAAAAGTGAAATTTAATTTTTACCTAATTTAAACAAAATCTATATTTATTCACGATGGCCACTGTAATTCCATTTCATTCATTAATTTACAAAATAATAAAACAAATTTACTCATATGTATTCGAAAATATTTGAGGAATCAATGTACACAAGTACGTGATTACTCGTTCACATCATTATGAAATTTTTTTACATATCACTCTGTAATAATTCAAAACATAATTATACTTACCATAACAAAAAAAAAAAAAAAAAAAAAAAAAAATTAGAAAATTATTTTTCTGAGTTCTTTTCACATACAATTATAAGCACAACAATATATGTAACTAATTTATTCTTGATTACAATTACAAAAATAAAAATATTTTATAATAAATAATCTAAATTAATTTTTTTTTTTTTTTTTGATTTTTATAACATTTTTAATCGTTTTAAGTGTACACTAAACTAAAGCTATGTATATTTGAATATTTAATTGAAACACAAACACAATTATTGTAAAAAATGTATATATTAAAAAAATGGAAAATTTTTTCTTTTGTCATTTATCAAGATAAAATTTTTAATTTACTTTTATAATTTCAAATATATTCAAAGTATTAATTCACAATTTTTATGAGTACCTACATTAATTTTTAGATATATGTAATAGATATCTAATTATCACTGTATACAAAACAAAAAATATTCTTAATTTAAAATATTTCTTTTATTATATTTAATTTTAAAAATATTTATATTTATTTTAATATTTTTAATTATATTATACTTTTGAATTGAAACAGCCCACGCAATTTGATTTTAATTTCATTCAATCAGCTGTCAGAAATTTTTATAACATTTTCACATTTCAACTCTATGTTCTCAACTATAACTGATTTAATTTTCAAATGAAAAACCAAAACAAAATCAAATCACAATTCACAAAATGAAATACACTAAATTTATACGTGTAATATTTGTATTTAACTGAAACGAACTGAACTCTTACTATACGATTATACAAACCAATTATTACTATAGTATACTATCGTGTTTATACTACAACTGTATGTAGAAATTTTATAACTACTAGTATATATAAGTAGCTCGATAAATTTTATAATGAGTTTATTTTAGCTTTTTTTTATACATACATATACATACATAATGTATACATATACTATTATACAATACTTATAAAAATATATTGTATATACTTTTAATATACAAGCATTATATAAAATATATTTGTACGTATTTATATAAATTTTATTTATATACAGTATAAATATAAGTATAAGTATGTATCTATTTAAAACAACAAACATGTAGTATGTACTTAGATCATCTGAAATATGAGAGAATTTTCAATACTATTTGCACTTGATTCTTGATACTTCGTCGTTCGTATATGCGTCAGATTCGAGAATGAAATTGACCAATATAATATCACTTATCTAGAAATGAAAGTACATGTACTCGTATACATGGTACAATTAATTGCATATTTTTAAAGTTCTAAAATAAATTGCAATTAAAACTGAACTATAACAATTATAAATACATATGTAAATTTATTATATATATGTATATATAAAGATATGTAATATGCATACGAGTATACATATAAAAAGTGTATGCGCATTATACATAAAATGAAATTTTATATTTTTGAAAATAAAATTTGTTGTGTATGTATGCATTTTTTATACAGGTGTATTTGTATGCAACTTGAAGAATATGTAAATATGTATGTATCTCTATAGGAAAATGAATGTAGAAACTTTTTCGCTAAATTATATATATAATGTATATATAGGCACAGATTATATAACTGATTACCTAATCTGTGGAGCGAGTGTACTTTATTGTTATCCTTTAAGTGTACAGGATAAGAAATCGATTTTTTTTCATTATATCTATAAGAACATATAATATAGTTTTTGAAAAATACTTGAAATTACATAAATTGATTCATTTTAAAGTAAAATACATACTTCCATCTCCCATGTTATACTCTTATGCTCGTCTATACGTACGGATAATAGAGACTTATATTAATTTTGTATTGAAAATTTGTAATGTAACAAATCGATATTCAGCATATTTTATGCTCATATTTACGAGTATGTATACATATCTCTCATATACATAATAATATTATATACATACAGTACCTATATGCGTATATGTACGTATGTATAACACACAGATTCATCTTTTACTAAAAAATTTTTCTCGTACAAATGAATAGACTTGACCTTCGTATTTAAATTAGAATTCTGATTCAAGGTTACTTTTAAAATACACAAATATATATAGATATAGAAACAAATGAGTGTACAAACAAATATGCATTCATTCATATGCATCCACGCATGCATATAGTAAATATTTAGTACATAATTTCATATATATATACTCTAAATTTATGATAATATATTTTATATTCAATCAATTTATTGTGCATGTATTATATACATTATTATATTATCTTTATAATATATGTATAAATCTTTATCTTCATATATTATATTAATATAAAATAGATGCATTTTTTATTTGGAACCTTGATTTTTATATCACAGTTGAATGCATTGCATTGTATCTTATATATATATATATATAGTATATGCATATATGATTGATTCGAATATGACCCAAACATTTATATTTTTGTTTATATTGACCGGCGAATAATATCAAACAAATTTTAATTTATACATCATTATACATACATTATGTACCTACATATAACTAAATGCATAATATATAATATTTATTTATTTATTTCATTTATTCATTTATTCATTCGTATATAGCTATTTACCTCTTTTATAAAATGAATTTTGCTCTATATGTATGTACTACTATCATAAAAACATTTATAGCTTTTATAATATGTATTTTGAAGTTTTTTTCTTTCTTCTTTTCTTTAAGTTTTATTCACTTTCATTTTATTTTATACATACCTTCATAATAATAATACTTTCAGTTAAACATTTAAAAGTGCTAATGTGCTTTAAATTGAATATACATATAATTTTAATGATAATGCATAAACGAAATTGAAATCCACTAATCCAGTATGTAAAAGAAAATATGTATATGTATCTATATAATCTATAAAATGAGAGAATAAAAAATAAATAAATTGTATATTTATGTAAATGAAAATTATAATATTTTTGTTTAAATTTATATATACTTTCCAGAATGATTTATATTTTGTAATTATATACTGATACAAGAAAAAAATGAAATTCTGACGACATAAGTAAGTACAAATTTTATATAAAAAACATAAATAATATAAGTTACAAGTACTAAATATAAGTATGTACAATGTACACATAATGCAATAACAATTTTATCAATTCATCTTACACAAAAATAATGTGAATTTACAACGAGTCCAACAAATGTTTCAATTGTATATGGAGACAGAGAATACTAACAAATTCTTATATACTATATACTTGTGTGAATTAATGAAACTGTCTCAAGTCGATCTACAAATACAGAAATGGTGATCCACAATATAA
Source organism: Villa cingulata (assembly GCA_951394055.1). Lineage (NCBI taxonomy): Eukaryota > Metazoa > Arthropoda > Insecta > Diptera > Bombyliidae > Villa > Villa cingulata. The sequence goes on along the minus strand of OX596018.1, from coordinate 60,462,031 downwards.
TTAAAATGAGTTTAAGATAATTTTAATAAAATTAATTAAAATAAGTATACATATGTAACATATTGTACTTGACATGATACTAAATACATACACATGTATGTATACATTTATAAATAAAAACAAAAAAAAAAATATATTTGTATACAAAAAGATAAAATAGAAAAATAAATAATTTTTTTTTTCTTTTTTTTTTTTGATTTATATAAGCACTCATTATACACTATATACTATACATATAATAAAAAATATTATTGCGGAAAAATCTCATTATTATTATTATTATTATTATTATTATTATTATATATACCTACTACTATAGAATCCTAGAACTTATTTTTGGGTCAAATATCAACAATGATTTATTTTTCATTTCACGTTAACTCTTAAAATGTTAATTCTAATAATTATTGTTCTATTATATGAAAAAAAAAAATAAATAAATAAATAAATTTATACATAAATCTTCTCCGAATAATACTTAATTTTTTTCAAAGTGAAAAAGCATGAAAAAGTAATTAAATTTATACAACGAACTACCAACTTCATAATAATAATAAACAATAACATAAAATCATAATATGAATTTAATAATCCTGAACAAAGTACATTATAGTATATATTATACACTTATTGCATTCATTTCATTTGAATACGTACATAAATTATAAAATTCGTTTAGAATAAACATCCCAACGGGGTGTTACTTCTCAAATATATAATGTATGTATTTTCTTTTGCAAATTTATAATAATATTCATATCATTTATAGATAGTCATATATACAATAATATTACGTACTTATTATTGTTGCACAAAAAATGTCATTGTCATTTGATATTGTAATATGTAATATTTAATGATTGGTACGTTAGATGATGATCTATTATGCACGAAATAATTAATATATGTGTTTAAATGTAATTAGCGCATGTAATAAAGATAACAATAATTTGTACGCGTTAAATTTATTAAAAAACTATATTACATATGTAATATAAAATTAAATTAAATTCTAATTACAAAAAAAAAAAAAACATCATCGTCATGATAAGTTAAACTCAATTGAAACAAAATATGTGTGTCGAATTGCCTAATAAATTTTAAAACAAGAACAGAATTTTAAAAAAAAATTTAATCTAACACATAAATGTAATTAAGTAAATAGTCAGAACTTCTACTTCACAATTATTACATATTTTTTCATTCCCAGAAAAAAATTGATACATACACTGGAATGAATTACATTATGTGAATTGTGTCTTAATAATTTTCTAATTGTGTTTTTTCATTTCGTACATAATGAAATATTATGATCTTTAAATAATGTTTTTAATTAATTATATTGTATCATGAAATTGAAGAAAAAATAAACATTACAAAATCTAAAAAAAAGTCATTGCATATTCAAATATTATTTTTCAAATTAAACATTAATTATTTTTTTTACTTTTCTAAACAACAAAATTATTGTATCAGTAAATTTAAGTTCATAATATTTTAACTGATTCATAGATATTTGTTTATTTATTTCACTGTTTTGGTTTTAAAACATATTAATTTAAAACATTTGCACGGGTAATTGATGGAAATTTCAGTAATGTGCAATTATTTTGCAACAGATAAGATAAAGAAGTTTTTTGCTCTCATCTCATAGTGCACAATTACGCGTATATCATTATCAATATTACAAGTATTATCAATGCTAAATCAATTATAATGTGTTACATATGAATTACAAGTTAAAAATTTAAAATTATGAATGCACTTATCTCTATATAAATATTATGTATTATGATTATCTTTGAATATAGTAAAATATTGTAAAGACTAATTTTAATGATTTTAGTTGAAAAATTGCAAGCTGCTAGCAACCCAAATTGTATCTAAACTATTTGAATTTTATTTTTAGTTAATATTAAATTTCAATTTCAAACTACTTTTCCACATGCAAAATAAACTGCAATGTAATTGCAGTTATTGTAATAGTTTTCATATAAAAAATAACGCATATGCATATCCGGTAGGAATCAAAAAATCCTATATTAATTCAGAGACATCTATGTTTAAAGATGTTCGTCATCATTTTATTTTAAATTAAATTCGTTAAAAAATAATTTAAATTTTAAGAAAAGAAACAAACAACATCCATGACTAAAACCACAGAACTAAAATTTGAAATGAAACATAAGGCTGAAATGACTTTTCTTTTTCCGTTTCTAGTTGTCACTTGTCTTGTCCCTTGTCATGTCATCATTCCAGTTTCAGTTTCATACAAAAAAAAGAAAATACGAATGAAAATGAAAATTTGAAATTAAAAAAATAAAAGACCAAAAAACAAACTGTCACCGTCAGGCAGGAGTCAGACAGGAGTAAAAAGAAAACATTTAGCAGCAGAACCAGAAGCTGAAGCAATTAAAAATTTAAAATTTTTTGTATACATATTATATAGGATCAAACGCAAGCAAAAATGTTCCGTCTATCATCTTTTGATAAAAATTTAGGTATGGTTTTTAATATTTATAATATGTGTGTTTAAAATTAATTTTTTCAATACTCAATATTTTGAAATTATTACTTTACCACCGGTGCATTATTTTGCAGTATTATCTTTGTTACATGAGTCATCAATAAATTAATTTTTTTATAATTAATAATATTGTAATTATTATAATTTCTAGAAAATGCAACTAGCCATTTACGTTTAGAACCAGATTGGCCATCTATTCTTCTTATTTGTGATGCAATTCGTCAAAATGATGTTAGGTAATACAACAAAATATTTTATGATGTTTTATTATCGATAAATTTTTAATATCTTTTAATTTATGTAATTATTCACATGTTATGCATGCATACTTTATTCTCTTCTATTTATCTATCTAGTGCAAAACATGCATTTCAATCGATTAAAAAGAAAATGATGTCACCAAATCCACATACAGCATATTATGCTTTGCTTGTACTCGAGAGTGTCGTTAAAAATTGTGGTACACCAATACACGAAGAAATTTCAACAAAAGAAAACTGTGAAATGTTTAGCACTTTCATTGAACAAACTCCACATGAAAATGTTCGTCAAAAAATGCTAGAATTAATACAAGCATGGGCATATGCATTTAGGTCATCAGAAAAATATCAAGCAATTAAAGTGAGTAGCAAATTCTAAATATATTACATTATAAGACAACGTCAGTTCGATTTTTTTGCTGTCAACTTGTTAATTTTAATTAAATTAGTGTCATGTGTATTGATTTTTTTTTTTATTGTAATAGAGTAGCAAAAGTGTTTTATTGTTCGATAAGAATGGCTAAAATTTAGAAAAAAATTTTCTAATATAAATTTTAGGATACAATGACTATTTTGAAAGCAAAAGGATATAATTTTCCTGAATTGATTGAAGCGGACGCAATGTTTACGGCTGAAACTGCACCTGATTGGGCCGATGGTAAAGTATGTCATCGTTGCAGAGTTGAATTTTCATTTACACAACGAAAACATCATTGCCGAAATTGTGGACAAATATTTTGCTCTCAGTGCTCTTCGAAGCAATGCCCATTACCTAAATATGGAGTAGAAAAAGAAGTAAGATTAGAATCGATTGTCGAATTTGGTGCAATAATTTTTTTTTTAATAAAATTTTAAATAGGTTCGCGTTTGTGATGGATGTTACGCACAGCTTCAAAAGCCTTCGGCAACAAAACCTCGTAGTGTTGAGAACGATTTACCAGCTGAATATTTGACTAGTTCTTTGGCACAACAATCTCAAGTAGGAGAAATAAAATGAGTTGCAAAAACCACTTGAAAAAATATATTTTACCTTTCAGACACCACCAAGGAAAACCGAACAAGAATTAAAAGAAGAGGAAGAACTTCAATTGGCATTAGCGCTAAGTCAATCTGAAGCAGAAGAACAAAAAAAGAAAAAAGTAATTTCTAAATAAAATTCAAAAAATCATTAGATTGTCATTGTTATATTGTAATTTTCCTTTTAATTTTTAGTCTCATTTGGTAAACTATCGGATTATGCAGCGATCTCCTAGTCCTGAAGCTCCTCCAGCTCCAGTTACTAATTCTGTGCCTATTGAAGAACCGCCAACTGATCCAGAATTAGCAAAATATTTGAATCGTAGCTATTGGGAGCAGAGAAAAGTTACTGAATCGCCAGCAAGCCCTTCGGCACCTAGTCCAATGCCTCAAACAAATACAATTTTCAACAATAAAGTAAATTATAACGTTCTAGTTTTGAGTATGAAAGATTATTTATTTTTATTTTAATTAGATCATTTCTGAAGATGCTGAAATTGACGACTTTGCAAATAATATGAAAAGTCAAGTTGAAATCTTTGTGAATCGAATGAAATCGAATTCTAGTCGAGGCCGCAGTATATCGAACGATAGTTCAGTGCAGACACTTTTCATGAATTTAACTTCGCTTCATTCAAGACTTTTGACATATATAAAAGAAATGGATGATAAACGTATGTGGTACGAGCAGTTACAGGATAAGCTAACACAAGTAAGAGACTCTCGAGCAGCTTTGGACGTACTTCGCCAAGAGCATATTGAAAAATTGCGACGTATTGCCGAGGAACAAGAACGTCAAAGGCAACTGCAAATGGCTCACAAACTGGAAATTATGCGAAAGAAGAAGCAAGAATATTTGCAATATCAACGGCAACTAGCATTACAAAGAATACAAGAGCAAGAAAGAGAAATGCAAATTAGACAGGAACAACAAAAGGCTCAGTATAGAATGGGACAAACTGCGTTTGGTTTTATACCAGGTCAACAGAGTTCTCCAAATCATCAGATTTCATCTACGTACGGCACCCTTGGATATAATCAAAATGCAATTCCACCTCAACGATTTGTTCCACAAGGTCCGCTTCCACTTCCTTCCCAAGCCCAGCCTGGTATTTCAGCTGGAGTTCCGATGCCAGGTATGTATAGTCCTGGAATACCGCCCGTATCAAATCAACCAAACATGCCAACCGTAATTATGGGTGGACAGCTGCAAAATTTGCCTCAACAGAATACATCACAACATAATCAACCAACTCAGAACATACCAATACAAATGGCAAATAGTCAACAACAACCCCAACAAACAGCGCCTCAAATGAATCCGATTCCTGTCTCTGCAGCCGTGTTACCAAATCATCCTCAAGGACAGAACGGTAAGATATTCTCAAAGTAGTTAAATAAAATCACTTTATTATGTTCTGTTCTAATCGATATTTAAAAATTCGTACCCACAGTTTTAAATCCTGGAATACCGATGCCAGCAGGCATTATGCCACCAGGACAGAATTTTGGTGCACGACCACAAAACACGCCTCCGGTAGCAAATAATCAAAATGTGCAGCAAGGTGCTGCTCCCCCTGTAATGCACGGAAATACAACATTAACAATAGCTGGAGCACTTCCAAATACTGGAAATGTGTTGTTACAACCATCGCAAACTATCCAACCTACAGGACAAACGGGACCAATTTCACAATCTTCAAATGCAGCACCAGTAGAAGACAATAACAGTAATCAACAAATTTCTAATAAAAATCAACCAGCAGAAACAACAAAACAAAATTCGGAAGAGGATGTTAAAGAAGTCACTACAGGAGAACTAATAAGTTTTGATTAAATTTTCGAACAAAATTAATATAAAATTAACACATTAAATAATCCAAAATTAAAATTTTATTTGTATATTTGATTATTATTATTATTAATTATTATCATTATTAAAATTCTTACAATTGAAATGGTTTTATTTTCTCTTATACTTTTTAACGCTTCAGTTAAACATATATATATTATTATATCGTAAATAAATAAATAAAATTGATTTATCAAAAATTATAAATAAATATCTTTTTAATTATATTTTTTTAGATTTATTTTATAAATTTCGTTTCTTCTGTGTTCGTAAATGGCAGTCGGTAACAGGAATTATTTATGTATGTATTGTGTATTGTGAATCAGAAAATTAAAATTTTGTATTTTTCAATATTATTATCGAAATTTTGTACATTATTTATGTCTCGCTTGTAAGCTAAAGGTCACAAAATTTGTAAAATTCAGCAAATTCTTTATTTGACAATAATTAAATATATACTATATATATATTATATATATGTTATATGTATGTGTACGTGATTAAACATTTATAATTGATTTTTCAGATTTAATAAAATACATCGAGACATTTGTTTTACAATAATTTTCTTAATACTTATTTTTATTTTGAGCTCAATATTTCATTAAATTAATAATAATTTATTTCATTGTTTGAATGTAATATGTGGAGCAGACCTTGGTCCTTTCGGATAAGGCGGTGTCGCTGATGATCTTAAGTTACAAACGCATAAATATTTCATATCTAAACCCGATGAAGATAATTTAAATGAATCCTTGGGTTTTATACAACCAGTTGACGATGCTACATTATCGTGAGATGATCGATTATAAATAATATGAGTTTTACAAAAACAATTTCGATTCGTATATTGTAACGGAGCTTTTAAAACAATTCGTTGATTATACGGTTTCGCTAATGAATGATGTGTTGTTCCTAGTATATTATGATAATCTTTTTTCAAATTTTTATACCCTGTATATTTTTCGTTGTTATTCGCCATACGACAATTATTAATTTCAATTGAATCTGTTGATGATGTTGGTAAATCAATATCAGCATTACAAATCAAATCTGGTGTTATATACGTTGAACTTGATGAATAACGTTCTAATTCATCTTTATTTTCACCAAGTAACCAATAAGTTCTCATTTCACCTTTTCCCTATATAAATGATATAAGTAAATGGAATTATGTAAAAATTTTGAATTTAATAATTTCATTTGAATAAAATATCATGTTGAGCATTTGAAATGGATAATAATAAACTTTGTTCATTACCTTCACTTTTGTTATACCGCGTTCCTCGCATATGTAACCACCAACACGTTGTAAAAGTTTATATGTACTCTCTGATATATGAATTTTTTGGGGTTCTCCAGTACTTTCCATTCGTGAAGCTGTATTAACTGTATCACCAAAAAGACAATAACGTGGCATCTATGTGGAAACAATTTTCAATTAGAAATTTCATTTGAATACTCATACATGTATATAATATAAATTTGAAAAATACTTTTAGTCCAACAACTCCTGCTGCACATGGTCCAGAATGTATTCCTATACGAAATTGTAGACACTCTCCAGGACGATGACGAATTTCTAATTTTGATACACGTTCTAAAAGATGTAAAGCAAGAGATGCTATTTCACCAGCATGTTTATCACCATTACGTATCGGTAAGCCAGATACAACCATATAAGCATCTCCAATTGTTTCTACCTAATATTATTTCAAAAAAAATATAGGTATATAATATGTACATACATTTATTATGTTGAAATGAATGAAAAATACATGTGTATATGTACATATATGAAGGAAATTTATACTCAAATTTTTTAACATTATTTGCATACAAATCTACTAATACATTATAATAAATTGCTATTCAAATTGAATATTTACTTTGTATACATCGTAATTAGATATGATAAAATCGCAGCATGTATACAAATTGTTCAACATTTCTACAACTTCAAACGGCGTACTATTAACACAGAGCTCTGTAAATCCGACCAGATCACTAAAAAGAATCGTTACACAATCAAAACATTCAGCTTCAACTGGTTCACCTCTTTTCAAAGACTCAGCTACAGTTCTAAATAAATTAAAAAAAATTTTGAGTATTGAACATTTTTGATACTTAAGTATTAACTAGTCGATTTGTTTTGTAGTCAATTTACTTAGGTAACATTCTATATAGTAGCATATCGGCTTTCTTTTTCTCTTCGTACAATTGATTTGTTCTTTCTTGTACTAATCCTTCTAAATTGTATGCATATTTTTCCATAATAGCCAACATATTATCGAATATATTTGGTTTTCTGTAATTTATTTAAAATTCATGATAAATTTTGCTACTTTAACTACTAAAAGAAAATAATTAAAAAAAAAAATTATTCTTATGTTATCCTAAAATACTGTTACATATTACGCAAAATTTTTAATTGTATTTATAAATAATCAGAATTTTAAGCTAATGTTGTATATATGAATGTATAAGAATGTGAATGTGTATGTGGTTTTCTTATCTTTTTTCTTTTTTTTCAATCACAAATGTAAAAATGTTGTTTTATATAATTAATTATCAAAAATTGATTATTCTTAAATAAGTAGTAGTATATGTATATATAATATTTCATTACAATCCTGCTTGCATTTCCTTTAGTTTAACCCGAACTAAACGTATATCTGGACGTATTTCTGGATCTTCATCCCAACAACATTTAAGGCATTGTTTAATATAATCTGGTATATCTAGATGTATTAATGGTGGACGAAATATTCCACATCCCAGTATGGAAGGATTTTTAACTCTTTCTATTATCTCTACATTGAAAAAAAAATTATAAGATTTTTTTTGTTTTTTGTTTTTTCTTATTGTCTCTTCTGAATTTTTTTGATTGAATAATGATAAATATACAAATTTACAAACATATTATTACATACGATACAAACAAATAAAAATATGTTGAATTTCTGTAACATATATATAGTATAACACTTAAACATTGCGGATTATTATTACATATGTACATATATGTATGTATGTAATGTATATATGTAAACGTAAATAAGTACATACTTAATATGTGAAATAAATATGTGCAATTTTTATATAACATCTGTGTTGACAAGAACAAAAGTATATACATATATGATACATACATACATATATGTATTTATATATATATGACTTTTTATGACTCATATATTATTATATAATTATATGTTTTTGCAAGCACAAAATAAATGCACAATAAATAATCTGTAATAAAACCACATGAAACAAGGAGTAATCTGATGATATATACATACATATCTATATATAATATATTTTTTTTTTTTTTTTGGCAATGTAAAATCTTAAAATCTTACACATACATAACATTTAATTTATTTGAAATAATGATAGTAAGAATAAATACTGAATAATATTTATAATATTAATATAATATATGTAGTATTTTGAAGTGATTATATTTAAATCTGTGAATGGTAATACATATATACTTATTTTAAAACAGTAATTAAAATTTGTTATTACATTTACATACTATAGTAGATAAAAATTTAAGTGTAATATTTATACAATAAATAATATGTTTATGTTTATATATATATACGTATGTACCTATAAATAGTTCGTTAATAACTTTTATAATTCATTTTAATCTTAACATTATGATTATATATGTACAAAATACTAAAAGCTAAAATAATAATTTTATAAGCAAATTAATTTAATAATATAAATCTATTATTTTACAAAATAAAATGAAAATCAAAGATATCAAAGAGGTAATTAGAGATACATACATGTGAATATAAATATCAATTACAGTTCAAATAATTAAATGCATTTTTATTATACACATAATATAATATTTGTATATGCATTTAGTATATGTGTAGATGTATTTATCTTTGATTATTATATGAAACACACATATTTTATTTTTTCTCATTTTTTTGTTCATAAAAAACAAAATTATAAACTACAAATTCAGCAAAAAAGATATATACAAGTACAAGATACGAGTACGTATATTAGTACATTGTAAAATAATGAAATCAAAACTAATTTTTTATTTTATTTTCATTTCAAAAAAATGTAAAACAATTTTTTTCTTCTTTCGCATGTTAAACACATTTTTTATACACATACATAAATTTTCGCAGAAATTTATTTTTCAAACACGTATAGCTCTACTACTTTTATATTTTCATTATTTGTTATTTAATAAATTACATTATTATCTTTATGTGTATGTATATACTTTTCAGCTTTTCACTATGGTAATATGTAGTATATACATAATTGTAAAATAAAAATGTTTACCTTGTTTTGAATATGTGATATCGCCCCAGGGACCTTTTCTACTAAGTATTTCGTATAGAAGAATTCCAAACGAATATACATCACCTTTTTGCGTTCCTTTCGGCGGAGAATTTGGATTTCTTAAAAGTTCTGGTGCTCTCCACAAAGATCGTTTCATTTCAAGTTCATCTCTGTACAAATGAATTTTTTTTTTAAAAATATATACATTATATATAATAATAATACACAATTTTTAATTAATTTTATTTATAAATACACATATGTGTATATGTATGTATGTATATGTACTTGTTTGGTTCCTCTTGGCCAGCTTTAAATTCGTGCAATCCAAAATCAGTTATCTGGCATACCCAACGTGAATCGACTAAACAATTACTTGATCTTAGATTACCGTGTGATATAATATCAGAATCATGAATATATATCATTCCCTTTAAAATATCACTCACTAATGAAGATACAAACATATGATCCAAGCATAGATCTTCATTGGCTAAAACATCTTCTAGACTGCCTCGAGCACAATATGTTGTTAAAATTGCAACAGCACAATGATCAATTGATGCCCCAATAAATGTAACTATATTCTCGTGTCTTATCTTTATTATGCGTATATATATTATATTCAAATTTAAAAATAAATAAAGAATAATCATAAAATAATCTATCTTAAATTAATCTACATTTATGTAGAATAAAATTTCTTTTACCTCACGGACTTGTTTTAGTTCCTTTTGTATTGATTTCGTTATATCAACAGATTTTTTATGAATTTTTTTAACAGCAACAATATTTCCACGATACAATCCTGTCAGATTATAAAAATTAAAAATTTACGTTAAATAACTAATAAATATAAGAAATAATTCATTGAAATGCACTATAAATATCTACTTAATCTCAGAGTCAGAGTAATGTTGTCTGAGTAATTTTCAATTTCCAAGATTAAAATAATTTATATACAGAAATTTATATACATTTTTTTTTTATTAATATATTTTTTAAGTTTAATATTTTTAAAAGTACAAAGAATAATTAATGTCAAAAATAGACAAAAAATTAATCAATGAATGAAATTTACGTGTGGGTGCATATGTAATTCTGTACTATTTTGTGTGGATTATTGTTAAAAAATATTAAATTTGAATTGTATTCGAATAATAATAATAATAATAACATAAAATGTAGAGATAATTTATGTTGCATTTATATTTACCTATGGAACAATAGGCACGCTTAACATTATCACCGCCAGCAACGAAACTTTGTATGCCTGTTTGAAACTGAAAAGCAAAAAATTAATTTTCCATTTGTTTTTTCATCTTTGCTTTATTTCAATTTTGTTTCATTAGTTGCATTCGAATCTAAAGTTTTTAAATAAAAAGTCGTATACGTATACGTCTATATGTGTATAAATAACTATATAAAATACTCGTACAAATAAAAACTTTTTTATACTTTTTTTACCTTCTTATTTAAATTTAACTACAACAATATATACAAACATGAATATCTTACCGCACTCCTATTTCTTTGACCTAATTCTGGATTTTCAATATTTATTAAAGTAACTTCTTTCATATCGACTTTCCATAGTAAACAAGCTAAAGTTGGCTCATAACGATAACGTCTTGGGAAAAAAAGCCAAAGGAAAAATGTAAAAAACAGAAACATAAACAAAAAAAAAAAACAAAAAAATTGTGGTAAGAAAAAATATAAAAAAAGGAAAATTATATTGAATTTAATTAAAGAAAGTTATATCACATAGATAGTATAAAACAAAATTTTTTTCATAATTTAAAGTAGTTCGAAAAATTCTAAATATAAAAATTTACGTACTTGACTGAAAGAGCACCAGCAACGGCTATAGAAAGTAATACAAATAAACCGGATGCAATGTAACGCCAGTCAAACCTCTTCCTTTTACAAAGTTCATTAAAGAAACCGCAAATTGGCTCTGCCTGTGGAGGTTTACCTTTAAGCCAACGTATTTGTCTATCGAATTTAATATATCGGAATTCCTTTATGTTGCAGTTGTAGTAAAATTAACAAAAATAAACCAAACATTTTTAGTCGTCTATATTTATTATTTCTCTTTTTATTTACATTGATATATTTCTTATAATATTATAAAAATATACGTATATATAAAAACAATACAATTAAAAAGTGATTTTTATAATACTTACAGGTAAAGTTAATGGTGTATTATACACAAAATAACCAACTGGTTGCATTGACATTTTTATTAAACTATTCGAATTGTGATTATTATCGTCTTGTAATGCGATCACTGTGTAATTTCCTTCAGCATCTCCATTTTTATCAATAAAAACCTGACAAGTATACCAAAAATAAATTTTTATGCATGCATTTTACTCGTTTGTTAATATTCAAATTTCAAATAACATAAAATGTATTAATTACACAAGTATATTATGTATGTGAATCGTTTATCGTATACGTTCAACCAAAATAAATCTTTATTTTGAATAAAAAATATTTTAATATTGAATTATACTTTTGCTTAAAAATTAGTAAAATATCTATATACATAATTTCTTTTAAATTTAAACATTGACATCAAATATACATACAAAATAATTTTAATTTATTATCTCACGTTTACAGATTTACAAATAAAAAATACATATCACTTACATCAAAACCTTGTATTGAATGATAGGATCTGTTAAATATACGGCTCATAACAAGCCTACCATCTCGTATATTTGCTCCAATTTTTAATAATTCAGTGATGGCTTGTGCATATATCATTACGGCATCGTATAAATGTGCTCCATAAATTGGTACCTATATATACAATTTTTAAAAAAATTTTAAACAATTTAAAATCAATATAGATTTTTAATTAATTTTTAATTTTTCACAGTTTGTTTTACAGATCACAACTAAAAATACAAAAAAAAAAAAAACACAAATAAAGTAATTAAAATTGAAAACATCCTCTAAAATTAAATTAAATATCTATTTCATGCACTCGTTATCTAAAATTTTTTTGTTCAATTAAAAAGGTGTATTGAAGTGAAAAATTTTCAACTAAAAAGAAAAAATAATATACGCATAGATATACGTAAACATATTTTATAATGTCTATTTGTATATACATGTAGTACTTGTATCGTTTATACACATACTTGTACATAAACACAAGTGTGTATAAACATTATATATTAAATTATATATATGCATATATAATTTAATTCATTATTTTTATTTTCATTCAGCATTTTATTTAATTCATTAATTTCATTTAATTCTATATATTATCACATATGCTGCAGGTCATGAATAGATCAACTTTTTATCATTATATCTATACTAGATTCTATTCACTATACACATATGTATATATGTATTTATATAACTGATGTGTATGTGCTATATAGAAACAAAAATTATATTGACTGAATAAAATTATTTTCGCCCGAAGAAACCAAGAATTTTCTTCATTAAAAAGGATTCACTATAATGAACCACGCGTGTTTCAATTATACGAAAAATTCGAATTTATTTGTTTCACATATACACTTATATCGAAAAGTTAATAATAATCGTTTAATGCAATTTTTAGGAAAATGAAAAAAATGTTAAATATATATTACATTACGTAGATAAACAGTGCTTTTTAGTTTTTACCAATTGTAATTGTGATTTATACAAAATAAAAATTAATTTTATTTTTAAACAAAAATACAATTGAAATTGATTAATTGAAATTATTAATTATTTGTAGTTTTAATCAAATTAAATTTAATTTATCGAATCGAAATCAATTTATTATTCAAATACGTTTATGGAAGCATATATATATATACATGCCAGTGTCACATATAATACCACCTGTACAAATTATTATTTCACATTTTATATATCATTTTATATATTTTTTTAATATAAATTGCGCAGAATGTTATTTTATTGTATTCATTCGTTAGTAGACTCATTTCTTCTCATTCAATATTAAAATAGTTCACATGTTCCAAACATATTCTTATATTTTTGATGTACATATATACTATACTATCACGTAAGTATATATAAGTATGTACTTACCGATAAATTATCGAATACTTTTTCATGATATGGTACAAAAAATGGTTCCTTACGTGAAAAATCCTTTATTTTATCGCATAATATTCTAAAATTATAGCTTTTATAAGATATTAATTATTTTGTAAATTAAATTCAAATTCTTTTGATATTTTACCTAAAATCTGGATTTAACGGATGTGTCATGCTGATTTTTAATACTGACAGATAGGATTTCATATCTAATGCACGACTTTTTGTTCTTTTTAAATATGGATCTAGATATTCTGTAATTAAAAAAAAAAATAAAAACAATTAAAAATCACTTTTAATTTTTCAAGTGTCTATAAATAATTTCAAATATTTCGAAATTCCAATTTAAATTGAAATCACTTTAAATTCAATGATAATAAAATGAATTCGGTAACTATGAGTGTATTGTATATATTCAAATTCACTTCAGCTTTGTATTTTATGAATTAGTAAATAAATATGTACATAATTTTTGTTTCATTAATTAAATAACACATTCCTTTAGTTTATATTAAATAAATATAATAAAAATTATTTCCGTTATTGACAGTCAACACATATACATACATACTTATATGATATGATATGCATGATTATAATTAAATATAAAGCAGATTTAATTAACTTTGTATTCAATTGACTATCATCATTCAAGTGTACCACTTGTGTGTACATAATGTACGAGGGTATTTTATTTATTTATTTTTTTTTTTTAAGTACCAAAAAATACGTGATATATTACCAAATTAAAAAAAAATAACAATTCAAAAATAAATATGTGCAGTATGTATGATACATGATTGAAAATTGAATAATGCAGCTTGTTAAATAATTAAACGGAAATTTAAGAGAAATCATTGTATTCTGTATCTTGACATATTGTAACAATACAAAATATTATGTAACACACACACACATATAAATTATATTATATGACTGAAAAAATTATATAGGTATACATAAAAAAAAGGAAAATAAATTATTTTATTTAATTTTTTTTTTATATATGGTATATTTACCACGCTCCATAATATTGAAACGTCGTGTAGGATCATAAATTTCATCATCGACTGATATAACCATGTACTCTCCATTCTCTAATAGTTTACGATTTTGTAAGCATCTAACAAAATCTACCATAGCGATATGCTCCCCAACAAACACATAAACTACATCAGAAAAACATTTTTAAAGTATATGTAAGTAGTACCACGTAGTACGTATAAAGAAAATAAGAAAATAATATTAGTTTTGGTTGATTTCAAGAACTATTTATATAATATCAAATAAAAAACTATTGTAATTTTATAGAGAATTTATAATATGTGTTTTATACAATACATATTCACGTATTATATTATATATCTGCTCGTGCTCGTACATACTTCTCGTAGTTTGAAATGTTTCATCAACAATCTTTTGCATATTTAATAAAGTTTCTTGTGTTGGAATATAATCTGAAATTTCTCTAAAATTTGTCACTGTTAAATTATGTACTCCAGCCAAATCCTTTAGAAAAATGAAAAAAATTAAAATTAACAAAAATTAACAAAAATTAACAGCCAATAAATATTAAGACTATATACGCCATACACGAATCGCTCTAGCCACTTCTGATCCCCATTCAGGTTTTGTTCCAGCAATTATTGTAAATTTATACCAATTAAATGCAATTAATAATGAAATTACACTTTTTGAAACCTTTTTGTTTATTTTTATTTTTTTTTTCATAAAAATTTCAATATGTAGCAAAATGAGTTAATAGAAAATAAAAAAAAATAATAGTAATAAATGTTAGAACATGCATAAATTTATATATTCATTTACATACTTTTGATGCTGGAGCAAGAGTTCTTGCAAAACTATGAAATATTATTTTATCAGAAACTGCAGAATCAGCACACTTCTGAAATAAATTTCTAATTAATAGGAGGAACGAAAAACAAAACATCCCAAATTTGTCATACATAAGATAGCATTGGCATATTCCATGCGGCAGCAACAAGTGCTTCAGATGTACAACTTTCATCCGGTCCAATGAATCCTAAAACATTATCGTCTCTCATTTCAGTCATGAATCTACAAAAACCACATCAATAATAAACGAATATATATGTAACTACTACATATACAAATGATCAAGAACAATGGAAACTATTTTATTTTTTCAATTTAAGTACATTCTCTTTAATTTTATTTTACACTTCACTTTAATGACTATTTGTTTTTTAATTTTCTAATTGTCATACTTAATTGATGCAGCTCGATAAGGTGATGTTTTCCTTCCAATGTCAAATGCTTTGAATCTTAGCTTTCGATTAGGTAGAAGATTTGAATCTTTATTAACAGCTTCAACAGCTAGAGGAAGTGCACCCAAGACAACCTTTAATTAAAAAAAAAAGAATTAAAAAAT
Source organism: Villa cingulata (assembly GCA_951394055.1). Lineage (NCBI taxonomy): Eukaryota > Metazoa > Arthropoda > Insecta > Diptera > Bombyliidae > Villa > Villa cingulata. Next base: position 60,445,550 of record OX596018.1, on the reverse strand, counting down.
CGAACTGTCAACGCCATAAATAATTATATACTCGTATAAATAATTATAAAAGCATATACACATACAAAATATTGAACTGAATATTACATGTGTAGTATATTTATCGTAATCACTGAAGTAAGATTGTTTACAATATTTTCTCTACTTATATCTAAGCGCATACATACATACGAGTACATAATAATGATTCATAAATCAAATTCTATTTAATTTTGTTTTTATTTATCTGCTGGCATTTCAAAATTAATCAAAATCACAAATAGTTGGAAATTTTTCAAGGGCAAGGATAATGTACTATTATATTTTTTGTATAATCACATCATAAATTGATTTTTTTTTTCATTACTAATGAAATTATATCCCACATGCCACATGTTTCTAAAAATTATATTATGTATATGTATAAAAATAAATACATACATACGGATATAAATAATTATATACAAGGCTAAAACGTAGGTATAAAATTAGAAAAAATAAATGAAAATATAATTTTATTTAGAGCTGCTTGTTATACGTAGATAAATTAAACAGCATAAATTAATCATTTTATTTTTATTATTTATATAATAATTATCAAATATTTTTAATTATGAACTTTAGCTTACAATCGATATAATGATCAGTTATCAGTATATATAAATAATTCATTGACTTTTCACAAAATGTAAAAAGGATGCATGTACGAGTATGTAAATTGAAATGAAATTTTAAAAAACAAAATAATTAGGCATATTAATTATGTGTAATTATTATATTATGTTAATGACATTTTTGTCGCAATGCATTGTATATATTTTGAATATTTTCTAAAACTAAATTATTTTTATATACCTATCCATTTAATTTATTAAATTATATTTTAATATCATTATTATTATTTTGATTTAGCTTCCATGTCGAGAATAATATGCTCACTCTTGTGATTTTAAGACCGTATATATGTATGTATATAGATATAGTACAATCTGTGTGATCTATTTATACTAGTACAGAACGTTAATATGGTAAATATATGTATGTATTTGCAATAATTAATATCATAATTAAAATTTCATAAAAATAAAATTATATTTATATATCTAGAAAGTAAGTAATGTAAATAAAATACAAAATAATAAAATTTCAAATCCTAGCCAGTCATAAATATAATAAATAAATAATAATAAAATAGATAATGAAAATAAATCTGTATTATGTTCTGGTTCTCTAATTATAAAGTAAATGTATCTCCAATAAGAGAAAATCTACATTATGTGTTGGTTAAAAAAATAAAAGTATGTGTAATGCGTAAATGAAAATGATTAATATCAGAGAACAATAAGGAACATTCGTATGCATGTAATATAAGTTTAGGTATAGGTGTATATTCTTAAACTTTAGTTGTTATACATTTCATTTCTTTATAGCTGAAATATAAGCGCATGTATTAATTCAAGCAGTTAAGTATCCTTTAATAAAAATTCTACTAAAGATATTTCAAGCATCATTATATATAAGTACATATACGTACATATATGTACACTCATATGCTTTTAGTTTTAGTATCTTGTATCTTTGATTTTAATCAATTAGTAACACATACAATTAATTTTTGATATTTTATTGCTATGATATGATATATGATAAATATATGAATAAATATAACTTGTATATTACGGTACAAAATAATAAAAATATTTTTCGTACACATACTTACGTACGTATATAAACCTGCATAATGCAATGTTTTAATATTAAGTATATATATCTCTCTAATTTTTTTCATTTCTTTAATCATATAATGTGTATTTACTCAATATATGTATGTAGTTAAAAAAAACTTTTACTATTTAATTTTCATTAAAATAAATAAAAAACAATTTTTGTTTCAATTATTAAATACCAATTTATATCAAATAATAGTTCACTTAATTTTTCATTTAATTTGAGTCATTTTATAACAAATCGTTGATTTGTAGAAAATGAGCTCCTATCATGCACATTTTACTACAATAATAATTATTTCTAGGTATTTTAATAAAATATTTCTTGAATGAGTATATAATTTAATAACAAAATATTTTTTTTTGTAATTAAGAGAATCTAATTAAAAAACTAAATAGATTATTTTTAGAAAAATGTTCACATAAATTCAACAATATGTAGCCGTGAATTTAAGTTATAAACTACATATACGATTCTTAATTATTATTTAAAATCTCATTTTATATAGTTAAATAATATTACAAATTACTTAAATTTCTTACAATATTTAAAATAATTGTTGATGCTTATAAACACTTATGAGATACAAGTATTAAAGATTTAGTTAATTGGCCATAAATGAAAATCAAATTTACGTTAATTTTAAGTAAAAACAATAATTCTAAATAAAACCTTAATATAGATATTAGAATATTATCTTATCTAGTAAACTTCATTATCATAATCGTTGATTCAACAATCCTTGAAGAGTCTAGAAGTAAACCACTATTATGAATTTTTCATTACCTACCATTTACTTCTTTATATAGTTTACGAGTATACATATGTAAGGTATAATGTACTTACATTTTGAAAATTTTATTCAAGCAAATTGTTCTAATAAACCAAATATTAAGACGAATAATGTGTATATATATACATTATTATATTGTAATTGTATACATTTATTTAATGTATACTTCATGTTACATAACGTGCATTTCATTTCAATTTAGTTTTAGGCGTGATAAAGTGAAATTAGTTGATGCTCTTTAAATTTGTTTTATGTACTGTATATTTAATCATATAAATGCGATAATATATATATGTACAAATATGTTTACATTACATAAATACATATATTTTACATTAACATGACAAACAATCTATATGTCTATGTCTTATATAAGATGTCTTATAATTTCTCTCATATTTAAACTATGGCATATACTTAGATAGATAATTGGTACATAATTTTAACTACTTAACGTTCTTGTAAATATCATAGATTTTTTTTTAAATTTCAATCATTAAGATTAAACTTCTATTGAAATTTTCGAAGTCTTAAAAAAATTAAAACAAGCTACTCAAACTTTGTAATTCAAAAGTAAAAGTATATTCATTTTTTATATCTTTCGCATTCAACATAAAATTTAACTTAACTTTAAAGTTTTTTTTTACCTTCATGTCACCATATCCAGCTAAAAATCCAATTACAATATCGCTATTATTTGATATTGAATAAACTTTCTTAATGCCGATTTCCTTGAATGCCTGTATAAAGGACATAAATCCTAATAAACCACAAACAAGTAAAAACCATTTACATTTATATTTAGTCATATTTTTTTTTACGACGATACTATTATGTTCATGTTGTTAATGAATCTGAAAAATAAAAATCAAAAAGAAAAGAAGAAATTGAAAATAAAATTATAAAAAATCGCTTGAACTTTAAATAAAATTATGTTCAAAATTTTAACGAATTTTATGAGGAACAATATTAAGGTTTGTCTGTCGTTTATTTAAATTCTATTTTTTTTTTTATTTTTTTTTGAAGTTATAGACAAAAGAAATCTTTAATTATTCTATTCTTATTCCAGTACACTTTATAAATATAATATACTAGAGATATCAAATACTTATACGTAATATTGTACATACACATGTACATATAGAAAAAATGCATAAAAATGTAAATATATATTTCAAGATTTTATTTTTTCCTAAAATCTGGTATCTCTTAATGCCGTTATATAATGTAGCTTAAAGAGAGTTAAAAATCTGTATTGCTTTCATTTTTCACTGCATACTTTATCATTTCATATTTTTTCATCTCTACTCCAATATAGAATGCTAAATCAACTACATACTGTCCTACTACATAAAATCTACTTATGTATTCAACTTGAATTAAAATTTTCATGGAAATGTGGAATTTTAGAATACAAACCTAATATACATGTGTATGCTCGCAAATAACTAAAAATATTGCATAACTAAAATAGCATCAGAGGAAATAAGATTTATACAAATATACTTACGTATATGAATGAATTATTTTCCCTTTCAATAAAAAAAAAAAAAGTCATTTCAAAAATTAACTAGCTGACTTCTACATCATTATCATCATTCATCCTGATTGCATAATTTCTTGTCAAATCAAAAACCGAAAAGCTATTTGAAGAGTATAAAAATTGGGATCTTGTTTTGTATTTGATTTCATTTAATTTAAATAAAAAATATGTAAGTATGTTCTCTTTAAAATTTATAAAATTGTGATATTAATTTATTCATATACTCGTATTTTTGTGGCAAATTATAACGGTTTTATTATCTTAAATATTTGTTAAAATTTTCTCTCTTTACTCACTCATACACTATACATTGTTTACTTTTTCCATTTTTATTATTTATTCTTTTCGGTAATAAAATACGTAATTATTTTGAAAAAAATAGATCAACATTTTTCATATTTCAATAATAAATTTTTTTTTTGTAAATAGCAAGTTAAATTGGTTAAATATTATTATTTTAAAAAAATCCTATTGATATTTTTCGTTGCCTACAGCTATTTCCTTTCTTTGAAATTGTCTATTTTCAATAATAATTTTTTTTTTGATTTGTTTTTTTTTTTTTCTTCAAATTCAAAATACATTTACATAACTGCTCTACTTGTTGACTATATGAAAAGAGATATTTTGTTTACAAAAATAACTTTCAAAATTTGATAAATTCTGTATGGTGAGTTGTAATAAATTTGAAAGGATTACGCAAAATAGTATTTCAAACATTTAATATATTTCAATATATATATATATATATTTATTTATATGTATTTGTGTTACAATGTGGAATAAGGAGTATGCATATTTCCATAAATTTTTAGGATATAATCGTATCATGTATTTGATTGAAACAACACATTTATTTTAATAAAAAGAAAAAAAAAAGTACGTTAAAACAGATACATATTTGTATGTACTGTTATGGTATGTATCACAGATTACAGACTAGAATACATAATTGAGTCGATGAAAATTAAAATATAAAAAAGTATATGTACACAATATATGTACATATGTATAATAACACATGACTCACAATTATAGGAATATTTCGCAAAATTTAAATTTGCGCAGTAAATTTCGTTTTTTACATTTCATACACATATGCAGAGTTAAATATTATGTACATACGTATAAACATACATACATACATATGTACATGTAGATTATTATATGCTATAAATATTAAATAATCCAAGTGGTTATTTAAAAATACTTATATTATGTAGAAATGTCGTCAAGTACGTACTAAATATTTATAAACAATAATAATATATACGCTATGTACATGAATATGTACATGATGTATGAATATGTACGTACATATCTATATGTAGGTATGTACTATGTATGCATATATAAAAATAAACAAAATAAAATCCTCATCAAATAAAATCCTTGAATTGTTTGTTGAATTCTAAATAATTATTCCAATCCAACCAACTAAATCAATTAGTTGTGGTCTGCAGAACACTTTCAAAAAAAAACAATTATTTCGCCGTTTTTTTTTTTTTTAATTCTAATTATCATAAGTCTGGCAATTTTCGAATGTTGTTTTTGAAATATTTTATATTTTTTATAGGAGTAGGTACATAATTAGATTATTTATTTATTAAAATATTACATAGTATATACTATATACTATATACTATATAGTATGCATAAGTGTTGCACAATTTAACTTAAGCACTTTTCATTGAGGAAAGAGATATTTGACTCCTTCGCTTTTGAATGATTCAATTGTTTACGAAATTTTCAAAAAACGATTAGTTAATGAATGAAAATATGATTATATGATACGCAAGGTACTATAGTGTATATCGTAGTATGTAGTTAGCAGCCAATAATCTCATTGCTATACTACATGCTACATGCTACTCAAGGCAATTGGAACACAAGGCAATTGCATATTACTATTTACTGTCTCTTCCTATTTCTTGTATTCTTCTTATGGTTTTGGTTTGTATAAACAGAAAATGAATTTTTCTCATGAATAAGAATCAGAATACTATCATATATTAGATGGCATGGATGCAATGTACTATAAGCGTATATTGTTTTATATCTAGCCTAGCTTCTATTACTTACTGTCTCTTCATATTTCTTTTATACTTCTTTTGTGTGTAGTGTAGAGCGAGTATAAAGTGAAAATGAATTTTTCTCACGAATGAAAATACGAGTACATGGTATGCAAGGTACGGGGTACCGTACTATAGGATATATCGTACTATATAGCTAGTTGCCAATAACCTCATTGGTGATTGCTATACTACTTATTGTACATATAGAGTAGATATATGGTATGATAAAATGATGAAATGTAGAGTGAAAAAATGTTGTAATTATCCGGGACAAAAAGACATTAATGATGAAATTAAATATTTTTATTTTGCCAAAAGATGTAAAATTATCTATTTTGTGGTTGAATTTGAAAGCAGCTGGTGATATCAAATACAATTAAAAAAAAATGATTCAATTTGTTCAAAACATTTTTTAATTTTATATTGCCTGTCGACACAATGACGTCACTTGCTCTCTTATAAATTAACCAACATACCTTATCTACTCTATGTACATAACATAGTTAACATAGTTAAAATAACATAGTTATAAATGATTAATGAGAAATTATAATTTTGAATTTAAATTTATTTTAATTACAGGCACCTATAATACCTTTCATACAATTGCAACTATTAAAAAAGTGCAATGTATGTATATGTTTTCATTGAATATATCTACATATATAAGTAACGCACATTGCATCTATAACTGTATACTTGCATCACCTATAACACTTTATAGTACATGTATTACTATTATACATGTATTACATACATCTATTACATATATTATTATTATACAGATATAGTGTAAATGTGAGAATAATTTTAATTTTCAACGAATATTTTATTTACTATAGCTACTATAGTTAAACTGACTGTTATGAAAAATAATGCATTATTTATTCTATACTATAATATGCATGAATAATTTTATTCATTTAAATGTATGTATATGTAATATAAATAAAATTTCAAATTTGTCGAAGTGGAAAAATACTATGGTTATTCATTTTGATTACTGGAAGCTGTAAATATAAGTAATTACTAGTGTACTCGAACTCGAGTACTGTAGAAATCATTTACATCTTGAAAACTTCAACATAAAAGGATAATTATTTAGGTACATTTAATTTTTATTTTTTTTGCGGTTTTTAAATAAAAATCTAACGGAGGAAACCATGAAAACATCCATTTTTAAAATAATTTTCTTATGCAAATATTAAAAACAGTTAAATATAATACATAATACGAACATTTTTTTAGATTTTTATCGCGACTAAAAATAAAAAATATTATGTATGTATGTGTATACATTATAATGGGTAAAATTTCGATAATTTTATTCAATATTTATCACGATAATAAGCACATAATCTGCATTGTATTTTTTATAATCATGAGAAGTATTGTGTATAATAACCATAATACCAATAAAATACAGCATAAATACTCAATTCTTTTAAAGCAATCGTTTTTATAATACTTTTTGTGATTAAATTCTTCTGATATTTTATACAATATTTAATTAAATTAAAAATTATATTAATAATAATACATAATAATGAATAATGTATAATTCTCTCTTATTTCCGCAGCTTTAACTTAGTTTCTATTTATTTTTTATATGAATATACTCTTCATTCTTCATTTTCAGTTATCAACTTCAACTTTTTCGATTTTTACTCTGTAACTAGCTTTCTTTTTAAAATTATAAAATTTTTTTTTAATTATAAAATTTCATGTTTAACTTTAATTTTAATAATGATGTCCGGAAACAAGTATACCTACATACATATAATAAACAACAGGTGAATAAGAAAGAAACACATAAAAATATGTTTGAATTTATTAAAAATATATATATATATATATAATAATATAAATATATGCATGTAAGTTTGAATGTTTCTTGTTTTCTATTAAATTCGTTACAAGTAAAATATAAGTTTAATATGCGATATACTAAAGATAAAAAATTGAATGCATCAAATTCAATATTTTCAAATCATTTAAAATTTCCAAATGGTTTTCATAGTGAAATTCTCTGAAAAATAATATGTATAAAAACAAAGCGGAAAACTTTTTAGAATAACAAAAAGTTATTATTACAAAAATATCTAGACTTTTCCAATTTCTTTTATCGAAAAGAATAACAAAATAAAAAGAAAACATTTTACCATTTAAGATTTTTATAGAATATAGATTTTTGTTACAATGATTTTTAATGTGAAAAAAGTAACGATTTTACATTATGAATATTTTACTTACATTCGTGGAATAGAACATTATTTAAATTATTATACTTCCTGAATTAAATAATTGATTTTTTTTTTTTTCACTGTAATTTTTTTTTATTATTTAAATCATAATTTCACTAAAAAAAAATTGAATATTTTTAATAATATTTTTTCAGTCCTTTAATTAACACCGTAATACACAATAAACTATGAACAAAATTTCAATTTATTAGAATTCAAAAAGTAAAAATAAATTAAATATATTCATTTATATTTTCATTGTAAAAAAAATTTTATTTTACTATTCCCTTTTAATTTTCAAACGATAAATCATAACTATTTTAATGTAACATTTTTAAATGATTATTATTTATCAGAATTTTATATTATCCTTTCTATAGGACCACTATGTGCAAACTGAATGAAATCTTCATTATGTTGAGCATTTTTATTCACTCGTCATCAATGTTCGACGTTCATATTCACTCATTCATTCATAGTCGAGTGGAGCATGAACAATATTTCATTTCTTATACACATACACATAATATATACGAAGGATATATAGTGTACATACATATTTGGTTGTATGTTGTACTGGTTGTACAACAAAAATAGGCTTTTGTTTATTTATGTTTATTCATCGTGTATACGTAATACATATGTACATGAATTATTATTTCATTGAAATCAATTATATTTATATGGATAGCTTTAAAAAACATTACATTGTACATTATACATATGTACAATTTGTATTTGTAATATGATAAACATTTTAATGGCAACATTTTTTCATTTTCTTTTCCTTTTTTTGAAGTTTTTCCTTTACCGACAATTCAATTGCTGCATAACAATAACGTATTTAAGTATTACAAATAATATGTATTACAAGTATTTTAGTAAATACAAACATATATATATATACATACATATATATGTAATGATTTGTATATTTTGTATATTCTGTATAACAATTCACATAATTTTATGAAATCCTTCGTATATATTATAAACTTTATATCATATATATTCATACACAAAATAATTATAATTTATTATTATAATATATGTGTATGTGTTTATTTGCTTATATATTAGTATGCATAAAATATATTTATTATATAAATACAATACACACGTGTCTTTTTAAAACCACAAAATATTCATTATCATATATTTTTCTGTATACAGATAAACACATAAACACATATATTTCATATATGAATATTAAAATGAATAATGATAATTTATAATAATACATGTATGATATACATATGTATGTATATGCATATACAAGAATGTATATAAGTGAACGGAAATAATGATGATAATTGAAAATAAACAATTTATAGTTTCAGATGAACACGAATACATACATACATATATATATATATATATATATATATATATAAGTATATATATATATAAGTATATATATATATATATATATATATATATATATATATATATATATATATGTACATAACTTAGTATAAGTAGTATATAATAATTTCAATAAAATGCTTGATAACTTTTTTTTTCTGGTCTTTAATAAAATATGAATAAAATTATTTTGATAAATGTTTACCTATATGTACATATCATACATATTTGTGTGTAAATAGGATATTAATGAGATCTTCGAATTTTATTTGATCTTTGAGTCATTCATTTAATAATGAAGTCATTTTTATAAGAATTTTAAATTCTAATCATCATTTATTTGATAAACGATTTCAAAAAATTCAATATTACATTTTTCATATATAATTTCTGATTTGTATTGTTATCAAAACAAAATACAAGCATTTTAAAAAATATTCAATTATATTGTTAGAATTTATTTTTTTTTAATTTGAATCAATTAAAAAAAAATTTTTATCGTAAATTTTTTAAAATCTAAATATAGTAATAATGATAAATTTTATGAATTTGAAATATTAATTTATTATTTTTAATTTATTTAATAACAGTCTGTTACAAAAATTTGACAATATTAATAATATTAGAGACATAAACAATAATAAATTAATAAATGGTAATATGTACATACATTTATATCAATAACGTTTCGGTCTGTAAATTAGCAATAAAGTATTTAATTGAATAGAAAATGGTATAATGCATGAATTACTTTATGGAATATGTATTATTATTTGCAAATTAATGATTCAATGCTCTATATACTACATCAGGTCATTCAAGTACTTTGGAGGTCTTGTGGAAAATCACTTCAGGCAAGGGATAAATGAATTGGAAAATTGCTAGAAAAAATGCATTAAGCTTAGGGTGGAATATATTGAAGATTAATTGTATTTTGGCTCATAAATTAATACTGCTTCATTATAAGGCTGCGAACTTTTTGAATGACATAGTATTATTATTATATTATTAAATATTTTAACTGAGATATCACATGTAACATATCTTTTATAAGATATAAAACCTATAGGTGTTTATATATATATATATGTATATTATATGATAATCAATAATATTCAATTGAATTATTATTATATAGGTACCTAATTATACACATATTTTCAGATATACGAGTCGAGTATCATGAATTATGCTATGATTATAATATAATTAAAAAATAATAATCTCTTAAACTACAATCGAATGGATTAATACTCTTAATTCAATTGTATAAATAATGATTTTGAATAATTCAAAAAGATTCATATATTAAATATTAGATAAAAATGTACTAATTATGATGAACACTGCGTTATTTTTATCTAATAATGAATAAAACACGAATTGAATTGAAAAATATTTAAAGTATAAAAAACATATAAAAACTATGAGTATTTTGTTACAAATGACTATATGTATTCCAAAAATATTATTTAAAATAAATTATATAAGTATATGTATATATGTATATACGTTTTTCAATTATTATATGTATTATGTATATATGGAATAATCATTTATCGTATTTCATTAACCAAAAAAAATATCTGATTTTTTTGGTTAAAAATATCATCTCAAATTATTGAAAATTTGCATTCAAATCTTTCAAAAAACTGCATTTCAATAGGATTTTCTATATGTAAAAAATTCTAAAGAAAACTAAAATGTCTCTATAATATAATTTTATGAAATTTATCTTTATTATATATATCTTTTATTTATTCTAATGTATAATAATATACTTATTAAGTATGTAAATATTTTCATATTTTTCAACTTAGATACTAAAAAAACATTATCCTTAAAAGAAAAAGTTTCAATTTACTATACCACATGATACCACCCAAGAAAAAGTTAACTTTTTACTGTCAACTTCTTTGAAATGATAATCAATTTATGCTTTGCTTTTTTATTCAGATCAAAAAAAAAAAAGGATTTCAACGAGATAAGTTAAAACCTAAAACGTTCTCATCAGATTTTACTTATATGTATGTGTATGAACTTGGCAAAAAAAGCAAATGAAAACGTTAAAAATGAAATACAAATAAAATGTGAAGCATAAATTATTTAAGGATTTTCTCTTTGAATCCTTCAAAATGTATATAATACGTACATTATATCTATCATATATACAGATTTATATAGACAGATGAGAACAAAGAATATACGAAAATATTTTTCTTTTAAATACCTTTGTGTTTACATTTTAAGTTTAATATTTTTTTTTTGCCTTTTTTAAATTTAAATAATGTATCTTCATTAAAACTCCATGCCAATAATTTGGTTTGAAAATACTACACATTATTCATTATTCCTTATACGTATTATTTTTTATATAAAAAAGAACACAAAAGCAGTAAATAAATATTTACATATATTTGTGATAATTAATTAAATAACTAATCGGCATACAAATCAGACAAGCAAATTTATTTAATATCTTATTCGAATTTTTTTCAGGTATACATCGCATAATATAATAGACAAATTACGAATTTAATAATAATTACATAATTTTGAAACTAATTAATAGTAGATTATCGTATTTCAAACTCCATATACATATTTCTTTCAGTTACCATGACTAAAATTTGCACCAAAATCAAATAAAACATACTAATAATAATGAAAGATAAAATAATGTAAAAATAAATATGTATATATAAACATACATATATATAAACACACTGACACATATGTATGTATAATTTTAGTCATAGTTCATAGTTATCTTCAGACAAAATCATGAAAAATAAAATCAATGAAAGAAAAGCTAATATAGTACATACATACATTCATATATAAAATTATGTATGCGTACGTGTATACATAATATTATAAACATATTTGAAATTTTATTTTCAAAGAGATTAAATCAAATTCTTATCATTCAAAAACATCTTTTTGCGTGTACCTTTGAAATTTTATTTTTTAAAATAAGATTCTTTTAAAATTTTAATACCATCATATATTCTTTATAAACAGCAGCATGTATGTATGTATACGTATGTATGTACATAGTCTATTGTATATAGCATTTTATTTAAATTATACACATAAAATTGAATTTTTTTTTTAAATAAAATTATTTTTAAAATTTTTTCATTATCAATTAATTAGAGCATGCTTTGAAGTATATTTGTTTCAAGAAAACTTATTAAATGTTCTCTTATAAAATTCAATTTCCTCAAATATATGTACATATATATAGTAATGTATTAGTAGTAGTACTATACCAAAATACATAATTTCAGTTTTACACAAATAAAATGAAAAAACAATTAAATTTTAACTTTTTTATACAAAAATTTACAAAATATTATTTCGTAAAAAGATTTTATTTATTTTTATTTTAATTAAATATACATATATACATACAATGTATATATTATATATTAAGTGCACGCGGATACTGAGTCCATTATGGCACCGCCGATCAGTAATTTTATGTCAGATATATCATCCAGTTTATCATCAGTAATCAGTTACTGGTGTACATTGCTGATGGGAAAAATTAATAATCGACTTGGGCAAGAGTAGTGCGCTGGCTGGGTTTCGAACCGGTGATCTCAAGATCACAAGACCGATACTAAACCATCGAGTTATTCAAGCCCCTTCGTAAAAAGATGTCTTAGCTATAAGTATAGTTAATTAGGTATTCCTTTTCTTTTTATTTTGAAATTTTTGAAGAAATTAAAATGTTATACGCGTAATAAATAAATTTTTCGTACTATAATCCTCTATAAGTGTATTGTATTTTTTGATTTATTTTTCAATTTTTTTTTTTATTATTTTAAAGCAAAACCAAATCAAATCTAATGGCTTCATAATTCATTTTCAATTATGAATTAATTCAATTTACTTATTAATTATTTTTATGTTTCCTTCTTCATTATACATATAGGTACATTATGTAAACAAGTTAATGACTAATCGCTTGTTATTTTTAATTTTAAATAACATAATTCCAATACTCATATAAATATTTACATATCTATACACCGAATCTCATTATGATAAATGCACCTAATTTTTATAATATATTCATTTTATATTTATTTACATATAATATCTATAATATCTCTTTATAAATTTATTTAATTTTAAAATACATTTATAATTTTTCAAAAACAAAATCAAATATTTAAATATTATTACTATATTAATGAGAGTATGAGGAGATAAATATTCAAATTTATATTTACATGTATTGTATTCGTATTTATACAATTATTACATATTGTTTACAAGAGCCTAAAATAAATTAAACTATGTATTTATAATTATCGATATATAGTGCAATAATTAAATTGACATTTTCATATTAAAATTTGTATAATAATGTGTTATGTGCAATGTATACTTAAATAGTGAAAAATCATACTCCAATATACCAATATTATTCATTCGATGTTGTTATTTTGTATTTAAAACTATTTAAATTATTTCGATTTTCGTCCTTCAATGTTTTTTCGATTATTAATCTAATTTCATTTTTATGGTAATTTAACGTTACATTTGAAAATAAATTTACTTGAAAATTAAAGTCAAATGAATAATTATATCTTATACATTTATGTATTACATATCTAATCTACCATTTATCATCAAAACTTTAAGTTTTCATTTTAAAATTTTCAAATTTTAAAAATCAAAATAAAAGAACAATTAATTTTATTTTATAAAGGGGTTTTATTTAATGTTGGATAAAATGAATGATACTTATTTATACATTACCATATCATATATTACATAGTACCGTAGTACTTATTTACTCGCACGTAGCACTTATACGCGTAAATAATATTATGTGCGTGCAACACAAACTTTTTGTACTTGTTATCAGCGCCGGTTTTAGCCTCTTGGCTTGGGCGCCTGGTGCACATCTAAACTTTTCGCTTTCTAGATAAAAACTTTACTATTTACCATGTTTATTTACAAAATGAAAATATACATAGGTCAAAACAATTATCGGTTTTTCTTGTTTGCACGCGTCTAGTTTCAAGCTGAAACTCTTCTTTGTACACGGCTATTACAGTTCAGTACATAATTTACATAAGAAAATGAGAAGAGAAACTACTAATCGCGTATCTTTCTACTTTTCTTTCTACTTCTCTTTCTTGCGTATAATATGTAATGAACTATAGTAGACGGATAGGAAGAAGAATTTAAAATCGAAAAAAGATCCGTGTATAAAAGGAAAACCGATAAATGTTTTTTACCTATATTTTCAATATGGTTGGATATGTGTGTATAATATCATTTTAGTATTTTATAGTCATATAGACAGAGCATATATAGTGTAGTAAGGCACACTTTTAAAGCTCTAAACTAAACCATGCAAAGTTTTCTTTAAATATTTACCAGTCCAGCATTTAAAGAGAAAATTTTGGCGGAGAATATTTGTATGATAATTTGTGATTTGTAAAAATATTTTTCTAAAAACGGATATGTGATTTTCATTCTGTCCTTATTCAGTCCCCCGAGATTTGGTGCCCGGTTTTAGTGAACCATTTCAACCTATAAAAGCCGGGTAAACATTATTATGATATACTGAAAATTATTTAAATAATTTATACATATCACAGATGAAAATGAAAATACAAACATTTGATAGTGTAGTTCGTTACAAATAAATAAATTTAAATCAATTTCAATTATTCATCTCACATTTTCACAGATCATATTCTTGTATATTTCATGTTACCAAAATATAGTACAGAGTACAGAACATATTTATATTATTAACTTTTCAGAATATGTACTTGCTTGTTCATATATCAATCTTAGATAATTTCTAAAAAAAATTTCAAACTCCAAAAAATTGCAAAAACTTTTCTTTCTCAAAAAACAAATATTTCTTCATTTTATGTATTCAAATATATATGTATATATATTTTTATTTGTTCTTTTATACATAGAAAATAGAATATTACACAAAGAAATAAAAAATATAATATATGTATATATATGTGGGTATTTATTATTCAGTATGTGTACATTGAATATTGAAAGTTAAAATTTAAAACTAACTTTTTATTTATTATTTGAATCAGAACAATTATCATGAAATTTTCTATTTCCAATTAATATTGTTAAATCGATAAAAATAAAATAAAATACTTGTAGCTTATTAAAAATTCTGTTGTATAATTTATGTATTTGTTGTTAATCAAGTAACTACATAAAAATTTTGTTTAATTTAAAGATAATGTTTCAGAACTTCAGTATTTACTACACCAGGATATTTCGTATAAGTTTCAGATTTTCCGGTTAGTGCTATAAATTGTTCAGATACTTCAACTGCCACTTTTATTTGTGCTTCCGATGTACTAGCACCTAATAAATTAAATAGAAAATTTTCAATAATATGTGATGATGAGAAAACAAAAATTCAAGAGTCGTAAAAGACATGCTTCCATTCCAATACATATACATATATTCACATAGATACCTAAATGTGGTGTAGCAATGACTTTTGGATGATTAATCAATGCTTTTGTGATTTCAGATTTTGGTGGTTCCTCTATGTAAACATCGAATGCAGCTCCACCACAATGACCTGCTTCAAGCGCTTTTAAAACTGCTTCTTCATCAACTATACCCCCACGAGCAACATTTACTACTTTCACTCCTTTTTTACATTTGGCAAGAGTTTCAGTCGATATAAGATCTATATAGAATCAGAATGTATTATTTATTTAGTTTATTATATATTTTAAATTGCATATATATGTGTATAGATTAAAAAATATATTTGCACTCCATACATATTATCCATATATAAATTAAATAGTTATTTAATATCATACTTTTTGTTTCTTTTATCAATGGCGTATGAACTGTTATATAATCTGCAAGAGGCCAAATTTCCTCGAGAGACATTTTTCCTATACCAGCTGCTTTAGCTTCTTCATCAGTTGTGATTGGATCGTAGCCAATAACCTTTCGAAAAATAAAACAGAATAAAATGATATGTTTTTTATATTCATTTGATATATAAATATACTCATATAAGCATGTATAATTACATTCATTCCGAAGGCATTCATTCTAATAGCAACCTCTCGGCCGATCCTTCCTAGACCTAGAATGGCTAAAGTTTTCCCACACAATTCTGTACCGCTGTATAACTTTCTATCCCAACGACCTTCTTTTAAGCTTTGACAAGCAGGGACAATGGGTCTAGCCAATGCACCAATTAAAAAGCAAGTCAGTTCACATGCAGATATTGAATTACCTCCCGGCGTACTGAAATAATTCTTTAATTAATTTTTCTCTATTTTTTTTTTATTTTTAAATAAAAGTAATGCCATTCGTAATTTACATACAAATAATATATGTACTTGCATGTATGTAGAACATATAAATTGACAAACTACATATGTCTAAATGTTTGTTTAGAATTAATATGTTTCACTATTTGTTTATTCATTTATTTTTTTTTTTTTTCGTTTTCATTATCATATTTTTTTTCTTCGCATTCAATACAAATACATACAATGTACTAGAAGACAAAAATATACAAATATATAGTATAGTGTATTAATATTTATCAACACTATCTATATATGTATATATTTATAAGAATATGTATGTATATGTATATGTATATATATATATATATCCTCATGTCCTTTAATTTAAAATTGTTTCATTTCTATGTAACTCATAAATGTTTATGCAAACATTACTTACTTTAAAACAATTACATTTTGTTTTGTAGCTGATTTTATATCAATATTATCGACACCAGCACCAGCACGTCCTACAACTTTTAAGTTTCCTGCACCAGCATTTAAAACATCTTCAGTTACTTTTGTGTCAGATCGAACAATCAAAGCATCATAATTCTGTTAAATAAATAATGTAAATAATAAAAATAATTGAAACAATATTACATAGTATAATCGCACATGTACATATACTTACTATATATCTTATATTTATGTACATGTTGTATGCTTATGTATGCATGTACATATGTATATATTATGTACATAGGTTGTGTATTTATATTTTTTATATAAGTATAAGTACGTGAATAATTTATTTAAAAAAAAAACTATCTAAATCGAATGGTTAAAGAATAGAATAATAACACCAACATCATCGCATGTGTGATACTATGATATTACTATGATATTATTACTCTATGATGGCTGAAGAAAACTATATGTATAATTTCTGTGATGTGGATGTGTATTGCATTGCATTTGCATATTAAATATTGATGATGGAAATCTTATTTTTATTATGCACCTAATTCAAATTTTCAAAATTGTTTTATTTCAGTTTCATTTATTTTGGATCACTAACACTACTTTTGGATACTACATACAGGCTGGAGTTCCGAAAAGGTGTTCCCTCTGATCCTCTTGAAATTTTGACCACAGATAGTCCTTATGACGCAAAGCACAGGACTCTAATATTTTTTGTCGGAAAGCCCTCTATCGGTCACAATTCGCATTTAAAATTTTTTGTCAAAATTCTTATTTTAGCAATATCTCTGTAACGGTACACGATACAGGTATGTTTTACATCTCAAAAGATGCGTCTTAAGATGTTCTATATTCTGAAAAAAAGAAATTTTCAAAAACTCCTAGTAGAAGGATAATAAAGGACATTTTGTGATTTTTGGCTATTTTCACATTTTTGACAATTTCTCAGAAAGGAGTAAGGACAATCGGTTCAAATTTTTTGCAAAAAAAAAGGACACCATGAGCAAGATTTTTCATACATTACTTTGATCCTGATGAAAAAGGAAAATTTCCTACATAGAAATAATTTTATTAATGCTGAATTTTGCAATTTTATGTTCATGTGCACGTGTATGAATGTGAGTATGTGTATTTGTAGAAGTCAAATACATGATATTTTTTATATGTGCGTATATATGCGTGTGTATGTGCATTTGTAGAAGGTAAATCTACAGTGTGTACATTAAGTATTTTCTATACAGGCATACATATACACTACACGTATATCGGCAAATATGATAGAGTACGCTTGCGGGTTTGTGTGTGTATGCATTTGTAGAAGGCATATCTGGTAGTGTGTATGTAAATGTATGTGTGTGTGTGTATTTGTAGAAGGTAAATCTGATAGTGTGTGTGTGTGCATTTGTAGAAGGAAAATCTGGTAGTGTGTGTGCATTTGTAGAAGGAAAATCTGATAGTGTGTGTATGTAAGTACATGTGTGTGTGTGCATTTGTTGAAGGCAAATCTGGTAGTGTGTGTATGTAAGTGCATGTGTGTGTGCATTTGTAGAAGGAAAATCAAATCAAATCAAATTTTCCTTCTACAAATGCACACACACACATGCACTTACAAACACACACTATCAAATTTTCCTTCTACAAATGCACACACACACATGTACTTACATACACACACTATCAGATTTTCCTTCTACAAATGCACACTCACTACCAGATTTTCCTTCTACAAATGCACACACACACTATCAGATTTACCTTCTACAAATACACACACACACATACATTTACATACACACTACCAGATATGCCTTCTACAAATGCATACACACACAAACCCGCAAGCGTACTCTATCATATTTGCCGATATACGTGTAGTGTATATGTATGCCTGTATAGAAAATACTTAATGTACACACTGTAGATTTACCTTCTACAAATGCACATACACACGCATATATACGCACATATAAAAAATATCATGTATTTGACTTCTACAAATACACATACTCACATTCATACACGTGCACATGAACATAAAATTGCAAAATTCAGCATTAATAAAATTATTTCTATGTAGGAAATTTTCCTTTTTCATCAGGATCAAAGTAATGTATGAAAAATCTTGCTCATGGTGTCCTTTTTTTTTGCAAAAAATTTGAACCGATTGTCCTTACTCCTTTCTGAGAAATTGTCAAAAATGTGAAAATAGCCAAAAATCACAAAATGTCCTTTATTATCCTTCTACTAGGAGTTTTTGAAAATTTCTTTTTTTCAGAATATAGAACATCTTAAGACGCATCTTTTGAGATGTAAAACATACCTGTATCGTGTACCGTTACAGAGATATTGCTAAAATAAGAATTTTGACAAAAAATTTTAAATGCGAATTGTGACCGATAGAGGGCTTTCCGACAAAAAATATTCCGTGACTTTTCTGATATTGTCGAGTAGAATCTGTGGTCAAAATTTCAAGAGGATCAGAGGGAACACCTTTTCGGAACTCCAGCCCTACATACATAACTACATATAAATACTACTTGTATCAGAATATAAATTTATGCAAACACATATTTTCAAAGCAGAAAATTTTAAATATTCGTATATTATATTATATGTAATGTAATACGTATGTAATACGTATTATATCTACGTTGATGAGTATTCATATAATACACTGAATTAATAGTAAAATTATAATAATTTTCAATATACACATATACACATATAGACAATATTTAATTATAAAATGAATTTATCTTCTACATATACCTACCTTTTATTAGAAATGAACAGAGTTATCATTTGAAAGACATTAAATAATAAATATAATACACATCTATAAAATTGAATTAAAATTATCTTAAATTATACAAATAATTTATATTACCTTCACCTCCTTGCACAATTCTTCTTTTGAAAGTTTTAATTTATATGTGACCTATAAACAAGAAAAAAAAATGTTTTTGATATTTTACCATACAAATAAAAAGCATTTCAATAAAATTATTATGAAATTACAAATAGCTATAAAATTCAAATTAATTAATAATATTCAAAAATATGAAGTTATACTTACATTTATTCCATGATTTTTCAATAAATCTACACATGCATTATCGACTGCATCACAAATTAGAACATTTTTAATATCCACCGTCATTATGTTAATTTTTTTTTTATTATTTAAAATAATTTCAACTTGTTGGAACGACTATAAATTGACTTCAATATACTTCAATCAACTGAATACTGGATCTGGAATCAAATTTATACTCGACTCTTCTTAGGTACAAGTACAACATATACTCGTGAAAATATTTTTCATTTGATCTTGTTTTTATTCTTTTTTGACCAACAAATGATCAGTAAATATGATATGAACATTAACGAAATATATACATATTCATGCATATTCATTATCATCACAGAATTTTATGATAACATGAAACTTGAATACTTTAAAAAATACAGAAGAGAATCAATTACATACATATATGTATATACTTTTTAAAAGCCAACAGAATCAAAATTATATGTGGCTTCAATCTTCCTACATATGTATGTATTGTATATACGAACATACATATATGTAAAAGCCAACCGCCTCACACACAATAATAAATATTGTAGATAGTCATCTTATTTCAGCTTGTTGCTATACCTTATCAGTTCCCCTTTGGATCAAACTTTTGGATGATCTTTTTCATATTTATTGTTTATAAGAAATTTTTTTACAGTACTAGCACCCATGCTAGCACCCATGTATTATTAAAAACAGCCTAATCGATTCCGATTGTTTACCAGTATATAAAATATAAAATATTATTTTCTAATTGACGTCACAAGACCGGTAAGACATGAGGCCAAACAAATATGTATTTGGATTATTTGTGGTTTTGGTTTAAAAAAAAAACTCATAGAAAAATTTATTCATTTTTTATATTTTATACAGTACATTTTCATTAAAGCTCGAATCAAACTGAAATCTGAAACTCATCATCTTATTCATTATTCATTTCATTTGCATCATCCATTTTCTAAATACATACAATGTCGAATAGAAATAAACAAGTAATTTATCAATTTAAATTGATAACGAAATAATACTGAAATACAAAATAATATTTTTATTATTTATTTTGTTAGTGTTTGTGTTTACAGTATATAGATGTATAACTTCGAATACATTGATATGTAGGTACTAAACGTACATCGTACATCTCACTTACAATATTACATATACATATGTAGTTTCACAGAATAATATTTTTATATGCGTAACGTTACTCTTTAAATGAATATTTTACTCAATTTTATTTATCATTTTAATACATATAAACAATAAACCCATATCAATATCAGTAAGATCACATCAGTCAATGGCAACAACGAAATTTTCCGAAATTTATTTTGTTATAAAATTTTATAAACATATACATACCATATATTTTGAATGAAAAAATAATAAATAAAATTGTTATTCTATGAGAAAATTAAATTGAAAAAATAGAAAATTTATTATTGTTAAATCTCTTCAGAAATTATTTAATTATTAATTTTAAATGAATTCGCAACTATAAAAACATTATAAATGATGTTCAATCATAGTATGTACCATTATTACATAATTATGCATATATATACATAATGATTGATTTATCAAAATAATTATCTTTATTAAATTGAAATATTTATCTGCACGGTATGTATTTGGATTAGATTTGAAATATAAGCTGATTAAAATTATACTATTATCAATAATTAAAAATTCATATACAATTAGAATCAAATTATTAAAATATGTATGTAGTAGGTATTACTGTAATTACAGCTTGAATTCATTATACGATTATGTATTCGATTTAAATTTTCATGCAGCAAAAATTTCAAAAATCAAATTTATATCATATACGTGATTATATTTATCAAGTTCATAAAAGTATTGATACTCTTTACATACTAAATACTATACCTAAGCATAATTGCACGAAAAAATAAGCTTAATAAGTATCAATACTAGTGCTAGTATATATTATGTATGTATGTAATCTGAATAAAATTTTAATTATTGGTTTCATATACACAACAGTATGTATACTTCGATACATACGAATTAAATTAAAGATTCAAAAAAAAAATTAAAGATAAAATCAAAGAATTTTTTTTATTTTTTTTTTAATAAATATCAATTTTATTGTTCATTTTTTTTTTTATTTAATTATAATTTTATTTCATTCTTTCTAAATTAATAACAGTTAAATATATCATATAATTACATATAGAATGAAAACAAAATCAATTATTTATTATTAATTTAATGTTTTGTTTTTTTTTGTTTTTGTTTATTTTTTTTTTTAAATATTAAATTTTAATGTTTTTCTAAATGAAATTATAATGTTAATATATTACTTATATTTATGTATATTATATATAAGTTTATGTTTTGTTTTGTTTATTTTATTTTATTTTTTTTTTTAATATTTATAACATTATATTTGATTTGAATAAAATTACAATATGTATTAAATCAATTATATTTTTCATTTTTTTTTTTGTGTAATACACATTTTTAAATTGTTTTTTTATTTTTCTTGCTTTTTTAATAAATCTTAATTTGTTTTTGATTTTAAATTTATTTATTTGTTTTGTTTTGAATCTTACTTTTGTTTTGTTCCTGTTTGCTTGTTTGTTTGTTTGTTTATTCATTTATTTACTTTTTTAATATTAGCATGATTCCAAATAAATGTTATACAGTAAGCTACAAAAAATTCAACTACATATGTACATGAAAACTATACATATATGTTTGTTAAATTTTTGCTTATGAATATTTAAAAAGAATAAGAAAATATAATTTTAAAAGTAAAAATTATAATAATAATCTAAAATAAAACAATAGCTAACTAACTACACGATATACATATACTATTCAATAATATTTTTAAATTTTAATGTGTGCGCAATAATGTATGTATTTATACTTTTTTAAATAATTTTTAATTACATATTATTAATTTATCATATAATAATCATAGTATTTTATTTATGGATGTTAGTGATTGCTATTATTTACAATACAATTCTAAGCAAAATAAATTTTTTTTTAATTTTTCATTTTTTACTATTTTTGCTTTTCCTTAAATGAATTACAATAAAAATTTTCTTATATTTTATATCTAAAATATTTTTTAAACCGATGTACGGATTTCAATTAAAAAAAAAAAAAGACTAAAATAAAATAAAAACTTTAAATAATGATAAACAACACAGTTATTTAATGGGTAAATAAGTTTTTTTTTTAAATATAATAATATGCATTTAAAATAAAATAATAATAATTTAAACAGACGCAAACATACAAAGATACATACATACATATATCACAAATATGTATTCCAATCTGATTTTTTTTTTTTTGAATTTTAATTGAATATACAAGACGATGTATGGATGTTTTACGCAAATAAATTTCATATTTCATCTATATTTTTCTATTGAATCATTTAATTAAAAAAAAATTAAAATTAAAATTCCTAAAATAATACTTTAGAAAAATAAAAATAAGGCAAAAACAAATTATTGAAAAATATATTTCAAAGTAACTTTATGATGACACAGATAAGGATATGATTTTTCCATTTTATATGATGACACATTTTTTTGTTTTAGATGAAATATTTGTATCCTTATCTGTGATGATGATTACCTAAAATAGAAGCCTTTTTTTATATTTTTAATCGTTTAAAAATGTTTACTGTAAAATAAAATGGAATATTCATTTAGAAAATTTGCACCAATTTTTTTTTTAGTATAATGTAACATAAAAAACAAATGAAAAAGATATTTATATATTTTTAATTTTTACATTACGCACAATATATATATATATATATATATATATATATATAATATATATATATTTTCAAATTTTAATTATATACTTCGGTTAGATTTGTTCAATTAATTTTATATGAAAATGAATCAATTTGTTAATAGGCTATTTATATAATTAAGAAGCCAATTTTTAATAACTAAAATTGATGACTTGTTCGAAAAATAATAAAAAATTCTACTCGATTTTTCGAATTCGGAAATCTTTTGATTTTGATATTTTTGTCGTCGTATCTTTATGACCAAATATGTTTTCTTATAAAATAAATGCGATTACGTAATTTCCATATTTGTGGCAGTGAATCAAAAATACATACAATATAAAATCGACTTCATATTTTATCATTAATTATAAATGAAAAAAATAATGATTTTTTTTATGTATTTCCAACATATCTAAGTATTATCTCTTTCATTATAATTCTCAGGTTATTTTTCACAAGTTTTATGCACAGTACCAGAGGAAAATATTCAAAATTTATTATATAATTAAATTTTAAAACATGATTATATTATTATAAATTCGAATAAATTTATTTCATGGTTTTCATTTAATTTATTTACTTTTTTATTTTTTAATTTATTGATTTATTTTTTGGTTTATTGATTTCATATTTTTAAACAATAATTCTTCACACACTCAATAGTTGTTTTTTTTTTAATTAAGTATAAAATAAAGAACTAGTAAACAAATTGTTTTCATTATTAAATAAAAGTTATATAGAAAAAGAAAATTGTACAAGATGTAACTAATACGAAGTGCATATGTTTTTAAAAATAAAACAAACACAATCGTTATTATTGTAAATATAATATTAATCAAATAAACAATACTAAATTAATTTCATAAAAAAAAATTATTTCAATTTTATAATTCAGTTGCTATTGTCATTTACGGTCTCACAAAACAGATGACATATCGCGGAAAAAAAAATGTTCGATAATATTTATATAAAACTAAATTATAAAAAAATAATACAACTAATAAAGGTTTATCTTTTTCACAATTGTTTTTCTGCACATATGACATGTACGTAATGTTTCGGCACAACGAGAACAAGAACCATGACCACATAGAAATGCAACATCTCTTGTACGTTCCATGCATATACTGCAATAGTGTGATTCTTCATATTCTTGAATTTTACTTTCAAGATAACGAAGACGATCTGCTGACGGTAATCTATATTGATCTTTATTCAATATTATACGACCATTTGGACCAATACGTCTTTCAATTACTACACCACATGATAAGCATTTTTTCATACGTAATCCACATTCTTCACATGAAATTTGATGCAAACATGGTTCAAATGTGATTAACTGCAATAATTCATCACACACAATACATTCTTTTATATATGGGCCGCCTTGTGTCTTTGTAATTGAAGAAATATTACTTCCATTGTTGCTCATACTGTTCAATTGTTTACGACTAACATGACGTATTGGTAAGCTCGAATTACTAGAGGCATGCTCATTATTGGCAGTATTTGTTTTACTACTCAGACTCATTTCTACGTACGGAGAATTTTTGGCGGAGAAATCAGAATTTAATTTCTTTGAAATGGAAGCAGTATTATTTGATGAATTGATTTCTTCAAATGTCTGCAGTTGATTCGAAGACGATGTTTGCAACGGCAAATTATTTTGTTCATTCGCTCTACTTGCATTTCCCTGATTAGTGGTGGTAATAACTGTAGACGAAGCAACTATGTTTGAATCAAATTGGTTGTTCGATGATTCATTACCACCGCCTTCATCAGCTGAATTCAAATTCAATGCATGAATTCCATCACCAATATTTCGAGTCAAATCATTAGAACTAGGTGGACGATTTTCGGTTACATTCACTTCTCTTTCTTCTACGCTATCCTGATATCCAATTATTAAATCTTGCATATCTCTATCCGTGATCCAATCAAGTATTTTGGCGCCTTTATTATTTGCTTCTATTCTACAACCTTTTTTAGCTAAATAACAAAGTATTGTGTACATGAGACGATGTTCTCCTATATTTTGTAAATTTTGGTGAATCTCTAGAATTTCTGGAGCATCCTGAGGCGGTGGAGTCGCCTGTACAAAATTCGTTTTCTTTATAACACATAAATGCATTGCATTATCTCCATCCTCGTCTTTAGCTGAAATATCACAACCCAAATTTACCAATTTTTCAATTACAGCCGAATGTCCTTGTGATACTGCCAATAAGAATGGTGTTTGCCTTCGATTGTTTCGAATATCAATTTCTGCTTGACCATCAACAATCAATGTTTCCACAACTCTTGCATGTCCATTAAGGGCTGCCAAATGTAACGCTGCAAAACCATCATCTTTTTTAACATTAACTAACTGTCGTGCCAATTGTAAAATTCTTCTGGCTGCCATCACATTTCCTTTCAAGGAAGCATGATGTAGTACATTAAAACCTCTATTATTTCGAACTGTAAAATCTAAATTGGGAGCATTACAAAGTAATTCGACAACTTCTGTATTTTCCTTTCCTATAGCATCATGCAAAGCTGTATCGCCATATGAGTCTTGAATGTTAACATCAGCGCCAAATTCTAGTAAAACTCGTACACAATGTGGCGTTTTTTTGTGTGCACAAATATGTAGAGCAGAACAGTGACTTGCATTTAAGAAATTAATGTTAGCACCATGCTGCAGTAATATTTTCATAGTTTCTGGTTGATTCCCAAATGCGGCATAATGAAGAGTGGAATCGCCCTCTTTATCGACAATATTCACATTCGCTCCAATACTCAACAAATACTTTACCAAATTCACGTGGCCCTGATGTGCAGCAACTTGTAAACAAGTTTTACCCCCACTCATTACGTCTACTTGAGATGGATGTTGATCGAGATATTGTTTTACATATTCCAGATGTCCTTGCGCAGCTTCTCGAACTAATTTATCAACTGAAGATGTGCCTGATAATCCAGATAACGGTGTCATTACGTGGTCTGTTCTTTGGTGACTTAAATCCATCATACTATTTGATCTTTCAGCAGCGGTCGCTAAAGGTGATCTTTCAAGCTTAACACACTTCGGGTTCAGTGTCCACTCAAAACCCTCTTCAAGTTGCTGAATTCGTAAATCACCGTCTGAGTATACTTTTACTACTTTACAAACTTTTCCTAATGCCTAAAGTAAAAAATATTGTAATTTTATTTTAATTCTAAACTTTTGAAATTTTCATTTAATACTTTACTCACATTTTTCATTGGTTCTATCCACTCTCCATGACCTTTTTGTAACTGTTGAACTTTCGCAAGATCGTTTATAATCGTCACTAAATCACCAACTCGAAAAGAACAAACTTTAACTAATGCCGCCGGATGAAAAGTCCAACGATTTGGACAATTTTCGTATTGAACCCTACAATTAAATTATAATTTAATGTAGTGTAACGTATGTCATACATAGATATAACCAAAACTTACCTAACGTCTCCTTTTTCTGTAATTCTATGCACTGTTCCTAATTTTGATAAATGTTCTACCATTCGAGGATTCCATCCACCATGGCCTTGTTGAAGTTTCATTAATGCATCAACTTCTAGACAAACTTTAACGCGATCTCCAACAGAAAATGAAGGTTTTACAGTTGGAACAACAGGTTGTTGCTCTTCAGGTTGTCCTTTAAAATAGTTATAATAATTTGTTAATAAAACCGCATTTATTTCAATTTTTTATTTTATTGTTTTATTGTTTACCTAAAATTGGCATATGTTCTTTATAGTAATAACCTCCAACTGTAGGCACTACGTATTTTAAGTCAACGTTGCCTTTATGACCCAATCTATATACATTTGTTGAACCAGATACCCAAGATACATTTGCAACACTTCTGCAAGATTCATTATCCCATCCTCTTATTTCCATTACACGTCCAGTTTTACCTAAACATAAATAGATAATGGAGAATTACTATCGAAACTGAATGAAAATATAAATTTATACAACCTTCACCACCGTCTTGTTGACCCCATTCCCAATCGGGTCCCCTAACAACTTTAGCGCCAACAAAAATTCCTTTCAATTGCAGTTTTAATGATCCTTTTCTAGGAGGTACTCTAACGCTACAAATTATATATACATATTTTAACAAAATAAAAATCGATTTTAACTAATCGATTAAAATAAAATTTTGAATTTTTTGGAAAATATTAATATATATGTATTATCCGATAATGAAAAACTAAAATTTCCTAAATATTTTAATTTTATATCACATACCCAAGTGACGTCGGTGTGGTAAATCTTATAAAAGAATGTTCTATATCATGCACATCCGCACCATAACAAGAAGCGCATAAATGATAATTTGGACACTGAGCACACTTAAATACTATACCGGGAATTCCTCCTTTCATACAACCATCGCAGACTACATTAGAATGTCGAACTCCTATTTCAAATTTAATAGAACGTATGTGGATAATGTTTTATTTAATTTTAATTAACTTAACTTTTAAAAAAACTTACCAACTTGAGCATTATCTACTATTATTAAGTCGTATTGACCCTGATAACCGACTCTATAATTCGTTCTATGCCCTGAATCCCAATTTACAACTACAGTCTTTTCTGGAGAATGTGCGGATCCAAATCTTCCAATTTCACAAACTGTTCCAACATGACCTTCTCCACCGTCTAGCCGGTAAATATATGAAGAAAAATTTCGTCTTAGAATTTCAAATTATTTCTTAGACAGACAAAATAAGAAGCCAACAAATAAGTCGCGCCGCGCTGTTTGATTTTAATATATTTTTTCTAAAATTAGGTATAACATTTTAAATAATTCAACGAGAAATCAGAGACTATAATTTTTTTTTTTTGTTTCCTCTTTCTTGAGCGATATAATGTACATTTAAAACAAAAATAATTCCTCATAATTATCATATAAACTCCTTTTAGTATATATTTAGCATTTCATCAGCAGCGCACAGTACAAAGTAAAAACATCTCACATCTTATGTGTGTATTTATCATATGTATGCACGTCCCTTGAAAAAGGTCAACATCTGTCTTGTCATCTATTTCTTTTATTTATTTATTTTTTTTTTTTTTCATACATAATATAATTTTCAGACTTATAGGATTTATAATATTGAAGAAAGGAAAAGGAAATACAGATTTTTTTTATTTATTTTATGTGTTAAGATAAATTATCAATGTATATTTTTGTATTCTAAAAATAAATTAGTGTGAACGCGTTGCATAGGAACGATATTCTAATTCACATATGCATTACTTCTATTTTTAGATTTGAATTCAAATCTGAAGGCGAAACTATGTCATTCAATTATCGACTACTTTAAAGAGTAACGTGTGTAATGCGTGAATAAAAGTATTTTTTTTTTTCTTAAATAAAAAAAAAATTACCTTGATTTTGCCAAATCCAATGTGGTCCTCGAACAACCCGTATACCTGGTGGTAACATCATCCTTTCAATAATCCTATATTCGTCTTGTGCTTTTAAATCTCTTCATTAGTTAATTAGTTGTTTTTAAATTGCTATTGAAATAAGTACATATTTTTAATGAAATTTTATTAATACCTAGATAATTATGTATGTGTATAATATAAATGATAGAAGAACGAATTACTTAAAAAATTCTTAATTTTTTCAAAATATCTTTACTCTAATCTCACATATTTCAAGACTGAAATAATTAAATCGTATGTACATAATTCTAATTTTATACCTACATTCCTACATATAACATTTATGTACAACGGTCAACGGTACAACGCCGTACAACTAATCAAAGTATAATAATCATTTTTGTTTACATTAGTTCTATACAAATAATAGGTAATTTAAATAATTCAAAAATACAAAGATAAATAGATACCAAATAAATTTAACATGTAATGAATCATCAGAGATCAGATCAATACATTTTTACACGAATAAAAATTTCTTTAACAAATTTTAATTATAAATAGCGGAATTTTTTTTATTTTTAAATTAATAAATAATCTAAAGTTTTTAGTTTTAATTAAATTGATATGGTATTGAATTCCTAACGTATATTGCATTGTGTAAGTATGCTAATAGTATGTATTATAATTAAATTACTAGCCAAGTAGTAGGTATTTATTTCCATAGTCAAAATTTTAAATTATAGCTAAAATTGGGCGCATTACATTTTACACACATATTTATTTATACAATACTACAAATGTTTGTATATTTATTTATATAGAAGTACATCATATATCATACAGTTTATATCTAATTTTAATGCATAATAAAGTGTGTCATCAATTATATTTTCCCCACTATACTCATGTAAAATTTATACAATACATAATTTCTAAGAACGTCAGATTAAAATTTAGATAGGTACATAAATGAAGTAATTTTACAATTTATAAACTAAACAAATGTACATACATATGTACATGTTAGTAGATGTAGATATCAAGTATGTAATTGAATTTTTGAAATATTTACATGAAAATTTACTGATTTTTTTTTATAAAAATATATTATATTATGTGCAAAACAATATATACACAAAAACATCAAGTACAAAAATATGTGCAAATGCATAAATAAAATTTTCTGGCATAATGCGACTATTAGAAAAAAATAATTCCAAATGACATTCAGCAAGAAACGGAAATATCATTGTAAAAGGGTACGCCCACGAATTAAAAGAAAAATAAAAAGAAATTTACGTATATTTTCAATATTCGTTCGTACAACATAATATGTATATACAAAACACATATGTACATACATTATATTATTCGTATTGTATATTTTTAAGAAACAATTTCGCTTAAAAAAAATAACTCAATTTATTTTTTTTTTGTTTATACGCATTTTGCTTAATTTCAATAACACATAATTACCTTTAATAAATTTCTTAAATTCACAACATTTTTAAATTAAAAACTTTCAAATCTGAAAATTAAAATCAAGAAATTTGTTCGTTTTTATAATAAGTTATGCTTATGAATTAATGAAGTGAAAAAAATTTCCTGTCATATACTTTTTCAATAGTACCTAATATTATTCCACATAGATTTTTTCACAAAATCACAACCAAAAATTTTCAAATTAAAATTTTTAATAACTTTAAAATTTAAATAATTTATCTAAATGAAATTTATATTATTTTTTTACTTGTCAAATGTGATATATTAATAATAATAATACATAAAATTTTTTAGAATATTTCACTAATTTTCCTGGAAATTTTTTGACAACCGCCCAACATCTAAATTCTAAATTGAAAACAACAAATGGCTACCTAGGTCTGTCTGATTATTGTGGTGAAAACGCATTTTTTCTCTCTAAGTGCAAAAGTGACATCTATAGTGGACTTTTTGCATTTTGTTGACTATTTCTTTTTCTTCTATCTATAAAAAATGAATATCTATTCTTTTAAATTTTAATATTACTACCTGCAGATCTTAATTAAAAATGTACATATTATAAAAAAATTTATTATTCTTTTATTTTTGATATTATTCTACTATTAAACATAATTTGTTTTCAGTTTTAATTATATTCTAAAGATTGCAGATTTCGTACTGATGCTGATAGCAATTTTCTAGCACGAGCATAAGATTGATCATGTTGGTCAATTTCTTCAATAGGAGTCCAACTCATATCTGGTTCAAGACGGTAACTTCCTGCATATGTTTGATCACATGCTCCATTCCATTCCTACAAAATAATTATTTTGCCAAAATCAAAACAGATTTTAATTCAATTAAATTTTTATTAAATTCTAAATTTCACCTCTGGAGATAGTAAACTAAAATATCTTTGTCCCGATGGTTTACGATATAAATGATATACATTCCCTGGTTTTTTTTTAAAATTACATGCAGCGTTATGCAATTTTTTGTCACGTTCGGTTTCCTCTAATATTTTTTGAGCTTGTTTCTTCAATGCTTTCATCTACAAGATGAGAAATAATTCGCAAATATCTAAAATATACAATTATGTTAAACGAAAAATAAATTTTTCTATACTTGCTCTAATATTACAGTCAATTTTCCACATGCTTTATTTTTAAGACCTTCATCGGCATCTTGTATTTGTTTTGCTAAAGCTAGTATATCAGATTCTTCATGTGCTGAAATTCTATACAAATCTACAACAGAAGTCCCGCATAGATTCGGATTTCTTTCAACGAGATGTGCTGAAAAAGTGAAAAATACAATCAAAAATAAAAAGGAAAAAAAATATATTTACATACCTTTTTTTAAAGCAATTCCATATGTAACATCCTCCATATTTATCAAATTATATTGTATTTTTTTAACTTAAATCACATTAATAAAAAAAAGTACTTACATATTTTAAATACACATATACCTATGTCCTATGTATAAAATAATTTGTAAATAATAAATAATAATCCCTATTTGATATTTGACATTTTGATTTTGACAGTCAGTACGAGTACGAGTACTCCAAAGTCCAAACTCCACCAATATAATCAATCCAATATGCCATCATCTTCTATCTACCTCTAGTGTACACACATCTCTATCTATCTGACGCTACATGCAGTTCGTTCATAAACATATTAGAATTTACAATTTAGGAATTACGGCTTACGGCAATTACCAATTACTTTAGTACGTTAGTACCTTACCAAACCATTAATATCATACCTCATGCTCTTTTACTCCTTCAGCTACTGTCCTATTCAGTCATTCAGTATTCACTTCAATTCTTCAACTTCCTTTTTTTTCAATGTCGAATTGAATTACTACTTGACTTTCAGCTTTTATTTTAATTCAATTCTAAACTCAACTCACCTTACCGTTTAACTGGTTTAACTTTATTTTTGTTGACAAACACAAAAGACAAATCCCAGTCATCAATTTTAACCTACCTACGATCTAGGATCAACCTTTGAAACAATATTCAAATATTTTAATTCAATAAAATTTTATTTAGGCAATTTATAATTTTAATGATGTTAAGTATATAATTGTAAGATGAAAGAAAAAAAATATTTTGAGATAATTAAATGAAACTTGATATTTTTGAGAATGAATAAAATAAATTATACTGGCAATACAGTTCGATATACAAATGGATTTTAGCCGAAATACTATGCACTGCATTATCTATTGGCGGGATATTTTCGCCGTTCTTTTGCCACACAACAAAAAGAGACAATCATATCATTTGATTACAAAGAAAAATTTTTCTTGAAAAAGTTTGTTTGCGACTGCGAGTGGATTTTGTTTTTCAAGATTTTTGTGGTTAATTATTAATAAAATTTTAATGAAATTTATTTAATCGTATAAAAAACTATTCATATTTGAATTTATATATATTTATGCGGCTCCGAATGGTAGGTTTAAGAAAATATTTAAAAAAAAAAAATTTTAATTGGATGTGAGGATGTGACATCTGTAGATTATATTTAGTTTTTTCTATTTAGTTTTTGTTGTATTTTTACCCTTAAGTGTTGTGCTCATTATGCTTTCCGTCGATCTCTTATTTAAATAATAATATATTTGTATAATATGTATATAAATGTGTGTTTAGTTTTAAAATTTAAATTAATTATGTCGTCTCAAAAAAATATATAAAAATATTGTATTTAATATTAAATTTAAATGAAATTAAACATTAAAATATTTCACTCCACTTATATTCTGGTATAAATAATAATTTTTTTTATTAGCGTAAACATACTCATTATTTAACCACTTACATTAATTAGGAAACTATAAAATTGAACATCTGGACTTTCATTTTTACAGTGCCTAAAAAGTTGTCTTAATTTTAATTCCATTCTTTTTTTACTTTATATAATTGCATATTAAATTATTATTTTTATTTTAAAAAAAAAGTTAATACCTCTGTTTTTATTTTAAGTATTTACTATAATTCTAAATAATTAAATAAGAAAAGATAAAAATTCATATTTTATGAAAGCAATATTTAATTTCATTTTAGGTCTAATATTCTTATTCATTTATTTTTGATTAATTATGAATCCAACTGAATTGAGAATGATGTGGATGAGTCAATATAACCCGGAACGTATAACTTTTGAAGATGCATCTTCATTTTATGGTCAAACACCAGTAGGCTTATCTGTTATGGATGATATTACTGTGGCTCAAGCTGGATCAATTGTGAGTAGATGTTGATATTATTTTTGTTGCAACATAATTATGTACATATATAAAAAGGGAATATCCTTTGAATGCTACAACTACACTGACACAGTTTTCTTTTTATTCGAAATTTCATTTGCGTTAGAATTGTTAAATATAATTTGCACGATAATTATTTCATATAAAAATTTACAGATTTTATTTATAAAAATAGTATTGCATGCATTTTAAAATAAATAAGATATTTAATAACATTATTATAATAAATTAACATAAAAATGCAGTTTGAATTTGAATATACATATTTACTTTTTTGTTGTGAATAGTTTTAATTTATTTTACTTATAATGAATATACATTAAATTTTGTATAAAATTTATTTCATTTTTTTTTTCTATTTTATTTTTATCCCACGTGTTCCTCCCCATTAAAATCAATACAATAAATAAATAATATCTTTGGAAAACAAAAATACTTTTTATCATTTGTTTATTTTTTTTTCTCTCGAAATACATACATGTATATAAAACAAAATTTGTCAAAATTTGTAATTTTTTCAAACAAAAACAAAAATTTCGGAAAAAAAACCAACGTAAAATAAATAGGAAATGAATCCAATGATGAGTATTGTTGGGGGGGAGTATAGTGGTCAGGCAACAACAACAATAGGTTCAGCACCACCAACAACTCTAATTGCGACAGGTGCAGGTGGCGCTGATCTATACGGTATTACACAAGTTGGTGGTATACACCCAGTACTCCAGCATTCAGCAGCTGGTACAAATATGTTTCAAGCATATTCAGAAATTGTTGACGATGACGATGTCATCGATGGAACAAATGACGATAATAGTAATCAATACGTTCATCAAACGTATGACCATATTGTAGATGATAGTAGTTGCTATGATACAACGGGTGCACTTACCAGTGATAAAGAAATCATAAATATTGATGATTTTGATATGATGAACACAAATGACAGTAATTCATTCGAGGAAAATAGTAATCAGATGATTGAAGAAACATTAATTTCTGACAGAAAATCCTCAGTTTCTCAAAATTTATTAATGTCAACAGCAACATCATCAACAGCAATGACAGGTCATAAGAAAGCTAGAAAAATTGAACCAGTTAATAGACCTGGTTTAGTTTTAAAAACTCCAATCGCATACAAAGGAAATATTGATCCTTCTGTTATACCAATTGAAAGAGATGGCATGGGTAGGTTTCTATATTTTAATTTTGATTTATTTTTAAGTAATTTTTAATTGATATTTTTTTTTAATCTGCATTTATTTTTAATATTTTTATTAAAATTTATTATAAATGCCCGACGTCCCAAAGACTTTCTTTTGAATGACAAAATTTACCATAAATTTGTAAGATAGATTTTTGTTAATCGTAAAATTGAAGTATACTATAAGTTTTTCGTACGCAAAAAAAGTCGACTAATTTCAGGCATTTAAAATAGATGGTTGTTTTTAAAAAATATTAAATTTATTTTATTGTTTCATTAAATATAATTATCAGTATTATTTTTGAATTTTAAATTTTATGCAACGATTTAAATCCACTTTTTTTTTCTCTTTCTAAAATTTAAGAATAATAATTCACATGTAGTTAATATCAAGAAATTTATTCATTAGTTTGAAACACCTACTATTACATTTAAGAAGAATTTGAAAAATAAATTAGGCAGACTTATGTATACGTACATATGAAGAAAAATTATTCAAATCACCAAGAAAGAAAAATTAAAAATAGTTTTTATACACAAGAAACTAACCTTTATGTTCCTCTAGATTAATATCCTTTAATTAAATTTTTAAAGAGAAAATTATTTTTATTTAGTTTTTAGTTTAAGAAAACAATTTTTTTTTTTAAGTTATTTTTCAAATACATTATGAGTAATGCAATTTTAAAAAGTATTTTTATGAAAATGAGTAGTATAAAAAGCTACTTTTAAATAATAATATAATTATATTTAATTTAATGTACTATAAATATATAATAAATCATATTTATACGTATATTTATTAAATAATGTTTTTATACAGACATTATATAGTTCATGCTTTTTATTGCAATGATATAACAAAAACACAAAAATATTAATGAAAAAGAAAAACACATAAAAGTAAATATTTTTCTCATATTCATGAAATGATAAAATTTGTTTACAGCCGTTTGTGAGAGATGTGGAGCGATTGGAGTAAAACACACATTTTATACGAAATCAAGACGATTTTGTAGTATGGCATGTGCACGTGGAGAACTACAAACTTTAGTATGTAATGAAAATAAATTAGCATTGTCATCATTGGGTTCCGGATCATCATTTAATTCTGTAACAGTATGTGACAATAGTAAAAATATTACAGAAAATTCAAATAATGACCAAAGTAGCGCTGATACTGAGTTAGAATTGGAGAGTAGACCAATTACTTATCGTTTTAAAATGTCAGATGATAGTAGCACGAATAATATGACAACAATAACTCAATCACAAATGACACCAAGTAATGGTAGCGGAAATATAACAAATAATGGAAACGATGAAACAATATTACAGAAACCAATATTATACCGTGGTCTACTACCATTAGACGAAATACCACAAATACCAAAATTTGATTGTCTTCCATCGATTTGCCCACAAGATGAAAAAATTATGAGTATACGAAGAAAAGCTTGCGATAATTTAGATTCATTTGATTGGGCGTCTGAATTATCAAACTCTGATTTTGAGGCGGCACCAGTAACATGTTTTCCGCATGCACCAGGATACGATATATGGGATAATGTTGGTATTGATATGAAAGTTGAAGTAGAAAATACAGATGTTGATAGCTCATTTAATATATCTCCTGGACAAACACCACATTTATTTTGGGTAGCAACTGTTCTTAAAATATGTGGATATAAAGCATTAATGAGATATGAAGGTAAATCAATATTTAATAAAAAAAAAAAAAATACATAATGAAAAAAATTTTATTATCATAAAATTTAGGATTTGATGATGATTCACATGATTTTTGGGTAAATCTTTGTTCATCTGAAGTGCATTCAGTCGGATGGTGTGCAACAAGAGGAAAACCACTAATACCGCCAAAAAGTATTGAGAATAAATATACAGATTGGAAAGATTTTTTAGTAGGACGTTTATCTGGGGCAAGAACACTTCCGTCAAATTTTTATAATAAGATTAGCGATAGTTTTAAATCAAGATTTCGATGTGGTTTAAATTTAGAAATTGTTGATAAAGAGCGTATATCTCGAGTGAAACTGGCAACAGTACATAAAATAGTTGGAAAAAGATTATTTGTTAGATATTTTGATTCCCCAAGTAATGGATTTTGGTGTCATGAAGATTCATCATTAATACATCCGGTTGGATGGGCAACAACAGTTGGCCATAATTTAGATGCACCAAAAGCTTATTTGGATAGAATGTTAGGTAATATTATCAATAAATAATTATGAATTTATTTGGAAAAAAACATTAATAAAAACAATATTTAATTTAATTCAAAAATATTCAGCCGGACGTGAGCAAATGATTGAAGTTCATGAAGATGATGCAACAATTGAACTGTTCAAAATGAATTTTACGTTTGAAGAATACTACTTAGAGGGTAAAACGAACGGTTTTGTGGAAGGAATGAAATTAGAAGCGATTGATCCACTGAACTTATCATCGATATGTGTCGCAACTGTTATGTCAGTTCTAAAATTTGGTTATATGATGATAAGAATTGATTCATATGCTCTAGATCATACTGGGTCAGATTGGTAAATTATTTTCTGTATTTACACATACATACATTATTTAAAAGTAAATAATTTTTTGGTTACTTTTTTTCTTTGTTATAGGTTCTGTTTTCATGAAAAATCTACGAATATATTTCCAGTCGGATTTTGTGAAGCAAATAATATTTCATTAACACCACCACACGGATATGATTTGAAAACATTTCGTTGGGATACATATCTAGCAGACACAAAGAGTTTACCAGCTGGTGAACATTTATTTCACCATCTTTCTGTTGTACCTAATCATGGATTTAAAGTAAACTAACTAGAAACTTTAATTTTAATGAATAGAAAAAATGAATTTTGTATTAAAATTGATTTAGGCTGGAATGAGACTTGAGTGTGCAGATTTAATGGATCCTCGTTTAGTTTGTGTAGCGAGAGTTGCACGTGTAATAGGACGACTTACTAAAATTAGATTCGATGGATGGACAGAGGAATACGATCAGTGGCTAGACTGTGAATCACCAGATTTTTATCCAGTTGGTTGGTGTGTTTTAGTTGGTCATAAATTGGAGGGCCCTCCACCACCAAAAGAGCAAAAATCTAGTAAACATGCATCAAAGGCAACAAAGAAAAAACGTAGAAGAAAAATCAAACCAGAATTATCAGCAGGTAACATTTTTATAGCTTTAAGATTATGTAAGACTTCAATTCATTTTTTAATATTTTGAACAATTCAGTTACTAGATCTGGTACTAGAATCAAAAAAGAACCTCATGATATTCATCACAATCACGTTAACGACAGACTCAATATAAAAACGGAAATGAAACCAGATTATCATGAAGATGATGACGATGAGGATGAATACGATGATGATATGAGTCGATCAGATCAATCGACTCCATTGCCACCAACACCAGAACCTAGGGTTGATAATAATAATCATAATCAACAATTACAACAAAATCGTCATAGTAACAATAAATTAATCAATGTCAACAGCAATACAAATCCTACAATAAATATACAAAAATTGACGTCTACCTCCCAAGCGCCTCCAGCAGAAAGAAAAGCTACCAGCTATATAAATGTAAGCTAAACAAATTAATAATAGATTTTACAAAAACAAATGAAAATTTTTTATTTTGTAATTTAATTTTTAATTTTAGAATTCATCCATAACAAATAGTAAATACATTCCACGACTTAGTGATATAAATAATTCGCCAGAGTCCAGTGGAACAACAATGACAAGTACAACAGCAGGATTAAAAACACAAAACGCATCGTCATCTTTGCCATCACATCATAACAGCGAATTAGTACCAGATACATGGAATGTATATGATGTATCACAATTTTTACGTGTCAATAATTGTACAGCACATTGTGATATATTTAGCCGTAATAAAATCGATGGTAAACGTTTGTTACAATTGACTAAAGATGAGATTATAATATTACTTGGTATGAAAGTGGGTCCAGCATTAAAAATTTTCGATTTAATACAACAATTAAAATGTAAAATGAATTCGAACAGATCACGTCTATTAAAATCAAATATTAACAAAAAATGTTTATAGTGCCTTTTCTTTTTGTAATAGTATTAATAAGATACATACTGTACATACATACATACATAGATAAACAGTTAAATAGAAGAAAAAAAATGATTTAGAATTAAATAGAAATTTATTATGATATATGTTTACTAAAACTGTAATATACTAATACATAATTTACAAAAATAACTAAAAAGCCACAATTGTCATTGTTCAGATAATGATAAAAATTTAAAAAAAAAAAAATACAAAATCTTTTTAATTTCATCTGACATTTTATATAAATTTTAAATTATTTTCCAAAAAATTTATGTTCAATTGAGAGGGGAATTTTTTTATGAAGCAATCCAGAAATTTATTAATATTCATTATAAAAATATAATTTTTATGCATTAAAAATTAATATAAAAACAATACAAATTAATAATTATTATTTCAATTAGATAAATTTCAACATTTTTTTAATTATATTATGTATAGATTTAAGAGAAATATCACATATAAATATAATAAGCAGGAAAAATATTACATATGCATAAACATATAATATAACAATACTTTTACACTTACATATAAATTATATATGTATATGTATGTGTATAAGTATAATATATAATTTGTATAATTTTGTTTTAGAAAGTAAATTACATTTTAAAATATATTAGATTCAATTTAAATAAATTAATAAGAAAACTCAGTCATATTATATTATTATTTTTCTAATTACATATTTCGTAATATGTACGAGTAGTTGTACATATACATATATACATATATATATATATATTTGCATATTAATATAATTTACAGACTCAAATAATTAGATAATTTTATATTTCATTATGCGTAATTATATAATTTTCATTTTTGAA
The DNA here is from genome assembly GCA_951394055.1 of Villa cingulata. Lineage (NCBI taxonomy): Eukaryota > Metazoa > Arthropoda > Insecta > Diptera > Bombyliidae > Villa > Villa cingulata. The sequence continues at coordinate 60,404,853 of OX596018.1, read as the reverse complement.
TTTTGTATAATTATTTTATTATTTCAGATTTAATAAATGTACACATTTATGTTTTACACGAACATATGAAGTGTAATAATTTGAAAAATTACAAAATATTAAATAATTATGCATAGAAAAAAGAATAATAAAATATATAAAATTTATTGGATATTAATTTAAAAATTTAATACTATTATTATTAAAGATTATTGTGTACGTGTTTTGGAATTTTTTTTATCATATCATATGCTACATTTGAAAAAAAAAATTTTTTTTTTGTAGATCTTATAATAAAATATTGAAATGACTTTTTTTTTTAAATTAATAATTTGTTATGTATGTATTGTTTATGTATTTAGATTTAATTTGAAAATATTTCTCAAATAAAATTTTTCTTTATTGCAATCATTAGAATATACATACATACATAAAATACCAGTGTTAAAATTATTTCAATTTATTATTGAAGGACACCATTTACTAATTATGAAATTATAATTAGGTAGATTTATATTTAAATATGAATACATACATAAATATTATGATTACTTGTATAGATTAAAAATAATTTTTATAATATTCTACATATTTTTATAAAAATATGTGTACAAAAGAAAGAAAAAAAAATTATTATGAAAAGAAAATTTAAAAATAATAATTCATGTAGCTAGTTATATTAATCAGGGAATAAATAGAATAGAATTAGATACTGATGTAAACATTTTCATTTCATCATTATTTTATAATTATTGAGAAGAATGAAAACTTATTAATTTTTAACATTTGTTTGTTTAAATATATTTGATCAATCCTACACCTACATCAATGAGAGAAGAATATCCTGAAATGATTTCAAAAATTTTTGAAATTAAAACAAAAAAAAAATTAATAGGAAAAGTATTAATATTGAAAAAATCAGCGTTCTTCACATTTCAAACAATTTTTTTGTCTTCATTATAATAAAAAAAAAAATATTAAAAATAAATTTGCGTTTTTGTATTTATATTTTAGCAACCGCATACATACCTACATTAAATTTATTTTTCAATAAATAAAAAGTGCACTTGTCAAATGTAAAGAAATCTAACATTACATTTTTATTTCATTACCTAACACTATAATTTCTGCATTTAAATATTTCTTTTTTCTACTACGACTAAAATACACTATATGATAATATCATTTATATAAATTTATTCAAAATATGAATGTAAATGAATGAAATTAAATATAAAATGTATGTAGATTGTGGTACGAGAGTAAATGCAAGTGTAATAAATTTATTTAAAAAAAAAAAAAAAAACATAATAAATGAGTCTTAATGATTTGAATTTAAAAAATGAAACGATACGAAAATTTGAGCAAACTATAGTGTATTTAAATATAACGTAAACATTATGAATAAAACAAAGAACCTGGATGTGAATTTCATTATTTAAAAATAAATTTATAAAATTGATTTTTATGAATTAAAAATATGTACTGAAATAAGGTTTGGTAATTAATTAATAAAAATTAGAATTAACAATTATAATAATTATTGTAATGTGTATTAGCATCATTTATAACATTAATATACATATTATATACTTGTAATGAAGAATTAATTTAAAGGTTTTTCTTTATTTTATTTTTTTTTTTCTCTTTTTTTACGTATCTGTGCATGTTTGAAAACTGTCCATGAAAAATTATAAATGGAAATTAAAATGAAAATTCTATCAATTACGTACATTATATATGTATCTTCTTCAATTATCATTTTTATGTATGTAAAATTAAGAGCGCGCAAAAATTCTATAAGGCGTACATTCATTAGGTACATGCATAGATTGTATGAATATTTAGAAAGTAATATAAAATGCAGATGTACGAAAGGTATGAATTTTATAATTATAAAATAATCTCAAAAACAAAAACAATTACGTACATATGCATATTTTATACATATGCAGTCATATAAAATTAGTTATATTATTATATAAATGAAAAATTTAATTATACATAGATATAGAAAAGCAATAGAATATGTATTTGAATTTAAAAAAAAAAATACTACAAAACATGATGAAAAAAAAAATAATTCTAATTACATACTAGTTACTTGTAAGTGAATATTATTACATACTTATATATCAAAAAGAAAATGTAATAAAATTTCTATTTTAAAATGAAATTTACTTATTTTGTACTTACTTATATATATTTTTTTGCATTGCTTTAAATAAAAACAATTTCATTTTATTCCAAATATTTATTTATAAATTTACAATACGACAATAACAAATAAGGATTTTAAATTTGACTTCTATACATTTTTATCAAATATTTTCCATATAAAATAGGTACAATGCTAAATAGATATATCTTGAACAAATACAAAATTCTAAATTTATAAAAAGTTATCGTCTTCTCTTCGAATTCTTTGATTTTTGTTTAACTTTTTTCACTTTTCTTTTACGCTTTTTTCCCATTGCAGCCATTTTTATATATGGAGATTTTTCGCTTTGTGACATTGACCTCCATCTATAACCACATTCTTTGGCAATTTCGGCTGCATTTTGGCCCTTTCTATTTTTTCTGAATTCCATCAAGAAATTTAGAAAGGGATTTCTAAATTTTTTTTGAAATTTCGATTTTGAATTTCCAGCATCTGATTCCGATGCATTATTTTGCTTTAAATAATAGAATAATAATAGATAATAGGTTGAAACAATAAGTGTGATCATTTAAAAATTAATCTGTATAAATATGTAATGTATGTTTCTATGCATTGCTACTTACATTCGGAGATTGTGATCTAGAATCGCTTTCATCGCTTTCATCCGAGGTCATATTCTTTTTTGAATTCGGATTATTATTCAAAAAAAAATTATTAAAAAAATGAAAAATTCTTAATAGATCCGTTTGAAAATAATTGCGATAACTTTATTAATTTAAATTATAATGAATATTTATTTTGAAATTAAATTTAACGCTTGCTACGGTTTTTAGGTTACATAATTTTTAAATAAATAAAAGCTAACTTGTTTAAAATACAAAATATAATTAAAAATTAGAGTTCTTTAAAATATTTTCTTATTAAAGTTATACATAAACGTTGATATTCATACAAGTAAATTTCAACACTACAAATAAAACAATCGAATCGAATTGAATTATTTATTCAAAACCCATAACTACATGAATATTTTTGCTTTAAAGTGCACATTTACAATCATCAAATGAGTTTCTTAATTTTAGCATTTTTAGTTCATTTTTTTATAATAAAAATTAAATTACTTTAGATGCTTAATAACTAAAAATATGAGTATAAAAATAAAAATAAAGTTTGTCTCTATGAGCCACACATGAGACATTCATCTTTATTCTCCAATGAACAAACCATTTCTGACATTTTTTTATTAAGTTTTTCGACTTTAGTATTTTCTTGATCATTATTATTCAAATATCCGTTCTCTTTATTATCATTTTTAATAGGACTTCTGGGATCTTGTTGAACTGTGTTCGTGACACGTTTCTTATCAACAGTAAATTGTATAGCATTAGCTGCAGGTTTTGTTCTTAAATAGTACATTCCAGTTTTAAGTCCCATTTTCCAAGCATAAAAGTGAATCGAAGTTAATTTGCCGTAGTTTGGTTCCCCTACGTGAATATTGAACGATTGACTCTGATCAATAAATGCACCACGATCTGCTGCCATTTGAATTGTTGTACGTACAGATATTTCCCATACAGTCTTATATAAATCTCGAATATGTCGTGGAATTTTTTCAATATTCTGAATTGAACCTCGGTTCGCAATGATGGTATATTTCATATCTTCATTCCATAGTCCTAACTTAATGAGATCTTTCAGTAGATGATGATTAACAATTTGAAATTCACCAGAAAGTACTCTTCGATTGTAAATATTCGATGTGTATGGTTCAAAGGATTCATTGTTACCTAGAATTTGTGCTGTTGAAGCTGTTGGCATTGGGGCTAACAATAGAGAATTTCTTACTCCGTGTTTTTGTATTTTTTCCTTCAAAGCAGACCAATCCCAAAGATTTGTGGGAGTTTTGTTCCACATGTCGTACTGGAGTATACCTTTACTCACAGGACTACCTTCATAAGTTTCGTATGGTCCTAATTTCTCTGCAAGTTCACAACTAGCTTCTAGTGCCCCATAATAAATGGTTTCAAAGATTTGTTGATTTAATAATTGAGCCTCTTCACTTTCGTAGGGATATCGCATTAATATAAAAGTATCTGCAAGTCCCTGAACTCCAATTCCAATTGGACGATGGCGTTTGTTTGAACGTTCAGCTTCTGGAACTGGATAATAATTAATGTCTATTACTTTATTCAAATTTTTGGTTACAATCTTCGTCACTTCTTTTAAATTTTCAAAGTCGTATTTAGCACAAGGATTAACAAATTTATTTACTGCAATTGATGCCAAATTACAGACTGCTATTTCATCTGTCGATGTGTATTCAACTATTTCCGTACATAAATTACTGCAACGAATTGTTCCAATATTTTGTTGATTACTTTTTCTGTTGCATGCATCTTTATACATGACATACGGTGTACCAGTTTCGACTTGAGATTCAATTACAGCAAACCACAAAGCACGAGCTTTTACTGTTTTATTTGCACGACCTTCCTTCTCATATTTTTCGTACAGCTCATCAAATTCTTTTCCCCAAACGTCAAACAAACCAGGACATTTATGTGGACACATCAAAGACCAATCTTTATCTTCTTCAATACGCCTCATAAACAAATCCGGCACCCACAAAGCATAAAATAAATCTCTAGCTCGAGCTTCTTCTTTTCCAGTATTCTTTTTTAAATCTAAAAAATCGAAAATATCTGCATGCCATGGTTCTAAATAAATAGCAAATGATCCAGGTCGTTTATCTACTCCCTGACCCACAAATCTCGACAAATTGTTAAAAAGCCGAAGCATTGGAACCAGTCCATTGGCTTTGCTATCTGTATTAGAAATTGGTGCCCCTTTAGCTCGAATGCAATGAACATTTAGACCAATGCCACCAGCTGATTTTGCTATTCTTGCACACTGATCCATTGTTTTCATGATGCCTTCAATAGAATCTTCAGCCATTGATAATAGAAAACATGATGACAATTGAGCTTTTTGCGTTGCAGCAGAATATAAAGTTGGTGAAGCGTGTATGAAATACTTTTGTGATAGATATCTGTATGTTTCAATGGCAGCATCTATATCATTTCCGTGTATACCAATAGCTACGCGCATCAACAAATACTGCGGCCTTTCTATAACTTTTCCATCAATTTTCAACAAATACGATCGTTCGAGAGTTTTAAATCCGAAGTAGTTGTATTCGAAATCAGCTTTTGTATCAATTGCATCATCTAAACGATTAGCATTTACCATTATAATTTCGTAATGATAACGAGAAATAATTGGTGATATTTCGTTTTTATTTTTATCAAAATTCAAATATAAATTCGTAATAGTTTCTGTAATAAGATTATAAATTCAATATTAATTGAGTACATGAAAAAAATATATGTACAATATTTTAATTTTTGTATATGTAAAACACGAAATACGATTCTTACCAGAAAATTTATCACATGTTTGTTTATGTAATGTGCTCACTGCTAATCTACCTGCTAGCAAAGCATAATCTGGATGTTTTGTAGTCATTGATGCTGCTGTTTCGGCTATCAAGTCATCAATTTCAGTTGTTTTAACACCATTATATAAACCTTTGATTACTTTCGATGTTATCGCTCCCTAAGTTATACATTACAGTATGCAATTATTTAAATAGAATTACAATAAATTTAATTTCATAATTAATTTATTTTAAAAATTATACGTATATTAGTTCTTTTTAAATATTATAAATATAAAAATAATTTTTAAAAATTTAATTATTTTTATTGTTTTTTTTTTTAAACACTGTATCCAATTTTATGAATTTCATGTCCATACAAAAATCCAAACAAATTATATTAAAATTAAAACTACTTACCTTCTGCATATACTTACATAAAATAATTAATAAAAACGAATATGTAATTTTAATTTTATTTTTAACATTTTTAAACAATGAAATATAAAATCCGACCGGTATGAATAACCAAACTGTTAGAGCCAAATGTACATTCGACAATATCTTGACAATTATCTAAGTTTAAATTAATACGACACATATACTGTTTACAAATTTACAAAAATTTATCAAGATATTGAAGAATGAAGAGTATTAATCAGTCTATTTTTCAATTTAAATGAGAAAACATTATAATATCATGAAAAAAAAATGCAATTTAGATTATGATTAAAATGAATGACCAATTTAAATGAAACAAAATAAATTTAATTTTATTTGAAATGAATTTTAATGTAATAAATCGTTATTTGTTAATAACAGGAAGATTATAAAAACTACAAATAATATTTCTGTTTGATAACATGAAATCGACATAAGATCCATTGTAAGATTAAATACTGAATTATGTACTATTATTTATGTAATCTAATAAAGTTCAAATATGAATTGAAAACTTAAAAATAAAACTAAAAAAAATGGAAAAAAAAGTGTAATAAAAAAATTAGGGATAAAATGTTGTCTTACTCTAAATTATGTATGTTAAAAACGAAATAGATGTATAGACATATGCTCCTTTATGAGCTACACGTGAGACATTCATCTTTATTCTCCAATGAACAAACCATTTCTGACATTTTTTTATTAAGTTTTTCGACTTTAGTATTTTCTTGATCATTATTATTCAAATATCCGTTCTCTTTATTATCATTTTTAATAGGACTTCTGGGATCTTGTTGAACTGTGTTCGTGACACGTTTCTTATCAACAGTAAATTGTATAGCATTAGCTGCAGGTTTTGTTCTTAAATAGTACATTCCAGTTTTAAGTCCCATTTTCCAAGCATAAAAGTGAATCGAAGTTAATTTGCCGTAGTTTGGTTCCCCTACGTGAATATTGAACGATTGACTCTGATCAATAAATGCACCACGATCTGCTGCCATTTGAATTGTTGTACGTACAGATATTTCCCATACAGTCTTATATAAATCTCGAATATGTCGTGGAATTTTTTCAATATTCTGAATTGAACCTCGGTTTGCTATTATATCATTTTTCATATTATCGTCCCACAAATTAAGTTCAGTTAAATCTTTCAGTAGATGATGATTAACAATTTGAAATTCACCAGAAAGTACTCTTCGATTGTAAATATTCGATGTATATGGTTCAAAGGATTCATTGTTACCTAGAATTTGTGCTGTTGAAGCTGTTGGCATTGGGGCTAACAATAGAGAATTTCTTACTCCGTGTTTTTGTATTTTTTCCTTCAAAGCAGACCAATCCCAAAGATTTGTGGGAGTTTTGTTCCACATGTCGTACTGGAGTATACCTTTACTCACAGGACTACCTTCATAAGTTTCGTATGGTCCTAATTTCTCTGCAAGTTCACAACTAGCTTCTAGCGCCCCATAATAAATGGTTTCGAAGATTTGTTGATTTAATAATTGAGCCTCTTCACTTTCGTAGGGATATCGCATTAATATAAAAGTATCTGCAAGTCCCTGAACTCCAATTCCAATTGGACGATGGCGTTTGTTTGAACGTTCAGCTTCTTGTAGTGGATAGTAATTAACATCAATTATTTTGTTTAAATTTTTTGTCACAATTTTAGAAACTTCTTTAAGTTTTTTAAAATCATATTTTCCATCTGATGTTACAAACATATTTAAAGCAATTGACGCCAAATTACAGACTGCTATTTCGTTCGAAGATGAGTATTCTACAATTTCTGTACACAGATTACTGCATTTTATTGTACCTAAATTCTGTTGATTGCTTTTTCTGTTGCATGCATCTTTGAATAACATGTAAGGTGTACCAGTTTCGACTTGAGATTCAATTACAGCAAACCACAAAGCACGAGCTTTTACTGTTTTATTTGCACGACCTTCCTTCTCATATTTTTCATATAGCTTATCAAATTCTTCTCCCCATACTTCACACAGTCCTGGACATTTATGTGGACACATCAAAGACCAATCTTCGTCACTTTCTACTCGCTTCATAAAAAGATCGGGAATCCATAAAGCATAAAATAAATCCCTAGCTCTGTATTCTTCCATTCCAGTATTCTTTTTCAAATCTAAAAAATCGAAAATATCTGCATGCCATGGTTCTAAATAAATAGCAAAAGCTCCTGGTCTTTTATTTCCGCCTTGGTCAACATATTTAGCGACATTATTAAATACTCTCAACATTGGAACAAGACCATTTGAGACTCCATTTGTTCCTGCTATTCTTGTACCTTTAGCTCGTATACAATGAACATTTAAACCAATTCCTCCCGCTGATTTCGAAATCAAAGCACATCTTTCTACTGTCTTGAAGATTCCTTCAATTGAATCTGAATGCATTGTTAGCAAAAAGCATGATGATAATTGTGGACGACAAGTAGCTGCTGCAAATAATGTTGGTGAAGCATGTGTAAAATATCTTTCTGATAAATAATTATATGTTTCGATGGCCGCATCAACATCCTCTCCATGTATACCAACAGCGACGCGCATCAACATATGTTGTGGACGTTCAACGATTTTTCCATTAATTTTTAACAAATACGAACGTTCAAGTGTTTTAAATCCAAAATAATTATAGCCAAAATCACGATCATATATGATAGCTGAATTTAAACGATCAGCATTCTGCATAATAATGTTATAATGAAAATCTGATATCATTGGTGATCTCTCACCAGTTTCATCATTAACCATATGATAAAGATCATTGATGACATCTAATATGATTTATATTAAAACAAAAAATAAAAAATAAAAATGAAAAAAAAAATGTCTAATAGAAATCATAAATGTGACGGAAACATTACACAGTTAGTAAAAACAAATTTAATATTAATACCAAATATGATGTTCATATTATTTAAATGACGATAAATTTTGGGTTTAAAAAGAATTATATTTTTAATTATTGTTTAAATTTATGATTTAATTTTTATCAAGAGAACCATAAATATTTAAAGACGATTATATGTAATAATATCTACAGTATATATGTTTATGTTTATATGATTAAAAAAAATAATAAATTTATTTATTTATATAGAATTATATACATAAGTACATGTACATACATACTGTGTCTTATGTTAAATTGTTCGTTCAAATATTAGTGATTTGTAAAATTAGAGAAAAAAAAAATTATAAACAATAATTGATTGTAGTAATTATTTTAGATATGTATGTTGTACACACATATTTACAAACAGTCACCTTAAACTTCATACTTATATATGTACATAATACTATGTTCGGTATTGTTTAAAAATCGTATATAGTTTGTATTTAAATATTGATATTGATAATAACATATGCATGCAGATAAGAGACGATGAACCTAATTACTAATTTTTTTTTTTTTTTTTTTGATAAGAAATATAAAATTAAAAAATTTTTTTTTTACATTTATCAACATTATGATAGGTTATTTTATTTATATTTATTTATATGATGTAAATTGTAAGTCTTACATATTCTTGATTAATTATGAATTTGGTACAACAATTTACGTACATACATACATAACATTTTGTAAATCGAAGTTTATATATTTTATGTGTTGATTTTTTTTTATATTCAAATTTGCATGCAATAGTCGAGTAGATTAATGTTATTAATTTTTTTTAATCAAAAATACATTATATGCTAGACAATTTTTATTAGACTTCAGCTGATTACAATAAAAGGGAATTTTTTTTTAAATTTCCCATGTGAAGGTTAATTATCTGGGGTCATGAAAAATGTGTGTAATTCTTATTAAAAAATATATAATGTACAGCATTTTATATCAAATGTCAGGAAGTACGCATTGAATTTAAGTACATGAATTATATGAATTGATTATTCAAAAACAGCGTTGAAATAAAGTCATTTTAGAAATAGAATAAAAAATGTGAGAAACTAAAATTAAATGTTTATACATAATGTACACTCTATAGTTTATACTATAAAACGCATAGTCCATGATAAAACGGTATTGAAGAAATTTGTTGGATTTTAATATTTTACTAAAATGTTTGTAATTTCATCGTCTGTTATTCATTTAAAAAAAAAATAGCTCACTCGCAAAACACATTTTGTTTGTTAATTAAACATTTTTTTTTCTTTGAAAATTATTTTGAACTCTTATTTTGTTTTTACTGAATTTACCTGAAAATACTTTTTTAGTTTCCTTATGTAAATTTGAAACGGCAATACGTGCTGCTAAAATTGCATAATCAGCGTGATTTGTAGTCATCATTGCAGCTGTTTCAGCTGCAAGAGAATCCAATTCCTGTGTTGTAACTCCCACATATAAGCCATTAATTACTTTCAATGTGATCGCAACCTTTATATAATAGTATTAATAATAACATTACGAAATACTTAACTAATGAAGATTTACATTTGAATTTTATCTTTATAAATATCCTACAGATACATAGACATACTGTCCTTTTATGATGTGATATATAGAATATAGGTAATAATTTCATTTAAGTTTAAGATGACTTTTTTTTGTAAAAAAATTTGTTCATAAAATGTCGAAATAATTTAAAGGAAATGTGAGTTGAGACAGATATATTTACATATGTACCATCAAAATATCTAATAATTATAAAAAAATGGCTCATACAACAAATATAAATTTTACAGTGAATCGACTTAAAATAAATTTTATGTAATAAGAACTTTTGTTTACAACTAGATTTTCAAACATTTTATTGATTTGTAATAAAAAATGATCATTCATTGTAAATCAAAAAAAACACGTGCCCTATAATTTCACACGCTAAAATATTAATTTCATTTCATTTAGCATTTATATTGTTATATAAATATATATATATATGTAAGTATATGAAGAAAGATATATGTAGTTGAATTCAATTTTTGATTAATTCATGATTAAAAAGTTTGATGATCACAACCTTACAACTGATTATTAACAGCGCATTTAAATAAATTAATGTTATCTAAATCTAATACATATACATATTTATGTGTAATGTTCACAAGCAATCTTTTGTATCACTTTTCTCCGTATGGAATTTTTTTTTTAATTTTTTATTTCTTACTGATAACTTCAATTGATTTTGTGATTATGATTATGAAATGAATATGTGAATATTTACAAATATGTACTACATATTTTAATAAAAATTAACAATTAAAAATGAAATCTAAAATTTTATCTGAATCTTAATTCAATTTTATATATAATATTCAGATATTTGAATTATTTTATGCATGAAGTACCTATTTCTTTACATATGTAAATGTATGTACATTATTAAATTTTCATTTTTTTAAATGTAAAACTTACAGGATCAACGAAATCCTTATCTAATCCATAGCAAAGTTTTTTTATTCTGTATGTTATTTTATCAAAATGTACATCCTCTTTTTTACCATCTAATTAAAAAAGAAAATCGAAAAAAAAAATATACGATTCAATAAAATTCTTAAACAAAACATTTCTAGATACTTACTTCTCTTTATTACAAACATTTTTTTATAGATTAGAAAAATGTGCCGGTAATTAATGAATAAGAAATAATATTCTAGATATATTTAAATTTTAATTAAAATACTTCACAAATATTTCTGATTAAATTGTTATTTTATTTGAAATCTTCAAACACTGAAAATCCCTATTTTAAAGACACAAAAGAACCTTATGATAATGAATGACAAATATATAACCAATTTTACTTAGCTTAGTATAGAAATCAACTAAGCAACTGTGATCATCCCGCCAAAATCATTTGTACTTTTTTAATTCAACAATTTTATATTTTACATTCGGTTGATTGCGTTGTGAAATATGAAGCGAATTGCGATTGCGATGCGATGCGATACGATTCAATATCAATACTCAATAGCCAATACAGTCCCACCCAGTCGCTTTATTCGAATCGAATATTTCATTACATTCCATATCTACTACCTACTATTTCATTTCATCATCCACATTTCATTTTCATGTTTGAAGTCTGTCCTTCAGCAATCAGTGGTCTTTTGAAAATTCGAATTATCAAATAGAATATAAACAAAGAATAACCATTGAATAATGTATATTTCATAAAACAATTTCTACATTTCTACCTTTATACAATGGAATAACAGCCAGTAGGCCAGTACCGAGCACCAACCACCAACCACCAACCACCAACATCACCATGACATAAACCACAAACAACACAATTCACAATTGCCAACTTGACTTGAATTGAAAGGAGCAAGTCAACGTCGAACATGGTCGACTGCCATTGTCAGCTGGCAAAAGAACCTTCAGATTTAGGCAAAATTAGGTATTTCAGTACTACCAATCGCTATTAGTATTAGAGGAGGAATAAATAAATAACAAAAATAACTAAAGAACACTAATTAGAAATAGATTAATTTAATATAGATTATATAGAATATAGATATAGAATAGAACATAAAAAACAACAGTTTAATTGAAAAAAATTACAAAATCTGATAAAATAAATTTTTGAATAAAAAATAATAAATTTAAAGTGACTTAAAAAGATTTCATTTTAAAATAAAATACATTTAATTCAAATAAAATACTAATGAAGTACATATATTCAAATTAATAATTCAATTCAGAAAAATAATTGATTATATTAATATTAATTTCCGTCGAATATTAAGAAAGTAAAAAAAAAAAATAATTCGTAATATCTAAGTGTTGATATATTAAGTACAATCAATAATGCGATATTCAACAACAGCTATTATTTTCATAATTTCAATTTTAATATTTTCAATTTTTGTTGCTAATTTGGCAAATATCATAAGCACTGATAGTGAATTAACAAAAAAAATTCATGAAAATTACATAAATAAGAAATGGCTAAACAATTATAAAAAATTGCATATTGACGATAAAGATGAGCATCTGATGTGGTTCGTTCAGGTATTTTTAATATTTATATAAAAAATTATTATTATTTGAAGTATTTAAATTAAGCATAACATAATTTTTAGATATCTGACATACATATTAGCATATTTGAAAGTCCAGATAGAATTAATCAATTTGAAAAATTGGTTAATGAAACACTTGATATTATTGAACCAAAAGTTGTATTAGCATCTGGAGATTTAACTGATGCTAAAGATAAAGATAAATTGGGTTCAAGGCAATATATAAAAGAATGGGAAATTTACAAAAATATTTTAAAATCATCAAATATTTTAAAGAAGACTACATGGCTTGATATAAGAGGAAATCATGGTAAATTATTATTTATCGAATAAAAAAAAATTAATAAATAAATCAACATTAAATTTTTAGATTATTTCAACGTTCCTGATATCAATTCAAAATTAAATTACTTTACTGCATATTCGGTACAAGGAAAAAAACATAAAAGATCATATTTGCATCAAGTAAGTAATTGAAATTTTTAAATAATTCATTACAAAAATATCTCATTTAGTTTAATTCATCTTCATGATTGACATAGCTAAAATTTAAAATGGAACATTTCGGAATGTAATTATGCAGAGCAATTTAAATTGTTCTTTTGAAATTTTGTAGGTAAGTGTCGGTAATGAAAAATATTCGTTTATTGCTGTTGATGCTTGTCTTGAACCAGGACCGAAACGTCCATTTAATTTTATTGGATTGCTTGATAAAAATGAAACCAGCCATTTAATTGATTTATTAAACGAATCAAAAAATTCTGGAGGAAATTATACAATATGGTTTGGTCATTATCCAACTTCTTGCATACTATCTCCTGGTACAGGAAGTAATGGCATACGAGGAATTATTGGAATGCATGAGGAAAGCTATGCATATTTATGTGGTCATCTTCATACACAAGCCGGAATGGTACCACATATGTATACTTTGCAAAAAGCTGGATATCTTGAATTAGAGTTAGGAGATTGGAAGAGTAATCGATTGTAAGTTAAAGATTCATAATATTCAAATTCATCCCGTGAGATTATAAATATTTTTTATAGATTTAGAGTTGCGGCATTTGATCATGGCTTATTCTCTTTCACCGATATTACTTATGATAGTTGGCCTATAATTCTTATCACAAATCCAAAACATACTCTTTTCAATATGCCTAGAAAAGAGAACCCATACTTGCAACAAACTTCAACTCATATTCGTATGCTGATTTTTACACCGGCAAAAGTTGTCTATTGTAGTGCCCAAATAAACGATGATAATGCTGTCGAATGTCAAAAAGTATCTAAAAATTTATATGTTGTTCCTTGGATACCAGAAATTTATAAAAGTGGAATTCATTCATTGAAAGTTCTTGTTAGGACGAGTGATGGAAATTCAAAATTGGTAACTGGGATACCTATCAAAATATACTAGACCTATTAATTACGCACTGACTGTTTATATTTATTTATGATTACAGATTAACCAACCATTCTCTTTAGATGGTAGCAAAATAAACTTTGATATTTTAGCACGTTTCGTATTAATGATGGACGCGTGTACAGTTTTTCAAACATTATTTGGTATAGCATTAGTACTTGGAATACTACCAATAAGCATTTTACGATTTTTTCATGAATTAGTTCTTGCTGGAAAATGTAAAAAACCAAGAATTCGAAATAATTGTATAAAAAATACGATACGTAAATTATGGACTCTATCTTCAATTGATCAGCTATTTCTTCCATTGATAATTTATTTTGTGTATATTGCAATTGGCCCATGGGCGATCGGTGAAGTTATTGATGGTTATATTGGCATAATATTTGTGTGGGGAATTTTTGTAAATAATTCATTTCTTCCTGGATCATTAACATATTTATATGGATTTCTACAATTAGTATTTTGTCAATTACCATTGATGTTTATTTATGCAACTGAAGTAACAAAACGTTTAGATGAACTAAATGGTGTTAAAGGATCGTCTCATATTATAAGGCATTTTCGTCATTTACCATTTATTTGTATAACGGCAGTTGAAATAATTCTAGCATTGTTTTTCTGGTGGGCATATGGTACTTTAGCTTTTATTATTGGACCATTCAGAACTTGGACAATTATATTAAATATCTTATTATGGTATTATGCTATAAATATTTCAGAAAACAATTTAAAGTAAGTGAAATAAATTATATCATATTATTCAGTATATTTTAAATTTTTTTTTATTTTTTTAATTATATTTTAGATCAGCAAATTCAGTTTTCTATGGATCTGAAGATGTCTACGAAGATATGAATTCTCATGATAGATAATTCATTTAATTTTTTCGTTAATGATACCATCCGGTTTCAGAAATTTTATTCCAAATAAGGCAAAAAGTAATAATTATTTTAAAAAAAAAAATCTGAAATTGAGGACTTATTATTATATTTATCTTATTTTTTTTAATTAAAAAATTAATTTTGACACTTTATAACACAAACATTACATCCTATTTCAAATTTGATTACATAAAAGAAGTAATTTTGTGTTATAATTATAAGCATCATGCGTATGTGATAAATGTTTAGACTTTAATTTATTTTAATGTACATATGTATTTTTATTTTATTTTAGTTAATTTCACAAATTTATTTTGTATTATCTACATATTATTATGTATCACATTCATAATTTTTAGTTTTATATATACAAAGTAAAAAATGAAGAATCAAGAAAGCCTATATTATTAAGTAAATTATTGTGATTGTAATTTTAAATTATTCTACATCATATTTGTTTTAATTTGTGAAAATGATTACAATTTACAACATTGTTCCTTTCGTGTATTTCTAATGACCAAAAAAATTAAGTATATCATTTATTCTTTTTTCAATTATATAAAGCATTTATGTTTTATTTATAAAACAACTATTTTTATTTAAATTTAAAATTTTAGTGCCATTAAAAAGATTACTGATTAAAAAAAAAACAAGAAAAATTATAAATTAGAAGGAAAAAATTAACAAAAGCTTTAAAATAAATTCAAATATACACATATATTTTTTTAAATCAAACTAACATGGAAAATGAATAAACTGAACTTTTAATATGATAATATTCAAATATATAATTATTCGTGATTGAAAATTCACTTAAGTTTATAAAAGTGTAATATATAACATGAAGCATTAAAAAATAAAAAATATGTTTAAAAATTGAAACAATTCAAAAATAGATTTTGAAATGGAAAAATTGCACGCGAAGATATTAATAAGATATGTATGTAATATTGTATATTTAAGATTATTCATTTGTAATCATTCATATAGTATGCATATTAATGAAAAATTTCTGTGTCGTTGTATCCACCTACATAATGCTTGGTTACATTTATAATTAAATTAATAATTACTTGATAAGGTACTATATAAACAAGTTTTTTTTTCTTAACTGATAACTCAAATTCATTGACTTAAAGAATTCAAATGTAAAATTCTTCTAGTTCTCAAATACAAAAAAAAAAAAAAAAAAATTAAAGCAATCATTTCTGTAATTGTGATTAAGACAAAAAGCAAATTAATTTTACAATTTTAAATGTACATACTCATACATTTATATTACTAAGATAATATAATTAAAAACAAAAAATATGTTTTCAATAAATTGTAATGTGTCTGTATGTAATGCATGCATGCATGTAATGTAATGCATGATGCATGTACCATGTACTAAAGAGGAGTTTTTTAGTTGAAATTTTCTGAGTTGAACCCAAGTTGAACCGTTGAATGCCCAGTGGTACAATACAATACTGGTACAATACAATTTAAAATTTTTGTCAGCTTATTTAAATCATGTGTGGAATGTAGAACGTAGATACAGACGGCAAAATAAAATATGCCATACCAATAGCAAAACGAACTCGCCTCGACTAAAATTCATGGATTGGTATAAATCCATCCGTTATCGTCCGTCATTCGCCAAGACGCCAACACCTAACCTGACACTGACCTGCAGCGTTACCAATTTAGCTACGCGGTAGCTAGATTTAGCTACCAAAGGACTGTTACAGCTACGAAAATTTTTGTTTAGCTACCGGTAGCAATTTAGCTACCAATACAAATTTTCAGCTACCAAGTGGTAGCTAGAAATGTATTTGGCTAGTAAAAATAATTTAAAACAATATAAGCATTTTTTAAAACCATTTTAAAATTCAAATATCGAAATTTTCAAAAAATTTTGAAAAACGTAGTGAAAGTTTTTAGCAGTATAGTATAGTAAATTTATTCAGATATAAAACTCTTGTTGTGAAGCTAAGTAAGTATAGTAATTAAATTATGTGTTGAAAAAAAAAGAAAAAGAAAATGATTTTGAGTTTGAGCTGAAGGAAATTAAGATAACCTAAATGAGTTAATATCTCTTCCTCATTCTAATTTTGACATAGAAAGAATATTTAGTACAATGAATATTGCGAAGAACAAAATAGGGAATAAAATGAAACTTAAAACATTGGACTCGATTTTATCAATTAAACTTGGTTTGCAAAGACATAATAAATGTTGTAAAGAATACGACTTAACAGAAAATGTTATTCGCAAAATAGGAAGTATAGGAAAAATAGGAAATATAAATGAAATATTGTCATTAATTAATAGAAAAGACTGAAATATATCTATATTTTTAAAGTTTTCAATTGATATTCAGTTCCTTTACTTTATTCATTTGATTTTTTTTATTTTTTTTTTATAAAATGTTAAAATGTTTTTTGTTCTGATCTTTTTTTTAATAAAATGTTGAAATGTTATTTACTTTTTTTGTAACCGTACAAAATAATTAATAAATATCAATGAATAAAGAATATAAGAAGAAGGTCCACTCTCAAATGGTCCGTTATATTTACTTTTCACCCTCCCTCGGGGAAAAGAAACTCACACACACCCTGACAAAAAAATTCCCATTAGTTAGAAGAACTGACTACATTAAAAAAAATTTTAAATGAAATTTCCTCAGGTTATAAGTGAGACAAATTATACATCATTCAAACAACACAATTGCACGTTCGAAAATCTTCATGTACATATACGAAAAATTTATAATGCATTTTAAATAGCCCAACTATACAGCAGCAAAATTCACGCATATCATATCTGTACACAAGGTGCTTTCAAGTTTTAATGCTTTTCAAATAGCCCAACAATATTTTTTGACCTACACATAAACAATTTTGAAATAGTCGGGCAGAAATCGATATATTTTTTCATATATTCCTATATAATTTTTTTACACACAGAAACATAGTTCGTTACACCGTAGAGCTTTCGTTTTCTATGCTGAAAGTGATCTCTAGCACATACATTCACTCATCATATACACATTCATCAATTCATGCTTTTCAAATAGCCCGACAATATGATTTTATATACACATAAATATTTTTAAAATAGTCTGGCAGAAATCAGTATATTTTTCATATATTGTTCTTGACACGTAGATCCATCCCAGTTAACCAACGAGGATATATATTCCACCTATCTAATCTTAGATATATGACTTCGTTATCTTCTCGGGTCTCACGATCAGATTTTTCCTATATAAACATCTACTAGATATCCATTAGATATATTTTAGACATATCATTTATGTATTCTAGTGGATATATATCTTATGTGTCTATTTTCTGATACATTGCTTCGTCACGTAGTCGTGATTCCCGAGTAAATTTGTTGACATACATCTTTTAGATGTATTTCTGATACATCATTCATATGTCATAATAGATATACACTTGTCGCTTGATCGTGTTTTCAGAATTCGTCTGTATAACTGTCTCTATAGTCTAAGCCCGACATAAATTATATTCAATCGGTAATATAATATAATAAATATAATTTTTACAAATATATAAATAGAAAGCAGATAATACGGATATTGGTTGTTAATTATTATTACTCACCTAATTATAAATTTTCATTACGTAGCTTTGAAAAATGTTATTTAGACCACGAAATGGAAATTTTATAAAAGTTAGTGAGTATGCATATTCATAAATAATAATAAATGTATTGATCATTTTCTATTTCTTTTACATTTTTGCTCTTTTTTCATAAAAGTATGTCTAAAAAAATATCTAAAAGATATCTAAAAGTATATATTATTGATATATCATAATGATACGTTTTTGATAAGTACAATCGTGCTTTGACAAATTTTATTGAATTTTGTCGAAAAAAGCGATATTCTGCCTTGTAAAAACATATATCATTCATATGACAAAGGTGCATCTAAAGGATATATCTTTTATATCAGTTAGATATATCTTTCATATATCAATGATATATTCTTGGTTAACTGGGTTTATTTTCCATGCTGAAACATACAACATATAATAAACATGTTATAACATATACATTCACGCATCATATACACGCCCGACTATGCGACTTGATCTTCACATAAACATTTTTAAAATAGTTGGGCAGAAATTAGTATATTTTTTTATACATTTTTAACTAATTTTTAATGAAAAAATGACATATATGATATATTTCATGCATTTTCTTCATGATTCATTTCGTATAATATGATATTATTAATTTTTTTATTCATGATTTTTGATTTGAAAATCAACTGTTTATACGTAAGAAATTTCATGTATACACACAGAACATTGTTCTTGCACACGTAGATCCTTTATTTATTTCTATATGCTGAAAAATATAGTCGGGCTCGAGCAATTTAAAAGTATTGGTAATTGGTTGAAATTATATATTATATATAATATATATATACCTCTAACATATACACCCATGCATCAGGATCAGATATCAGATATAATAACGCAGAAAAATAATATGAAAAACAAGTTTAATATACAAAAACGCATTTCTGATGTTTCTGATTACGGATAAGGGCTACCATAGTGTATTCGAATGTATATAATTTTTACAGTTGTCTGACTAATAATTTTTATTTTCATGAAATATTTCTTTTTTACCTCTTGATTCTAATAATGCTTGATTTATTTAATCTAATTCGGAATTTGTACTGGAGAATGATATATATTTCTACTTAAACAATTTAATGATTTTATTTCGTGTTTTATTATTATATTTATATAAGTATGTATATAATAATTGATTTTATGTTTAATGTAAAGTTAAGAAGAATGGTAGCACTGATGAACATAGGTTAAATTTCTCCCAGTATTACCATAGTTTTACAAAAATTTTATATGTTCATCTATTTCATATTTTTAAATATTGTACTGAGTTTTATAAACTAAGAAGTTTTTCGTACTTAATGGTACTAATAACAAATGAAATTAAAAAATGCTTACACCTTATTAGGTTTTCTTTTTAATATTCAAATTTCATAATTTTTAAGATTCGTGTACAATATTATTCTTCTGTACACAACAAAGAATAACGATATGACAATTATGAAAGTAAGACTGGTATTGACTGGTATCACTGTCATTCTTGTTAAATAATAATCATATTAAAACTTACAACTACATTCTCATTCTTGCTTTATTCAAATAATTTTTACAGGGTATGTCATCAAATTGTAACTTTTCTTATTTTGATTAAAAATAAAATTTGTAATTTTTAAATTTATTTGACTTGATTATAATGTACTCGTAAATTTCTAAAGTTGTAGTCGTGTTACATTTTCACCTAGCTTTATAAAGAAATCGTGAATATATGTATGTAATTATAATAATAAATAATTCACATTCGCTGCACTGCATGTTAATGCGTTTCAGGTATTAGAGTTGATTATCTCATTTTAACCAACTCACTACCTTCTCTTTCTTTCAACATATGACAGATTTTCAATTTAATGCGGTTATTTTTAAACTGTAATTCAATTTTTCAAACCATATTTTGTGGACGAAGGAAGCATACGTGTTTAATCAATTACTTTATTTAAAAATAAAAATTGTGTTACATTAGTGAAATTCAGTGTTTTTTTAAGTGCAATTCAAAAATAACTTAAAAAAATGAGTTCGAGAAATCACCATAATTTGAAGTGTATTGTTTGTGGATGGACAAAAGGAATGATTCCAGACAGAAATTGGTTTTTATTTCCAAAGAATGAATCAAGGTACGTAGTTTCACTATACTAATTCAATTAATTTAGTTTAGTTAATTTAAATTAACTACTAATAATTGTTTCATTTGTAATATAAAAAAATTGTCTACAGAAGGCGATTATGGCTAGAAAATACTGGACGACTGGATTTACTTGAAAATTTACCAAGGGACAGCAGAATATGTGAGGAGCATTTCCAAAAAGAAATGATCGGCGTAAGCGGTAGGAAGTTGAGAAAGGGAAGTTTTCCATCAGTTCATCAAGAAAATAAACGTCCGAAGATTGAGATATTAGAAGACATCATCATCGTGCCTGCTTCTAGCATCACAAATAATAATGAAGAGGAACAAATATTTCAAGAAGAAGCTGTCAGTTCTAGGCATTCAAGGAATCAAGAAACACAAACAACTCTGTCTGTTGAAGATCTTTTGCAGGAGATTGCCAATATGAAAAAAAAAGAAATACAAAAGGAAAAAGAACTACAGGAGCTTAAAAATAAGGTAAAAAGTAAAGCGCATTTTATAGATTTAGCTTATAAGTTTTTGCCGAATGATTTAGCAAATATAGTAGAATGCCATGTAGTGAATAGTGACAGGAAGAAGAAAGGATGGCGTTTTTCAGAAGAACATAAGCAGTTTTCTTTAAGTTTATTTTTCTTTTCCCCTTCAGTTTTTAATTATTTGTCTAAAACTATTAACATGCCTTCCAGAACGTCATTAATGCGTTATATTGAATCCTGGCCTTTTGGGCCAGGGTTCCATTCTGTTCATTTCAAATCTTTAAAACTTAAGTTAGAAAGTTTGCCTTCCTTTGCAAAAAAATGCATTTTATGTTTTGATGAAATTTCCTTGAAATCCCATTTATTTTATGATAGATCTAGGGGTCAAATAATAGGTTTTGAAGATGATGGAGAAGAACGTGCAAATAAAGCTGCTAGGTATGCTTTTGTCATAATGGTTCAGGGTATAACTTATAAGTATAAGCACTTATTAGGTTATACCACAAACAATATAATATAACCAGACTCACATTCTGGTATAGTTCATTTTCATAGAGAAAATTTAGTTGGACGATGTTGTCTCGTCCAAGTAAAATTTATGTTATACAATTGCATATCCGATACACCAATCAACATTTTATTCAACTCTTTTTGTTATAAAAGAATCCACCAAATCCACTCAACTGTAATACTAAAAATGGTGAAATTGTCATCTTACATTATTACATATACCATATAAATCCTATATACTATATACATACATATATACACATTTTGTAGTTGATGGTAATACAATGCATTTAAAAACTAGTTTTTGTAATATAATGTGATTTTCATTTCATTCAAGAATTTAGAAAATTAGGGTGAGAAATTTTAAATTTCTACATATAAATATAATATTTATGTATGTATGGTGTGTGATGTAGCTGCATATACTCGTATATAGATAGGAGAAAAATGATGAGAAGTTGAGAAGTACATATTCCTTTCATTATGAAATGATTTAGATTTTTCATATCTGTACATGATTGTTTTGTTGCTATATAAATTAACTCCACTTCCTTAATATTACAGGTCTTAATATTTAAGCACTTTTCAAAGTGTTATATGTGTGGATGTATACTATTTGTTTATGTTTGTACGATTTGTATTTGTAATTAGTTTGCTCATTTTGAATTTTTTATTTATTATTTTTCAATGTATGTATATTGATATTGCTTAATAACCAATTAGTTATAAAAGTCTTTTATATCCATATCTTATTTTTATCATTAATTTTTACCGCCAAAAGGCCCTGGAGGGTCGTGGTGTGGGCGAAGGGTGGCAGTTAACTGTCCACCTTTTGTAATAAATAATAATAATAATAATCATTAATTTTTAATATTTTTCAAAATAATCAAAATAGTAAATTAGGTTTGATTGAAGAATTTCCCAAACGGAAGTTTTTATCTGCATCAAAAAAAAAATCCTAAATATGCAGATTGCATAAGTATATAGTATATGTATATAAAGAATCAAAGAACTTAATGTAATTAAAGAAAAAAACAAACGTGTAGTTTACATTTTGAAAATAATTATTTTTTTTGTCAAGAAATTTCCGAAGTTAAATTATATTCCCACTCGTTTTTTACTTCGTGAATATTACATGTTTAAGCACTATTTCTACTTCTATAGTACAAACTGTTTATTCAAAATAAATTTCTAAATGAAAATTGTTTTTTATATGGTATATTATATTATCTATCAATGTAATTTTTATTTGAATTTTCTGCCGGAAATACATGTTCAAAGAATGTGTTGCAGTTCCACACGCCTCATACAAATTTATTACATATTTTTGTATTACCTTTCAACGTTTTTCTCTTGGTATTTATAATATATTTGTAGAATGAATATTAAAAACGTATATTAAAAATCTACAACCAAAAAATAAAAAAGTCTTTCAATTTTTGGCGAAATGTCAATATAAAAAAATATAGTTTATAATAGATTACTTAATTCATATTGTTGATAGTGATAATAAAAGAAATAATTTGGTTGTGAAAATCCTTTGTATATTCATGACACAAGCTGGGAAGAAAGTTTTAAATATGTTTTTCATAATGTGGCTCGTAAAAATAATACAGACTCCAAACAGTTTTAAAAATTTTGTTTGGAAAACATGATTAACATGAGTAAATCAAAATATCAAAATTTAGTCAAGATCCTTTTGCAAAATTATTTCTTAAAATCAGATGTAGAAATGCAAATCAACAAAATCCGACGCTTTTTAATTTTTAAATATTAATGCGGAAATAATTGAAAGTATAGAAATTGTTTTAGGCGTATGTTTCATACATTTTTCTTTGCATTCCGAGCGAATTTCTGTCTGTTATTACATTAGAAATAAGTATGTTTTGCAGGGTTTACAATAAATTAATTTTTGAAACAAATTAATACTATAGTTGTGAAAAGTGCATTTTATTGATTGAAAATAAAGATTATAGATTTGAAATTGTTACTAATAAATAATAATATCATGTAATATTACATTAACTAGTTATGTATTATATTATTCAACTTTTTGTTTTTACTTTTTACTTTTTTGGAGTGTCTTAACTTATCAACCATCCAAGCACAATTATTTCGTAATAATACCAATATCATGAAATCAAGTATAGCCATTCTGTGCTCAAAACATGGGTGAATAACATTATACAAATTATTGAACTTTAAATTTGTAACCATTACACACATGTTTTTAATAAGTCTCTTTATATTTGGTTTGTGAGGATGTTTTTCAAATTTTTTTTGAATATTTCTAATTGGTATTTAATTATTTCAAAATGTGATTCAGACGGTCTTATTAGAGAATTTGAAATTTTTGAATTAAAATTTTTTAAATCAACTAATATATCTGTAGAAGCACTTTGATCAACTACACCTTTAGTCAGAGCTGTTCTACATGTTTTACATTCGTTTTTAATAATTTTAAACAAATGTGCAATGCAATACCCTGTGAAATATTTTGCACTTAAGGATGAAGAAGATAAGACTCTGATATCATATTCTTCGCAAACCACCACATTTTTTAGCTCATTCATATCAGGTGTTAAATTATTATCACTATTCGGAAAACTTTCTACATTGGATTCAGAAGAAATTAAAATAGCAGACCAATCTAAATTTAAAAATTCCTCGCTGTCATCCTCACAGTTCTTAGACTTACAACTAAAAAGAAATTTAATAGACATTATTTTTGCAATAAGTCTTTGAAATTCTAAAACACTTGGGTTGTTTTTATTTGCATTCATACATCTAATGTGAGAGAAAAGGTTTTCCAAACAATCTTGATTAAACTTAGAGAAATATGTATATGTAATATAAATCTTCATGAATTGCAAATAATTTTTCTCTCACTCCGAGTATATCACTTATCGTTAAAACAAAACCTTTGTATAATTTTGTATAATTTAAACTGATAAAATTTATTCATTACATCTACATACATGATACATGTTCAAAACAGGATTCATAATTTCTTTTTCATAAAATGTAATTTATTATAGATTAACACATTTTCTGTACAAAAAATATATTTTTGATGAAAAGGGAATATCATATATTATACCTGAATACGAAAAACAATCTTCATTTCATTTTTGAAAAACTCGAGCTAAAAAAAACAATTATATGATCTTCATTGATTTTAAAGGTGTAAATGTTTATCACCATTGTTATGTCGAAGTTATAAATTTTATTCTTAATTATACCTGCTTGACATAACATTACATATGAAACGAACTATAGCATGGGTAGAATTTTATAAAATTTGTGTAAAATATTTATGATTTCTTCATTATATTTCTTCATGTTTTATGACCCTTTTTACAGTACTATTTTGAGTCATTCAATTTAAAACTAAGGCCAAAAAATGAATATGAATACATCCTACCATACCACACAATAATCTGCAAAATAATATGTCGATAAGTAGAATAAATTTTAGAATAACTGAAAATATTTTTTCTATTCTTAATTCTAAAAATTCAAATTTATTCAATATATTTAAAAATATGCGGGTGCATTTCAAATCGATTGACTCCTTAAAAAAAGATAATATAATATACCATATAAAAAACAATTTTCATTTAGAAATTTATTTTGAATAAACAGTTTGTACTATAGAAGTAGAAATAGTGCTTAAACATGTAATATTCACGAAGTAAAAAACGAGTGGGAATATAATTTAACTTCGGAAATTTCTTGACAAAAAAAATAATTATTTTCAAAATGTAAACTACACGTTTGTTTTTTTCTTTAATTACATTAAGTTCTTTGATTCTTTATATACATATACTATATACTTATGCAATCTGCATATTTAGGATTTTTTTTTTGATGCAGATAAAAACTTCCGTTTGGGAAATTCTTCAATCAAACCTAATTTACTATTTTGATTATTTTGAAAAATATTAAAAATTAATGATTATTATTATTATTATTTATTACAAAAGGTGGACAGTTAACTGCCACCCTTCGCCCACACCACGACCCTCCAGGGCCTTTTGGCGGTAAAAATTAATGATAAAAATAAGATATGGATATAAAAGACTTTTATAACTAATTGGTTATTAAGCAATATCAATATACATACATTGAAAAATAATAAATAAAAAATTCAAAATGAGCAAACTAATTACAAATACAAATCGTACAAACATAAACAAATAGTATACATCCACACATATAACACTTTGAAAAGTGCTTAAATATTAAGACCTGTAATATTAAGGAAGTGGAGTTAATTTATATAGCAACAAAACAATCATGTACAGATATGAAAAATCTAAATCATTTCATAATGAAAGGAATACTTCTCAACTTCTCATCATTTTTCTCCTATCTATATACGAGTATATGCAGCTACATCACACACCATACATACATAAATATTATATTTATATGTAGAAATTTAAAATTTCTCACCCTAATTTTCTAAATTCTTGAATGAAATGAAAATCACATTATATTACAAAAACTAGTTTTTAAATGCATTGTATTACCATCAACTACAAAATGTGTATATATGTATGTATATAGTATATAGGATTTATATGGTATATGTAATAATGTAAGATGACAATTTCACCATTTGTATTACAGTTGAGCGGATTGTTATAAAAAAAGAGGTGAATAAAATTTTGATTGGTGCATCGGATATGCAATTGTATTTTACTTGGACGAAAATACTTCATCCAACACTAATTGCGCATTAACGTTTTCCATATAAATCCAACTATACTGAAATGTGTATCTGGTATTTATTTGTCTGTGGTTATACTTTCATTTCTTCCGCATGCCAGTCGAAGAAAGTACAAAAATATATATTAAAATGTGTCAGGGAATTGATAAGTGTAGGCATGGAACCCAAAGCTGTTGTATGTGATCAAGGGGGAAATTTCTACAATTTACCAAAACTTTTAGGAATAAGTGAAAGTAGGCCATACTTCTTAGTAGACAATATTAAAATCCATTTCTTTTTCGACCCACCACATTTAATTAAGTCTGTTAGAAACAATACAATAAAATACAATATTAAGTTTGAAGAAAATAAAACTGCTTCTTGGAACGATATTGTACATTTTTATCAAGAAGACAAGTTAAGACAATTTCGATTAGCTCCAAAACTAACTGACGATCACATTTACCCTAATACGTTTCAAAAGATGAGAGTTAAATATGCGACTCAAGTCATAAGTGCAACAGTGGCTAGCGCTTTGTATGCTTCCGTTAGTGGAAATGAAGCTTCTTCAACCGCAGTCTACACTGCTGAATTTTTAGAAAAATTTGACACCTTGTTCGATATTTTTAATTCAAGCACCAATTCTGATGTTAAAGAATATAGAAGACCTTTTAATGCAAATGTTTCTCAGCTTTCTCAGTTAGAGGAAATGAATAAATTCGTAAAAAGTATAATGGTCATAGATAATTTAGGAAAAAATGTCACGAAAAATATTAAATGCCTGTTAGGTTGGACTTTGAATATCAGTAGTCTTACAAGTTTGTTCAAAGATTTAGAATCTGAAGGTGTCAAATATATTTGTACTAGACATTTAAATCAAGATGGCCTTGAACATGCATTTGGAACCTTAAGAAAAAAAGGTGGTAATTCTAGAACCTTATCTCCCTATCATTTTGCATGTGCCTTTAGAAAGTCATTTTCCGTGAAGTATATGGAACTGGTTAATGATGGAAATTGTGAACCATATCCCGAATTTGTATTACCAACTCCTACTAACTCATTAGGTTTAGATAGTAATTTACCTCTCAAAAAGTCTGTTCCATACGTAAAATTAACACAAGATTATAAGCACATCAGTTTCGGAGAGCAAAACGCTTTTTATTATTTTGGTGGTTGGTTATATAAAAAATTAAAAATTAACCATAACTGCTTGTTAGACGACGCTGAATCCGATCCTCTTCCTGAACATACTTTTATTTATTTTAAAGAATATAAGGATTGTAATTTAGTTATACCTAGTAATAGTTTCATGGAAAATTTAAGAAAATTAGATTATAAGTTTACTAACAGTTTTAATAATTTTGTACTTGACGCCGATATTGAAAAAAAATTATTCGAAGAAATTCAGGATGAATTTGATTATGTATGTTGTAATGATTTAGACAGAAATTATGTAATATGTTTATTTATACGAGTTAGATTGTATTATATTTTAAAAACATTTAATAGAGATGTAAAAAATTTTGACAAGAGAAATAAAATTCTTTGTATTTCCCATTTGTAAATAAATTTTTGTATATAAATAGTTAGTGCATAAAAATTATAAGATTTTTATTTGTAATTTCATGTATGAAATATATCTAACAAATAATTTTTCTGGTTCGCCCGCAGAAAAACTGTTTGTTGGATTTGGATTGTTATTGTAAAACTTTTTTAATAGAAAAACAATAAGGTCAATTATAATGTAAGAAATCAAAATTAACAACGGGCAATAAATTATTATTATTTTAATTTTTTATATTTATTTTTTTTTAAAGATATTTCCTTATGTACATATGTATTTTTTCAAAAGAATTCTATTAAAATTAATTTAGTGAAAAATGTAACAACAAATTGATAATGAAAATAACAAAATAATAACTTGACAAATCATTTTTTTTGATTATATTAAAATTTGTATATATGGACAACGAATAAAATAAATAAAAATAATTCATCAAAAAGAACCAATTTAATAACTTTTTATGTAATTTTAGTCTAAATTTAAGTTTCGAAATAAAAATATTCTTAATAAATAAGTTGATTAAAATTTTTGTTTTTTTACATATTTGTTTAATATTATTATTAATATACAAAGCAGAACAAATTAAGGATTTGGAATCTAAATATTATGCGAATATTTCGAATACACCCTGTATATTATGTTTCTACCTAAAAAAAGACGAGATGTATTCAAAAGGATGTGTCATTTTTTTTCTCTATCTCTCGTTTATTTCAAAATCAAACCAACATTTTCTGTCTACTTTTAACAAAACTTTAAAAGCTTTTAATTTTTTGAGACAGTGTTAGTATCGCCTTTGTTTACCTACATAACGGTTTTATTGAGAGTGGGAATACTTGTAATATCTTTTTACTTTGATAAATATGTGACTTTGACTTCCATATTATCATACTTTCAAACACTAAAAATTTAGCTACGATTTAGCTACCAAATTTTTCTAAATTTAGCTACAAACTATCCAGTTTAGCTACTAATTTAGCTACGGGCCCGGCTTGATAATTGGCAACACTGCTGACCTGACACCACACACAATGACACAAAACAATTAACATTCACAAATCACAACACACACAATTTAAATTTAGAATTTGCATTATTTTGTTTAGAATTTAGATTACATATTTGGTTATAATAATTTTGCTTTCCGAAATTTTCCAGTTTATTGCATACAGAATTTTTGTTTGTTTTTGTTAGTTCTTTAATTGAAATTTTTGAAATAACTTTTATATAAAAATGTTTTCCCAACTGAATAGTGAAATAGAAGATTTTCAAAATAGTATTGTTGAAACAGTAGAAATGATTTCTATACTCCCTGATGAAGATTTAAAGAATGCAGACTTATTTATAAGTCTCATAGAAGAAGCACAACAATTGAAATTTGAAAAACAAAAAATAATGGAAATAATTATAAAATATAAACAAAGCAAAGATATAGAAAAATTGGATGAGGAATTCCAACAAATTCGACGTTCAATTAGAGTTGATAATCCAGAGACCGATGAAAATTTTCGAAAAACGAAAAACAAAATAAAAATGTTACTAGAAATTGATCCGGAAACGTATCGAACACAATTAAATAGTGCTGATGATAACGATTGTATTACAGAAGCAACTATTAACGAAATTTGTCCATTAACAAAACAAACAATTAAAAATGCAGTAAGAAATAAAATATGTAATCACATATATGAAAAAAGTGCAATTTTGCAATTAATAGACGAAAATCCAAATATAAGATGTGCTATGGTCGGTTGTAAAAATAAAAGACCAATAAGGATAATTGATATTGAAGATGATGTATTATTTTCTCGGATGTTAAAATTAAATCATAAAGAACTATGAAAAATATAAAATTGTAATATCAGTAATTTATGATTAATATGATGAAGAAAAGACCTGTTATAGTATAAAATAAATTAAATTCTAATATTTTTGTAATCAAAAAATCGATAAATAAAAAAAATTTTCACAGTTTTGAGTAAATTTTTCTTTTGCTTGCCCTTGCATGAATAAAATACAAGGATAAAAGATGAATCAATTTTTCATAAAATCAAGTTGCATTTGCATTAATACATACGCATGGGTAAATAAATAGAAAATTGCATTGTATTTTGTGCTTCCACTCTTAAAAATGTTTGAAGCAAAACACAAAACATGTAAATTTGTTAATGTGGCAATAATGGTTAGGATGGAATGTCAATTACACTGACATTAATTTAAAGCTGGTACTCACTCAGTCTAGTCAGTGTAATACATCTTTACCTGTCTTTACCTGACACTGCTTAGCTCATGAGCTTAAGCTGAAATCCGAATTTAATTCGGATCTGCTATAAACTAAGCCTATGTTACATGCTACATCTATATTATTGCTACGCTACGGATCAAATTTTGAATCGATAATCGCTAATCGGTATTTGGTACTTTTGTTGGTAATTGCTTGCATTACAAATTGCAATTGGTGTTAGTGCTTAGTGGTATGTGGTATTGTATTGGTATGGTAATGCCGTAATGGTAATGGTATGGTATTATGGTAATCGTATTATTCGTATTCATAATCGGAATCGGCTAATCTCCATTCGCCAATCGGAAATCGGTCGTAAATTCAAATTGTGTAAATTAAAATTGATTTTGGATTTGGAATTTGTAATATGATTAATATGTTTCTTGTGAATTTTTTATAGTTCATTTTTTTGTTTTTAATTTCTTTTGATTCTATATTTTTCTATTGTTTTTTTATTTATATAAAAAATAAATTTTAGAAAAAAATTCTTTAATTAAAAATTAATTTCTAATACAATATCCAGCATTCATTTTCTATAAATAGATTGAATAGAATATATTAGGTAAGTAATGATTTACATATATATTTAGAAATTAATATACTAAAAAGTATTGCATATTTAGAAGATTTTATATTATTTGGTAAGTATATTATTATATTTCAGTTTAATTATTCATTGCTGAAATTCATGAGATTGAGGAATTAAAAAATAAAAAATATAAAGTAAATAGAGATACATACATAGTTATTTTTGATTGATTGAATAGTGAATATTAGAATAATTGTATTTTCTATTTTCATTTTAGAAATTAGAATCTTGAACAAGAGAGGAAAGAAAGTAGACCGATACGCGATAGAGCAATACGAAACAATAACAATTTAAATCAAGCTATTCGCAAAAATAATTTTGGAGAAAGGTAACCTAATTAATTTATTGATATTGATATCACGTTGTATTGTTAAAAGTAAAGGTATGCCAGATATCTGCCTGTCCTCCATATTTTATACTTTATTTGCATTGTATATACTATATACATACATTTGTATACATAATAGAAAAATTTATGGTGTGCATGTGCAATGCATTGCATCTATACACAGTACTTTCACCTTGAAAACATGTTCACAGATAGCATTTTTAAACTGTCATCATAATAATTGAGCAATTTTACGAATTATCAAAAATTTAATTCGTGCATTAAAATTTTTATCTACAAACTACAAACAGAATAAATGAAATATACTTGAATTTACAACTACATATTAATTCCTAATGACTTGTTTGAAATATGTATTTACAAAAAATTTAAAATATTTACATGTTTAAAACATTTCAATTGGTGAAATATAATTGTGTATGTACAAAAAACAGTTAATTTATAGATTGGTAATCAACAATTTTATAATGATCTTAAAATTGAAATATCAGTCATATAATTTAAATTAGTCAAGTAAAAATTATAGATTAGTTTTTAATCATGATAATAATGAACTTTTATTAGAATTTAGCTCATATTGTAATCGTTATTTTAACAGGAAAAAAGAAAAAAAGGAATAAAATGGATTAAGAGTGATCGCTTTTTATTATCAATTTAATTTTTAAAGAAAGACGAAAAAAATGGAAACTGAAAAGGAAAAGCATAAAAGAACTCGTAGTCCTAAAAGAGTACGTCAAATAACTAAAGAGCAATTAATTGAAACATTAAAAAAGAAAAAAGAATGTAATGCAAGGGCTCAAGCAATTGTCGAAGAGTTTATAGAATCAACAATTGAACCAAATGTATTTTTATCGAAAATTTCCGATATAAATCAATGCCATTATGAAGATATTGTTGAAGAACGTGCTATCACACAGATATGTGGTTATCCATTGTGCAATGAAAAATTGATAGATATACCGAAAAAGAAATATCATATATCGATACAAACGAATCGAGTCTATGATATAACAGAAAAGAAAAATTTTTGTAGTAATGATTGCTACAAAGCATCGCAATACATAAAAAAACAAATGTTAACAAGTCCTTTATGGTTGAGAGATCAAGAAATAATACCAGAATTTAAATTATTAAAATTGAATGATTCATAAAATAGAATAAAAATAGAAAATAAAATTTTATGTATTTATTATGATAATTATTTTACACGTTAAAAATAGTCTTAGAGTAAACATTTTTTTTTAAATTATTTTTTTTTAGTATATAAAAAAATTTTATGTGAAATATTAAATAAAATTTACATAATTATCGAAATATTGAATTAAACTGGTGTTTTTATTTTTCATTTTTTAATGAATTTGTATAGATGTGACTTTAAAATAAATTATTGTTATTTTAGTATAATAAAAATGTAAATTTTACTTCTATTATTTTTATTACATTTCACAGAAGCTTTCCATTAATTTGTAATTAATGATGATGACAACAGTTGTTAGAGAGAATCTCGATGAAAGAATTGAAAGAATTAAAAAACGAAATGAAGAAATTGAGAAAAAATATCGCGAAGCAGAAGAAGATCGTTTAATGGCACTTAAGGATAATGCAATGGTAGAAATAAAACCACCAAAAGATGAAGATTGGCCAAAAGCTCATAAATATGATAAACTTGATTTCACATACGATGTTAAGCCAGAAAAATTAGAAGAATTAAATAAACAGAAAAAAGAAGAACTGAAAATCAATAAACGTGATTATAAAAAATTTGCCGAAGGTGAAGGACCACCACCAGATCCAGCCTATAATTTTTTAGCTGATGCTGAACGAGATGGAGTGGTAACATCTGGTAAAAATGAAATCAATAAAAAAGATTCGAGACAAAATAATAATATGAGCGGTAATAAAAGTAAAGAACATCAGCAACAGCAGCAACAAAATAAACGTGGAGGGCCAAATAATAATAGTTTTCGAGGTCGAAACAATAAAAATCATAATGGTGGAAAATATCAGAAACAGAATTCACAGCCAGAATACGAACAATGGAGGAATGAACGAGAAAAAATTGACGAGGCTAGAATAAATCGCCAAAAAGTTGGAGATGGCAAGTGGAAACGTGAATGGGATAATGATAAGATCAATGCTGAAAGTGAAACATTGTTTCGATCAGAAAAGATTACTTCAAATGATGCTAATTCTAAGAAGATTCAAAATTATAATGCAGGAAAATTGAATCGTCAAAATTTAACAAACAATTTTAAGAATGGTACTGATTGTCTAGTTGAAAAACGTGGTAATATTACGGTGTCGATATCGCAAACTGGCGAAGTAAAAAGTGTAAAACGTAAGAAAATTGTCTATTCAAAATAAATACAATAAATATGAATGTTATTATGTAAATTGACTTCTATTTATTTATTTTTTGTTTTTTATTTGATTTTTTTTTTTTAGTGACTTCTGCACCTGCTATTGGTACAGGTAGAGTTGGTCCTAGACAAATCATAAAGCCACAATTTTCGATTCAGACTGTTGAAAGAGAGGGAACTGTACAGCAAATGCCACCATCACCTCGAGCTCAAAATGAAAATTTAACAAAAAACATAAACAATAATAGTGCGATTAATAATCAAACTAATCTAACACAAAAAGTGCCAAATAAAACTGCAGACGTTATTGCTAACGGTAACTCTAAAGCTGCATTGATTACTTCTCCTAACATGAACTCTACAAAATCTAGCAAAGAAAAGAAACATTCTCCGAAACAATTATTGCCTGGTGGCAATCAGAAAATCGATAGTCAATTAATAAAATCTGTTGCTTCTCCTCAAGTTTCTGGAAATAAACTTGTAAAAAATGTTTCTACTACTAATGTTGAAGAAAATAATGCACTGAAACAGAATCTTCTACAATCTTCAAATCTTCAAATTTTAAAAGCCATAAATGAGAAGCAATTAGTACCGACTCCAGTTACGGGTTCAAATCCAAATACAACTGCTGCTGTTCTGCCAACATCAATTTTCACTGATCCTGTAGAACCATTGAATACTCCTGAAATTCCAATTCCGATCGTTGATCTTTCACACAAGCCAGAATTCCAAAAGAGAAGCATTCAAGATCGTCTATTACGTGTTAGGCAAACAAACAATAATGTGAATAATGTCAATGCCAATAATGGTGCTACAACTGTTAATAATACTGCTTCCATTGCTGTCAATAATATATCATCAAATTCAAATTTAAATAAAAATGAATCAACTACTAATGAAAAAGATTCAAATTTGATTCAATGCGCTAAGCAAAACGATAATAAAAACTATAAACAAAATTATCCGGTTGTTAATAATGGTGAAATTGAAAAGAAATCAGTAACGAATCAAGAACATAAAATAGAAAATTCTAATCATAATGTAGTTCTTGAGAATAATAAAATTATTCCATCATCTACGTTAGCCTTTTAGAAATTATAAAATTATTTCTTTTTTTTTTTAAATTTTAATTTTTATTATTTCTTATTTTATGTAATAAAGAAAAGAACCGTACTATCAGTGGAAAGTATCAGAGAATATTATGTATAATTTTTTTGACGGGTTTAGCAAGTGATATCTTAACAATTTTATTATTTATTTTTTTCTTAATCGAAAGAAATATTCATTAATTTACATGTTACTGCATACATTATATGAAATTTTTTAATTTTACTTTTTTTTTTTAAGCGAAAAAAAAAAGTTAAGAAATCAATTAGCTACATACATATTTTGTTTATTTTTTTTTTTTGTTTCTTGTATGGCTACTTTTGCGTTTCATATAAATGTACTCAACATTTAAAAGACTAAAGAAAAAAGAAAAATGAATTAAAACACATATCGTTAGAAGTATGAATAATATGTTGGATATGAAATTGAGAAGAAAAAAAAATGTTTTTGTTAATTCGAATCCATATTATATGTATTTATGCAGAATCTTAAAATTATTGAAAGGAAAATGATTGCAAAGCAATGTAATTTCAATATTTCATTTATTTTTGTTTTGTTTTGTTTCTCTTTCTTTTACTACTTATAAACTTTCAAGTTTTTTTTTTTTGCATTTTATGTTTTTATATTTATTATAAAGAATATCTTACTATCTATTTAATATGTATTTTTGTTAATCACTAATATCTAATATTTATGTATTATTTATATTTATTTTATTATCTAATACTTTATAAATTATTATAATTCATATTCATGTGAAATGCAACTTTGAACTTTTTTTTTGTTTTTTTTTTTATAATTTTATCTAATTTTTACATGTTTTTGTAAGTAAATAGTAGTAGTAGTATTATTAGTAGGTAGTAAACAAATGTCAATTAAATTCAACAATTTAACTGAGTTTATTATTCAAATATCACATCACGATCACATATTACTGTCGGAAATTTATTCATAAAATCGAATACAAAATAAAATTCACAGAATATGTTAAAATTAAAAAAATTTTAAATATTATTTTCGATTATTATTATTATTATTATTATTATTATCATTGTTATTATTCTTATGATTATTAGTTTAATTTATTGTATTAAATATTCCATATTATAAATATTATTGAATAATTTTCGAGAAGTCAATAATTAAAATTTCTTTTTGTAGATTTTAAACTGAAAGATCTATCATTTCAAAGTTGCATCGCATCACCTACATACATATTTTTTTAATTTTTAATTTAATATATTTTTCAATAAATATTTATTTGAAAATAAATACATAAATACATATATTATGTATATATGAGTATGAGTATGTACATACATTTCAATGTTACACGTATTCAAAAAATTTTTTGTATGTACATTATACTTATGTAATGTTGACGAGTAAAATTATTTTACATTTTGTAAACATTTATAAATATTGGTACATATTATTATATATTCAGTAATAATAAAAATAATAATAATAATAATAATGATTATAAATAACCATTCAGTATTTTGATAAAAATTTTCGAAAATGAATTTGCTAAATGAATAAATAAAAATAAAATTAAATTACAACTTATCTAATATAAATATGTATGTATGTAATTAAAAATAAAATTTAATTATGAAATTTTTATGAATCGAAATTTAAATTAATGTGATACGAATAATTTTATTAATTTATATAAAAATCAATATGTAAAAAATTTGAATCGGAATCGCGAATTTTTTATACAAATTATTATATATACATATATATAGTATGTATATATATATATACAATATATGAATATGTACGTATACATTATAGTATACATAAATTAAAAATATATATTCGGAAATTAAAAAAAAATTTTAATAATACTATATATACATACTTTTAATAATTGAGAAAAAAAAACATTTTGAAATTTTTATTTCTACATTTATTTTATTGCTAAACAAAATACATTACTATAAAGTAGTATGTGTATAAAATTAAAAAAATTTTAACGTAAAATAAATAAATGTTATTGTAAAAATACTACAATATATAAATTATAAAAAGTATACATATACAAATTTATTTTAATCACAAAATCAATTCATAATTATTATATAATTGCATACTAATTTTTATCATTATTATTATTTCTTTTTTCCATGTTATGTTTTTTCTTTTTTTAATTGAAATATTATAATGTTAATTTTTTTTTTCCTTTAAATTTATTGTATTACATATTATTTTACAATTTTAAGTTTTGTAATAATTTTTAAATGTTATAAATAATTATCCACTACACATAACAAATTTTTCAAATGATGTTTTTCTTTTTAATTGAAATATTTCATTTATAAATAAGTATTTTGTTATACATTACATACATGCCAATGCTACATATTATGTTAGTTTGTATGTATGTACGTACGTTTATAATATCATAAAATAATAATAAAAATATAAAAAAAATAAAATAATACACGTAATACATATAAATAATACATAATTTCTCAATATGAATTTAATATCGTATGTGTATAATGAGAAAATAATATAAACATTGTATACTCAAAGACGAAATTGAAAATAATTGAAAAAAAAAATAAATAAATAAAATAAACTAAAAAAAATAAAATAAAACAAAAATGAATAAAATCTAAAAAAAAAATTCAATTACCTAATACATTCATTACCTAATGGGTTTGTTATTTTACCACAATATATTTTATTATGATGGTATTTTTAATAAAAATTAATAAATTATCCAAATTGTATTGTTAAATAAATAAAAAAAAAAATCTAAACTAAAAATAATATTTAATAATTTTAATTATGAATAGTTTTATTTGAAATGTTTTTTATTTGGTATTTTTTTTTGTTTTTTGTTTTTAAATTATTGATTTAATTGTACTGTTCCCTTTAATGAGATCTTTTTAATTGAAAAAATTATCTTCACATATATTAAATTTCATTTTTTATCTGTTCATGATGATGATGATGATGATGAACCAAACACTTGAATAATTACTCACCAAATAGATACTTAAGTACTACTACATAAAAGTTTGAATTTAGTAGCTATATTGTTTTGCATGCGATCTGTTCTTGATATTCAATTATTCTATCGATTTTATCTAATTCTGTTCTCATTTTATCATCGATTCGTTCATTCTAAAAAATAATTTTGAATTTTCATTAGATATTTAAATTTTAATTCCAATTTATTAATTATACATCGTACTAACCTCTCTTGCCTTTAAAGCACAAAATTGACTTTGTGGTATCATATTCTTATAAAAATATGTAACTGCTAAATATGTCCATGAATATGGATTAAATTCATTTATTTGAAGTGCCATTTTATAACATATGTTAGCGTTATTCCATTCTCTAAACTGAATATTAAAAATAAAAATAAATTAAAAATTATACATTCATTTCATATTTCATTCAGTATTCTACCTTTAATAGAATTTCGCCTAATTTTAAGAATCCCATATAAGTACCGAAATGACAAACAGATTTTTTTATGTAATATTGTGATGTTTTAATTTTTTTTTCATTCATATAAAATGTACCCAATTTCAAGTATAATAACGAACGTTGAATATCTTTTGATCTTTTTCTCGAATAATCACTGAATACAATTTTATTGAAATTTGAAAAGAATGCATCACTTTTCATTTCTATCAAGCATAACATTTGTAATTTTTGTTTTTCATAATTTTCATGAATGTCTTCATGTTTAATTGACGATAAACTACGTAATGCTGATGAATAATCTTTATGATAGTAATCAATTAATGCTGTATGATAAGCATATTCAAAACTGCTACATCCATAGTGAATTGCAATCACTGATAAGCATATAGATGCATAATTAAAACATCCCAATTGAATAAATTTTATGATTCCTTTCAAATATGGATCATCATTATTTGTATTCATCGGTTGCCAAATTATTTCTTTCCTCTCATGAATATGTGCTGTATATAATGCATTTTTGTCTTCAGTGTTTTTAGTAATTCTCATCAATTTCGTTTCAATAAATTCCATTTTTTGTTTATTTCCAACTTCTAAATGAATGCAATACAACGCGATCCATGCTTCTAGAAAATTTTTACACACTCCAATGCAATGATTCAAAAATTCTTCAGCCATTTCCTTATTATTGTTCACATAAGCGATATAGGATTGTAATAGAAATCCAACATATTTATCATCCGATGAATTATTTAGTGCCAATGTACAACATTCATGCGCTTTATGCAGATCACCGATGAATATATTATGAATTGCATAATCAATAATTGGAGCAGATAATTCGTTATCTCTTATATTCTACAAAATTTATTTTTTTTTATTTTGAATTTTTGTCTATATAGATATCAAAATTTATTCAAATACTTATTTACCATAAGATAAAATTCTTTGGCATCATCTAACATATTGAATGCCGTACATTCCATAGCGCATTGAAGTCGAAATTCGTATTCATTTCGATCAGTTTTCCCTAGTTCACCACTGGCATAAATTTCATGAATTTTATTCACTGCATATATATAACAGTCTTCAAGTTTGTCCTATAAATAATATTATATAATGACCATTAATATTTAATTAAAAAATAAATAAATAAATTACATTACATGTAAATTATTATTTTGCAATGCTGCCAAAATATCAAATCTAGAGCACAATAAAGGTAATGCAGAACCATAAATCTTTTGTTTGCATTTGATTTCATTCAATTTCATTTTATCATTATAATCATCATCATCACCATGATGAGAATCTGATGAAATTTCTTTGTTAACAGTAGTTTCAGAATTAATATTTTCAACATATTTTGCAATACAATTTGTGAATATTGCTTCCAATGATTTTAAGGACACCTGACTATTTTGATCATGTATATTCGGTAATTTTTTTGAACGTATCGATTCGAAATTTAAATCGCACTTTTTTCTTGGCAATAACGGTCTGTTCAATTCAATTTCGATCACTAGACATGCATTCAAATTATGTTCGTTTAATAAAAATTCGAAAGAATCAAAACCACCATAATTTGATAAATTCAATTTACTATGGCCTAACAGATCTTTAGAACTTTGCTGATTTGATTTGTTAAAATGTTTTTTATTTGTTTGCTGCTGTTGTAAATTTTTATCCTGTATGTATGAAACATATTTTTTTAGAGGTGCCACAAAACGAATTTTCTTACGATTCACGTAA
Organism: Villa cingulata; assembly: GCA_951394055.1. Taxonomy (NCBI): domain Eukaryota; kingdom Metazoa; phylum Arthropoda; class Insecta; order Diptera; family Bombyliidae; genus Villa; species Villa cingulata. The sequence continues at coordinate 60,364,610 of OX596018.1, read as the reverse complement.
TTGAATTCATTCAAATTATCAAACACAGCTACATACTGTTGCTGATTAGTTAACATTTTTTGATCACCAAAATATAATTTCATAATTAATTTATTTTTAATAAAATTCTCTAAATCATTTATCCGCAATTTACGTTTATATACATTTTGATAGTTTATTATCGTTGTACCATCGGTAATTATTTCATCATCATCATTACATCGTAATTTTACATTGCTTGGAATGATAATGTCTTGAAAATCTTTTGATAAATTTACACGATCATTTGTATACATAACATTATCTGGATAACCACTTAACAAATAATCATTTTTATATGGATGAATATCCTTAAATTGAATTACTTTACCATTCTTACTGGATATGGTCTTTTGATTTCTATCAATTTCTTCTGGTAATATCATGTCACAACAATAATAATAATTTTTATCATTATCTTGATTCATTAAATTCATTGGCATGTTAAAAAGAAATTCTGTTGTTATTTTTATTGAATTTATCATATTCGATTCAATATTTTCGAGAAGAGGTTTTTCTGGTGTAATTTTATATTTTATATGCGGTTGATTTTTCCATGTTTTCATATCAGATAAATTTTCTTCTCCAATCGATTGTACATAACTAGTATCAATTATTGGTTCTGAATCGAATTTAACTAAATCAAATAAATCGATTAACATATAACCATCTATAATTAATTTATTCTCGAATTGATCACTTTCGATTGGTGTTGATGATGATGGTGGTGGTGGTGATGGTGGTGGTTTTGATTGTGGTAAATTATCATGTTGACTACTTTCGATTCCTGTATTATCATCGATTGTCATTTTTGATAGACACAATACGAGTGGATTTGATGTCAAATCAAAAATATCATTCAGATTATCAATAATTTTTAGATTCCATTTCATAGTATCCTTGCCTATTGGATGATCAATACTTTTACATGCGCACACTTGAAATTTCATATTGTTCTCATTCTCAAGTGATCTGTTCATGTATTTAATATCGATGTAACAGTTTGTATTCGTTTCAAAATTACCCATTACCAAAATCTCAAATAATATATTCAGATTTTGAATTGGAATCATTGGTTCATGGCCTTCATTAAATAATGTTATACGATTAAAACCTTCTGGATGATTTTCGTTTAAATTTAAATTTTTTTTTGCCATTTTTATTTATTTTTTTTTAATTTTTGTATTTATTTATTTATTTACTTATTATTTTCTTCTATAATAATTATTTGCTTGTATTTATTTTTTTTTTGCAATCACAATTTAACCGATTCAAATTGTTTTTAAATTTCTGTTTCAATTCAAATGTGAACTGTGATAAAATTTTTTTTTTATCCATCAAAAACTTTATCGTATATTAATTAATTTAAGAGTGTGAAAAGAGTTATCATTAAACTGTGGAAAACAACATTTTTTTTTTGAGTTTGAAAAATGAATTGGATAAATTTCAAAAATAAGGTGCGGTAAGGTATGGATTAAATTAAAAAAACTTATATCGTACGTTAATCAATATAATTTTATTTGATTTCTTTTTCCCAAAAACATACAGCAACATAAAAAAGTTTTTTATTTTATTTTATTTTTTTTTTTTCATTTTTGTTTACAAAAAAACGTTTTTTATTTTTGTATATTATACATATAACTTTGTTTTTTTTTTTTAAATTAATTTAATTTAATGATGGTTTTTTAATTTTATTTTTCTTCTATACATACAAATTATGATTTTATTTGATTTTTTGTCTGAATTGTTCATTTTATTCGATTATTAGAATTTTTTTTCTATTTTTTTTTTTTAGATTTCATTTTTCTACTTTTTAATTTTTACTAGATTCCTTTTTCTTTTTGTTAAATTAATTTTTCATTTTCATTATTTTATAATATGTATTTTGAAATATTTTTCATTTACAAAAAATTAAAAAAAAAAAAAAACAAATCAAACTAAAAAACGACAAAAACTAAAAACGAAAATGTACACTAATTGATTTTATTAATACACATAATACATGCACATAAATAACTATATAAAAAATTCATCTTGCTAAATATAGGAACTATTTCAAATCAAATGTTTTTCTAACATTTTTTTTTCTCATGTGTGAAACATAAAAATACAAATGTAGTAAATAAAAAAATTTCATATATTTTAAATCTTAAAATGTTGATACTGATATAATTTAATTAAAATATGAAATGCGTGCTATATTTATGTATATATGTATATGTAGGGTATTTACGTTTTGTGTTGGATTCAAAAAAAAAATGAAATAGAATATAGAAAATGATTTAAAGCAAAAAAATTACATAAATAATTAAGCGATCAAATGATTCCTATTTACATTATTATGCTATGTATATTGATTTAATTTCGTTTTATGGATAAAAACAAAAACTATATACTAATTTTATGTGAAAAATAAAATTATGTAATAAAATAATAATTTATTATTTATTGATGATTTCGTAATATAAATTAATGAATTTTAATTATTCTATTATGTTTTTAATGTTGTATTTTTTACTAAACTTAAGTATTATATATATAGAATATTACTTATTTTTACTTATTATGTAATGTATTTTTTTTTTTTAATTTCTTTCATTTTACTTTTACTCATTTATATGTATTTTTTATTTTTTATTTTTTTTTTTTAAATTTTCAGTAATTTTCTAAATTATTTACTAGTTACATTTATTATAATATAAATAATGTTAATATTATTTAATTTCAATTGAAATTTTTATTTTAATGCCTGTAATGTGATATTAAATATTTTTATTTATTTTTCTTCCATTTTATTTGCATTTTAATTTACATTACATTCCCATATGGTATTTATTTCTATTTCTTTTTTAACACCAACCACATGACATCATATTATCGTTAATTAAATAATTTTTGAGAAATGAAAATCTCTAAAAATGGTTAATGTCGAATTTCGAAAATCAAAATTTTAATTGAACAATTTTTTTTTTTTTTATTTTATTTTATTTTTAAAATTGTGTATGTTTTTAAATTGTATAGCAATGCTTTTTAATAATTTTCATTTTATAAAAATTTTTGTTTTTCAATAATAATTAATTTCAATTAAAAAATTTAGAGAAAAATATGTAAAAATTTTTCGATCTACGTAATTCAATCAATTCAATCAAAATTCAATATAATTCAAATTAATATCAGTTATTTTAAAATTCAAAATCAAATTAAAATTTTAAATTTATTAAATTGTAATAATACATATGTGCATAATTCGTAGAGAATGCAAAATGAATTTTTATTCAGTTTTCTCATGGATATTTTGTGTTTTGATTTCTGTTTTCATATTTCATTCATAATACTTAATAATAATAATGTATAATTTATAAAATAAACATTTACTATAGGTATTGATGTATTGTTATATTGATTTGCATACATATTTATTCATTCATTTTTCTTTGTTATTATTTATGCATTTATTTATATGAATTTATATGTATCTATATTGATTTTTTAAATACAGATTACAAGTAATTATTATGTGAATATATTTTGTTTTATAATTTTTTTTTTTTTTCGTAATTTGCCTTTTTTTTTAAAATTTTATATTTTGCTTTTCTATTATGTATATTTATAAACTCGCATATAATTTACTATGTTATACCTGAGACAGACATTGTCACATTTGTATGACATGAAATGGTAGTACTTATACTTTATAACGCATACATTACGTACGTATTATAAAAAATTGATCATAAAGTGCCTAATTCTCAATAAGATAACCCTTATCTTTAATAAATATTTTTTCAAATGTACAATTGTATTATTATTATATTGAATACAAATATTTATTATGTGATTTTCATTAAAGATATCATTATCAGTAGTAGAGTAGTTAGTGACACAAAAGCCCTTCGAAGAGACTAAACATAAACCTAAACCAATTATGATGAGATGATCACACGCAGTAATATGTTTCTCATGAGTCATGACAATTTTTAAGAGTAGGTATATGCTCTATTTTATAATCAATTTTATATTATTCTACATAATTACGTATGTACTGTACAGTTTTAAATGTAATCATATCCAAATGTCTGCATCTCAGGTATTTATTAATGCATAGAATTTTTGAACTTGATTTATTTTTATGAATTATTGTACATATGTATATGCATATTTATTTGATTTTTTTGTTTCATATTTTGAATTAATTTTTATTTTTATTCTCATTATACTTTTGTGTTTGTTTCATTTTGTAACTGTGATTATTTTTTTTTTTTTAATTTGTATGTATATGTAATGTAATAATGTATACGTATTTAATAATAAATTATTATTATTTTTTTAATTATTTATATGTAAAGTAGATTATAAATTTTATTTTATTTCGGTTTTTTTTTTCGAAATATTTTTATTATTTCTCATTTAATTTATAAATATTCATTCATTCCAATATGTTAAGTTTGTCTATCTAAATATAAAGTCTAAAATCTAATTTTTTTTTGCTTTTTTTGGTTTTTATCATCATTCATGATTTTCATTTTTCTTTTCATCTATTAATCGTTCTTTTATTTTTACTGTTTCTCTTATTTTAATTGCTAAATTTTATATTACTCGTAAAATATTAATTATTTTATTGTAATAATAGTTAGTACATAATTTATTTTATATATAGATGTAGCTTAAATTTTTATGTATGTAATGTTAAATGTGTTTAATAGTAAATTACGTAATTAATTTATATATAAATTCAATTTCATTTTTTTTTATTTTTTATTACATTTTTGAATAACAAAATTGAATAGGTATTGCCTACACATTTTAATATGTATGTTTATAATGTGTGTTTGTTTTTTCTTATATAATTTGCATTAATAATAAATTATTAATTATTGAATAACAAATGAAAAATGAATGCCTTTTTTTTTTAATAAATATTTGCTATAATGTATTATTTTATATGCATGTATATTTGTTTATTTATATAACTTTTGTTTTTCATTGACTAGCAGTTAAAGCAGCAAAAGCTACAATACATTCTCGGTTTATATGTACTGTGTAAGTGTGTATATGAATGCCCTATACCACCCTATACGCAATGATGTGATGATGATAATGCAGGTATTTTTTTTTTAAAAAAAGAAAAAAATAATCAATTGAACTACTAAGGAGAACTGAGAAGTGCTGCTACTCTATAGAGTGTTCCAATTACCTTGCTGATTACTGACTGAACTGAGTGACTGCTGGCTGACTGTACTCCGAAATTTTTTTACGCACTCATTCAATATAATCTGTGAAAGTGAATCTGCGTGAATCTGTCATTATAATAATGTCGTTCAAATTGAATTCATTTTTAGTTGTAATTTTACCGGTATGACATATTAACTAACATAATTACTGTGCGTGCTGTGCTGCGTGTAACAGATAATAATTCTTCACGATGTATTTTTTTTATATAAAAAAGTATAACTAAAATGTATTATTTCATTTTAAATTTTTACACACACATACACACACATTGTATATTACTGGTATTATTAAATCAATTATAATTAACGTTAAATTATTATCAATTTTTCATTTAAAATAATTTGTACCAGTAACAATATAATTACATTATGTTTCATATTCTATTTCTCTTTCTCAAAAAAAAAAAAAAAAAAAAAAAAAAAATTGCATTTTTTCAAAATCATTTGTTGTGATTCTTGCAGTTATTTTTTCTTAAATTTGTGAGAAAAATAAATTTCAAATTTTCGTTATTTTTTTTATTACAGATACCATTTGTTTTTTTGTTTTCTCTTATTTGTAAAATACATTACACATTTTTATGAAATAATCTTTTATTTTATTTTAATTTTTTTTTTCATTTTTAATAATATTTTTTTTATAAATAATTTTTTTTTAAATTTTTTTTTAAATTTAATTTCATTTTGCTTTAAAAGTAAGTGCGTATACAATTTTGTAAATATTATTACTATATTTTTTTTTTTTTTGATTTTTCAAATACATATATATATTTTTTTTAATTAATACATTTTCTTTTTTTTTTTAGAATTTTTATACATCATATATATTAATCATTTTTTTTATTTTTTTTTTTGTTAAATTAATCAATTCGAAAAATAAAAACTTAATTTTTAAAGTAAATGCTGTATCACTACTATAATTTTATAAATCAGAAAAAAAATTCAATATATTTTTTTTGTAGAAAATTTTAGCTTGGCTAATAATTTTCTACAAAAAAATTAATACAAAATTTATTAATTTCGAAACAAAAAAAAAATTTTTTCTTTTTTTTTTTTTGAAAATTTGATTTAAGCATATTTAAGTATGTATGTATTTTCTTTTTCTGTTGTTCTAGATTTGAATTATTTTTATTTATTTTTTTTTAAGTTTTAAACTTTTTTTTTTATTTTTAATTTACTAGAGATGAATATAAATTTTGACTACGTGTTTTTTTTCTTCTAAATATTTTGTTTTTAATAAGATTATTATATCGCAATTTATGTTAAAGCCGCTTCTACATTCAATGCAGTTGCGACTTCAACTTGGACTTCGACTTTCGACTTCACAGCATGCTTAACATGTAAAAGTAGCTGTCAAGTCTACTGCCTTGAATCATATTGAATGTAAAAGTTCTAATACATATCCATTAAATCAAAGTCGAAGTTGAAGTCACTGCAGCATTGGATGTAGAATCGTCATAATTGTGATGGAATTTTTATTTAGTACAGTGTACTACGTACGTACTACACAGTTAACATTTGGATTATGTAATTGTTAGATTCTTTTTATACATACATTTTGTTTTCTTTTTCTTATAATATTACGATACACATTATACATAATATACATTTTTGTTGTACATACTTACAAAATATTTGTATAATATGAAACCAAGATACATAATATATTTTTAATGTTAAATATTGTGATGATGTTATTTAAGTCTTGGTCATATGAGAGCACCTTTATTTATTTTTTTTCTTTTTAATTTTCATAATTTCTTGTTTTTTTTTCTTCCCAAATAATATTTTTTTTTATTAATATGAGTGTGAAGTACATAATACATATATAATTTCTTATTAAATTTTTTTTGAAGACTCTAGGAAGAAATTTTACATAAATTTTGTTTTGTGTAGTTTAACAAACATAGGCCATTCAATGGATGGTGTTTATGATTTTGAACATCTCATTTCATTAACATATGTAACAGGTAAATTATGTATGTTTGTACATATATGTATATACTTATGTATCTACACGAGTTAATAAATTATTAAATTTTTTTTTATTTATTTTTTGTTTTGTATGTTTGTATATTATTCTAATTAATTAATGTTTTAGTAACTAGCATAATTTGAACATTTTTATTATTTTCTGCGATTTTTTTATCGCGCAAATTGTACGTATACTGTATAAATATTATGACATACATATGAACGCGTTTATGTATTTTATATTGTTGTGAGGTGATCAATATATTCATAATTATTATTTTTAATGTTTTTTTTTTTATTAGAAATTTTTAATTACAATTTTTTTTGGTAAAAAGATTTTTTATTAAGATTCTTTTTAAATAAAAAGATAAATACAGCATTTACTTTTCGATTTCATTATCATTTTTGTTTGTTTTTTAACCTAAAGCGATAATAACAGTTTCCTTTCTAAACTATCCATCTACTTGATGATGTTAGCCATTAATAATAAAATTATTATTAAATTTGAATAAATGAAAATTATCTTAAATACTTTTTTAAAACAAAAATACATAGCTATGTATGTATACACATACATGAATAATTTCTTTCACAGATTTTATGTTAATGTGTATCCCAATCTCATAATGAACTTAAAAAAAAAAGAAAATATCTGAAAAAAAAATTAAAAGCAAAAAAATATATGTATATTAAAAATATGAATAACAAAAAACACAAACAAATTCAATATAAAAGTAAAAATACCAACAATTCTATGTTTTTCCATTGCCAAGAATTTACTGGATAAATTAAGTACATACGTGTTATATACCATTTAAATAATATTTCCATTTAATGACTTTACAATTCAACACACACGACCACCGCCACCGTGTATATATGTACTTATGAATTTTCCTGTATGTACGCATATCCCATTCTTAAATATTAAAAATTTAAATGCAATTTTCTTATGCATTTTTCAAAAAAAAGTTTTCCAACATTAAATAAAATTGCATGATTACTTTTTTTTCTTTTTCTCCCTAATTGAACAACATCAAAAGAGAATGAATGAACTTATATTATTGATGGATTTCAATTCGATTTAATCAGTAATCACTCAATTGTGGTGAGTGAATTTCGTATACGTATTATATGAATGCAGAAAGGTATACAGGCCAGGCTAATGAAAAACGATTGGAAGAAATTTATGATTTAAAGTAGAAACGTTGGCGTTCAATGGAATATAATACTAAGAGAATGGGAACAGGAACGGAAACGGGAACGACAATGACAAAGAAAGTGACAAACACGATTAACAAAGTGAAGAAACATTATTTATAAAATTGTGTCGTTATCGGTGGTGGTAAACATTGAATATTTAGTTTCAGCAATACGGGCAATGGTGACATTAAAGTTAATTCTTTTGTATTTCAGTTTTTAATGTGATTTCTTATTCATTTAGATTTTTCAAATATATATTTCAATTTGAATCAATTACACCATTTAGCAAACTTAAATATAAATATAAATGAAAATATACAACTAAGGAAAATAGTATGTAAAATCAATGAAAGAAGAAGAAGAAAAAAATAATTAAAAAAAAAAAAATAAAAAAAAATAAAAAAAATAATTTCTTTTTTTTTCTAAACATTTTAATTTATTTTCTTTTAATTTTTTTTTTGTTTATTTGTTTGTTTTTATTTCAAAATTTGAATAAAATTTTCGTTTTTTTTTTTCTTTTCTTTTTTGTCTTCCATTCTAAATTTTATTTTATTATAAATCTTAAATGTATGTAGTATGTATATTATATATTTTTAATATGTGTAATTATTTTTAAAAGATAATTAATTAAATTTATTACTTTTATTCGTAATAATCTAAAAAAAAAAAAAATTATAATTAAAATAATAATAGATTACATAATTAAAGTTAAGAAAATAAAAAACAAAAAAAAATACAATAATAATAATTCCATAAAATAAAATTATGAAAATTTTATAATAATTATTGATAAAATAAATGTAGTACATACATAATATAATGTATGTTTGTTTGTATATCTCGAAATTACAATTCATTCATTTTAATACAATTTTTTTATTTTTATTTTTTTTTTGTAAATACATAATAGGTATATGCAGTATATATGTTATACAACAAATATTTTTAGTGTTTATTTTTTGATAGAAAATGTTTAAATAAAAATTAAATTTTTTTTTTGTTTTCTTACTCTTTCAGCTACAATAATTATGACATGAAATAAAAGGAAAAAAAAAATTTTTTTTTTGTTTGTAATATTTTCTTTCTTGTATTTAACATTTATTCTTTTAAAAGATTTTATTTTATTTTAATTCTTATTATGCTTTTTCTTACTTAATGTAGATGCCTAATAGAGAAACAATAAAATTTTTCTATTTAAATTATTTTTTTTTTTTACTTTTTTTTTTTAATAATTTTATCTTAATTTTATATACTATGCATTATTTTAATATTTTTTATCTTAATAATAATAAATATAATAAATTTTTTTTTTTTTAAACATTTTTTTTCTACTGATTTTCATGTTCACATTCATATAAATTTTAGTTAATTCTTAATTGTAATTAGTATATTATATAATATATTTATGTATATATATATATGTATAATTAAATTATGTATTCATGCACAGTAGATATGCAAAAAAAAAAAAAAAATTATATTTATTTTAAAATTAATGTATTTATTATTATTATTATTATTATATATAGAATTCCCGGGCTCTTCAACAAGATTATTGTAAATATAAAATAAATGAAAATCAAAAAAAATATATATATAAAAAATAAAAAGAAATTGCATACTTTTCATCTAAAAATTTTAAATCTAAATGCTTGATTAAAAAAAAAAAAAAAAAAAAAACAATATTAATGTTGCGTTTCTATAGCATTTCTCACCGCCGTCGTAGGCAAACCAATTACTGGTTCAGAGATATATGAAACGCATTTCGGCGCTTTCTTTAGCGATGCTATCGGCTCTGCCTCATAATGTTGCGTTTTAATTTAATTCAACATTTCAATTTCAAAAAAACATTCATGAAAACTTATGTATATAACATCAAGAGTGTATATGAACTTTATTTTTTTTATGTTTTCTTACTTCTATTACAGTGAATGTTTCTTTCTTTACTATTTCTCTTTTTAGTTTTAATTTTATTTTTATTGAAACAAAAGCAAAAAAAAAAAAAAAAATGAAATTTTTTAAGAAAAATTCTTCAGTTTTTATTTTATTTCAATGCTCGCTCACTTCACAACAAAATTCACACAATTTAAAAAGTCTAAATTCAATTTCAGAGAAATCATTAACTAAACTCTGAGTTTTATTTAATAATTATGTTAAATTTCCACACAGCAAATTAAAATTTGAACGTAAGCTCGACTTTGGGAGTTGCACACTGTGGCAACTGTACGCGGTGACGCATGTTTCAATCATTTTTCAAAAAGTAATGCGGTTTTTTCTCTTTTTAATTGTTGTTCTATTTAGCTTTTCATTTTTTTTTTTTCTGTTTTGTAAATTTCTTATATAAACAAAAATAATAATAAAATAAAAATTAAAAATTTTTGAAAAATTACATTTAAAATTTGAACTTTGCAAATTTTTTTTTTTAAAATTAATAAAAATTAATTAATTATTATATGTATATGTACAGTTTATAAGTAAATGTGTTATTATTCATTTATTTCATATTTTTTATTTATATTTATTTATTTTTTTTTTAATACATATTATGTTCTTTTCTTCTTTCACTAAATTCTGTGTCTATCTAATGCGATGGTTTGGAGTTCTCGTAACTTTATATTTTATGCAATTTATTTATTTATTTTTTCGTTTTCATTTTTAAACTTTTAATCTATTTTATTTTTATATCTGTTGTTTTATTTTTAAAGTTTTTCTGTCATTATTTTAATTTAACAAAAAAACAAAAAAATTCGAATATGTTTTTAGTTACATATTTTTAAATTTTAAATAAAAAAAATAATAAAATCAATATAAATTAATTGATAAAGAAAAACAATTTACAATAAAATGCAAGAAGTTCAAATGAAAATTGCGTATACCATGTACCAAAAAAAAAGAAAAAAAAAAGAAAAACAGTCAAAAATGTTTTTTTTTTTATTCAATCATTCATTTCTACAATTTGTTTTTGAATTTGATTCTTTACAAGAAACTCTAAGTAAAAAAAAAAAAAGTAATTTAGCTAAATGTTAAACGTACTATGAAAAAATTCCTAATTTCATCTCAGATGATTTATTATAATTAAAATTATTATCTATTATAAGATATTAGACTGACAATTATTATTCTCAGTCAACACAAAAATGAAAGAAATATTCAAAATTTCTTGTTTGCATTAAACAATTAAAAATTTTTCTACGATCAGAATACATAAATTTATGTTATTTAATATATTAGTAATAGTGTGTGTCTGTGTGTGTGTGTGTATTTGTGCTGAATACCAATCAGCAAATTAAATTGATTTAATTTCTCGTCTCGATTATTTGAATAAAGCGCTGAATTTCAAAAAATGCATCAGTGTGATTGATATCGAGACATTCAGCTACAGCATTTAGTACATATAGTCATATCGACATATCGCACATCAATGCATATTTTTTAATAACTGATTAATATGTTTTCCTTTTTTTATACATAATTCAGCTTTAGCAGCTAAAGAAAAACATTAAAGATTTTTTTTTTTTGTGTGTACGTATACTTAATTTCAGTTCTAAAATTCATCGTAGACCTTTGTTTTCTTCTCTTTTTTTTTTTTTTTACAAATTAATTTATAAATTTCGTAAATTAAAAAAAAAAAAAATTTATAATAAACACTCAATTTCATTCAATCACAGAGAGAAATTTTATAAATGTAATAAAACTTTTCTATTATCATTTTTTTTTTCTAATCAAATCAGCCTAAATGTTTTTCTAAAATTTTTCGATTTCGAAATAATCAAATACACAATAATAATAAACTACAAATTTTAATAATTATAACTCAATACATCTTTCTTACATCCTTAGCCTATTCTTCTTGCTGGGGGCAATTATACACAATCATAAAAGCCAAATGAAATGAAATGAAAAAAAATATAGTGTTCCTTCAAAAATGCATCGATGCACAGTTGATGCGATGCTGATGCTTGCCACAAATTCAAAAATGCATCGCAACTTTTATGATGCGTAGTCACATATTCAAAAAAGCATCGCAACTTTTATGATGCGTAGTAACGTATTCAAAAAAGCAGTTCAGTTGCATATGATGCGTCAAAGTCACACACATATCGCATCATCAATTTTCACGATGCTTGTTTTGATAGTTTGAAGTTGATTCTGTTTGTATTCATTTCTTAGCTGTCAGCTGTTAGTGGAAGGTGAATTTTAATAAATAGCGTTTTAAAAATAAATATTGAATTATTGTTTATATTTTTAATAATGTCAGAAGAAAGGTTAGTAAAACATTTTTTTTAATACATATTTAATAGAAATAAAAGATGTGTATTTATAAAAATTATTTAATAATTATTATTAAATTAAACTAATTTAATATTATATTAGACAAAATTTTGTTTTCTATTTTGTTACAATTTCAATCAAAATTTCACTGGTCAAAAAAGTATTGCATCAGCTATCATGTAAACTTGACTAATCAAAAAAGTATTGCATCAGCATCAGCTCTCATATAAACATCGCATCATCAAACCTAAAGCATCGCATCGTCATCGTAACAGGCTAGTGATTACGCATCACTACAAGAAATGCATCAGCATCACCAAAGCAGCGATGCATTTTTGAAGGAACACAGAAAGGAAGGAAATATTAAAATAATTAGGATATAAGTAGATTTTATTTTCAATTATTTTTTGTTTTTTTTTTTTTTCAAATGAATTTGCAATCTTCGAAAATACATAAGTAGTTTATTAATTACAATTTTATTTATATTTTCTTTCAATAATTAAATGATTAATTCAGTACAATCGTACTACATAATTCGTGTACTTTTTAATTCCTAATTCTTTTGTTGTTTAAATAAAAATATTCAGAAGTTGCATAATAATATACCAAGGTAATTGAAACACTCTAAGGTAGTAATAAAGAATGGATGAGAAATGAAACGTGACATAATAAAAACTCATATAAAGATTTGTAATGCATTTTTATGTAAGCAATTTTAAAGGAAAAATTAAAAATTGTTTAAAAAAAAATTATCATAAATTTTATTTTATTGTTTTTATTATTTTTCTTTTCCATTTTCAAATTACAATTACAATTACTCAATTCAAATTACTTGAAATTTCTTTGTTTAAATGTCTAATTTTAAAGTAATAACACAATACAAATAAATATATTTATTTGTCTTGTGGTAATAATAATAATCTATACATATAAAATAGAGATTTTTATTATTAGTTGGTAAATTAATTTGTTTTGAATTGAATAAATGTTTTTCTAAAAATTTTTTCTCACAATACAAATTATTATACTTTCATTAATTTTTAAAAATCTTTCTTCAAGTTTTTTAATATTTTTTAAAAACTCCAGCTTTGGTTTTTCAAACCGTTTGCGGATTTAAAATCAATCCATGTGTGTGTAAGTTGGATTGGTGTCCAAAAACTCCTTCAAATTTAGTTTTTTTATGATAAATCTAGAAAGATATTCAATGACTTATTCATTTTCTTCGATTTTTTCAACATAATTTTTTAAATTGATATTTGACTGACGAAAATTAGCAACACAGTCATCAAATTCTTCATTCACTCTAATAAAGAAGCAGTTGAAAACTCATCTGTTTAAGTAGTTATTTCTACATTGCTGTAGTCAATCACTTTTAAATTTAAATTAGTCTTTAAATTTTTTATTTTCATAATTTTCAGAATTTTTTACAGCACATTTCACCATTTTTTAATAAATATACTATATTATTAATTTCAAATAATGAGTTAAGAACTGCTCTACGACAAAAGAATTCATAAGAAATGTCTTAAAGTATATACAAAAGACTAGGTATAGAATAGGTTTAGTCTCTTCTTTTATCAATAATTTTTTTAAATTATACATTTGTAATTTCTAATAATTCTATTTTTCCTTATTAATGTATTTATTATTTTTATTTTTCTTTCTTGGATATATTTTCTTTAAATTTCATAATTAAATAATTTTTAATTTCACTTAAGTATTTAAAGCTTTATCTCATTTCGTTAAATAAGTTTAATATTAATTGAATAATATAGAAATTAGTAGCTCTTAGATCAGCACAAGCTGTTTGAGTCTACCTATAGAGTGTTCCAATTACCTTGGTGGTAATATACTATCTGCATATTAGATTAGGAATTTTTAAAATTATTTTATCTCGTTCTTCTTAAAAATTTTTCCCTAATGTTGTTTCCACCGCGCCCCGCCACCCATTCATCGTTATCATGCACAAATCAATCAAATCAATTTAAAACAAAAACACAAAAAAAAAAAAATAAAAAAAAACTTAAAACAAAATAAAATATATCGCAAAATATAAAATGAAAAACAAAAAATAATGTACATAATATATATTTTATATATTTCAACTATACAATAGAGAAAAAAAAATGTATTTTTTTTTTTACTTCATTTACAAAAATTTATAAAATTCAAAAATTCATTTAAAAAAAAAAAATACATAAATAAAAAATTATAAATCATTTTTGATTCGTTTTGGTCAGATTTTCTTTTTTTGTGTTGTTATTTTATTAGCATTTTAATTTTGATTTTGAAATTGTTTTTCTATTGTTTTTATTTATCTAACTTTTTCTATTTAAATTTTTTTTTTTTTTTTCTGTTTAAATATTTCATCAATAATACATTTCTAAAAGAATTATCTTCAATAATTCTGTAATGAAAACTTATACAATTACATACATGTACATGTACTATATATGTGGAATATTATTTTTTTGTTTTCTTTATCTTTATAACAATTATATTGATTTCGTCACATACAAATTATTTTTTAGTATTGTATGTATGTAATGTATTTAATGTATTATAAAATTCAATTTAAATTTAAATTTTATTTATATAAATAATTAATGTAATTAACGAAAGGAAAGAAAAATAAAATGATTGTTTTTTTTTTATTTTTTTTTATTTATTTTATTTTATTAATTTATGTTGTTGTTGTTGTTGTTGTTTTACTTTCACCAAAAAAATATTTTTTTGGTTAATCTTATTATAAACTAAAACTAATTTTGTAAATAATAATAATAATAATAATAGTGAAGAAGTTTAATATTATAAATCATAATCATAAACATAATCATATTCATAATAATATGAAGTAGGAAGTAAATAAGGAAAATAAAAAGGATAATTATACATATTTATGTATATATCCTTATATGTATGTAATATATTTCATAATTTTTTTATCTTATATATCTTATAATAGCTAAATTATATTTTGATACATAGTACATAGCAGTTATTATTCATATACATAATATTAGAATATAATATTGAAGTTTTATAATTAAAAAAAAAAAAAAAAAAAATTTTATACATAACTGAATACGTGTGTATGCATATATGTACAAAAATAATATAATAAAAAATAAAGCACAATACAGTGTTAAATTTTAAATTCAGCATTTTTTTTATTTTTTATATGTAATTGTAACTGTTTTAATATAGATATATTTTATTTTTAATTATTTTGTTTTATTTTTAATATTGTTTTTATTTTCTTATTGATCAAACTTTCTTTTTTATATACTATATATATATTTATGTATTTTATATAAATGTATGTGGTAATAATATGCTTAAATCTATTAATTTATGTATGTAATAATAATAATTATAATAGTCAATTTATCTTCTAATCTAGTCAATAATAATAATAATAATAATAGTAATCATAATAATAATTAATATTTAATATAATTAATTGAGATATTTTATAATAAGCATTTATTTTATTAAATATTTTCATAAAACTATGTATTTTTTTTTTCTTTTTCAATTTTTTTATTTTCATGTTTATTTCATTTATTTTTCAATATTCAATTTATTTATTTATTTTTTTTTTTAATTTCATCTATCTCATGTTTTATTCTCTTAACTTTTATTTTACTTTATTATATATATTTTTTTATATTTTTATATTGTTTTTTTTTGTTTTTTTTTTTTTTTAATGTATACATAATAATATTAAATTAATTAATAATAAGTGAATGTACTTTCATTTATATGTAGATATAATGATTTTGTTTTTTTTCATTATTATTTTTTTTTTTATGTACTTGTAATATTGTTATGTACTACCATATATAGTGATTAAAGTTTCCCTTTTTTTTCTTTCTTTTGTTAATAAATCGATTTCAATGTTTTAATTAATCCAGCCTTTGGCTCTATCTACAGATACACACATTCAAAAATCGTAGTAATTTATAATAATAATCGTAATCGTAATCATAATCATAATCATAATCGTAATCGCAGTATCATTTTTCTCTAATACTCACAACAACATAACATATTCTTTTCTTGATTTTTTTTTGTTTATTTAAGATACAAATACAACAACAGGATAATACTTTTGTAATATTTGTAATGAAGAAAATCTGTTTCTTTTTTTTTTTTTATTTTATTGTCATTAATCCTTTTCTCATTATTATTATTATTATTATAAACGTTAACAAAATAGCAATCATTTATTATAGTAATAATGAAAATGAAATCAACGACAAAAGCAAAAAAAAAACAGATCTTTTTCAGAATTATTTTTTTGTATATGTATTTAAAAAAATAGAAAAAAAATTATATGCATTACTTTTTAAAGTTTTGTTTATTACTATGATGATGCTGCTGCTGTTGCTGCTTAGTATTATTATTATTACTTGTTGACTGTGACAATGATAATGATGATGATGACGATGATGATAATGACGATCGATTGATGCCGCTATTTTTACTATTACAATTATTGGTATTGGTGTTGTTGCTGTTGTTGCTGTTATTGCTGCCTTTACTACTACATTTATTGCTATTGGTAGAGTTTATTGTTGTGACTTTTAACCTACTGCTGTTACCGTTGCTGATACTGACGCTGTTATTGCTATTAGGTTTCTGTAGTGAAAAAAGTGGTGTCATAACTGCTGTTGGTTGTTTTGTGGTTCCACCACCAGTAACTACTGAATGTAACGATGATAATGTAATTAATGTTGACGATGATGACGATGGTGGTGATAATTGCAATAAAGAAGTTGTATTTGATACTGACGCAGCTGCTAATGATGATAGAGATGAGGATGATGATGATGTTGCTGCTATCGTTTTTGTTTTGTTTGTTGTCAATGATGCAACAGGAGAATTATTCTTATTATTATTAGCGATATTTACACTAATATTATTCCCTTTTGAACATAACGATGCTGCAGTTGCAGCTGCTGGCGATACTGTCGTTACGATTTTTGATTTATCTAATCAAGGGTTCTTGGTGACAATAACACCCGGCCGAGTTGGTTGCTTCACGGATGTGATACCTTTTATTCGAATTTGATGTGGCAATGTTGTTGTTGTTGCATCCAATGTTTTAAGAGTGACCACATTACAACTACTGGTGCCTATGTTGTTATTACTTGTACTATTTATAGCTGAACTATTGCTAATACTATTGGTACTGTTGTTCGCTGCTATCAATGTCGCATTCGCTACACTGCTCACAATTGTGACCGTATTATTACCACCATTATTGCCAGAATGTTTTTTCAATTGCAAATAGGGCGCCAATTCAATTGGTAATTTTCGCTGTTGTTGCGGCTGTGCTAATGTTACTGTTGTTGGTTTACTTGTTAACGCGAGCGGTAATTCCTGCTTTTGTTGCTGGGCCGTTACTGTAATTGTTGTCGGTGATGTTGACTTTTTAATTTCACCGCTACCGTGCTCAGAAAATAAATGATCCCCTTCTAGATGCCTTATAGCTTCGACAATAGTTTCGAGATTTTGTCGCGAAGTATTCTGCTGTACGAAAGATGTTATTCTAGGTCTGCCGCTACCCTGCTTACCGTTATCATTTACATTTTGATCTTCTGTCTTGACATTCGTCAATCCAGGATTAATTCGTTCTACTTCGACCTTTGGTTCTGCCTTAATAGCTGCGTCAAGTATGGGATGTAAATGCGGCGATAATTCAACATATTCGCGAGCCGAATCCTCTTCGATAACCACTTCTTCTCGTACATTCGTAATTAAATCACCAGAGATTACCTCTTCTTCATCTGCTGTCATTGTGGCATCGTCTAATGAATGACAAACAATTAATTGCGTTGGTCCAACATTGGGTACTGATTCAAGTTCAACAACCTGAAGTGGAGCAAATGACATTTGTATATCCTCATCCCTTAGATTATCCGTGTGTTCAATTACCTCACGATGAATGTACTGATTCGGCGGATATATTTGCCTTTCAAGCTGTCGTAAACGTTCTTCAAGCAATGTACGACGGCTACGCTCTGATTCCAGTCTTGATTTCAGGTCATTTAATTCTTTTGAATTTACATTTAAATATGCAGTTGCAACTGCTGTTGTTGTTGCTTTTGTTGGACCATTTGCTTGTGTAGCCAATAATGTAACTGGTTCTGGTGACATTGAGCCTAAGCCTTCGTCTGATGAATCGGATATTGTTTGAACGGTTATCACGTTATCCACAAATTTACGTTTCTTAATGGCAATATTTGTTGTTGTGGTTGCTGCTGCTGTTGTCGTATCAGTACCACCACCGCCACCGCCACCCCCAACTTCATGCTGTCCAACAAGACGTTTCAGCTGACTATTTTGCGAAAGTAAATGAGTTTTCTCACGTTCCAATTCAATTATATACTGAGCAGTTTGTTGCAAAATTGCTGCCTGGAATCACAAACAAAAAAACAATATAAAATTATTAAAAAATTCCTTAAAATCTTTCACCATTCTATATCTCTTAAATTTTATATAATTTTAATAATTTTTTTTTTTCGTATTTATTTTTAGTCCCTAAATCTTTATAAATTGAGATCAATTTGAATTTTATGGATGTACGAGTATACACAAAAAACAAAAAAAAAGGAAAAAAAAAAAAAAAATGACAGGTAAAATAAATTTTTAGATAGTATTTTTGTTCGGTTGTGTATAAATCGAAAGATTACGTCATTTTCATTTCAATATATATGTATGTACATATATCAGCTGATATATTCATGTTTACATATGTACAAATAAATTTGTGAAAAAAAAGAAAAAAAACGTCAATGACCCGCTTGAAGGTCGCATTTATAAAACACTTTATAATATTTTCATTTCACTTATACTTTTTTCTAAGGCGTTTTGTTTTAGTCGGCGGAATCGGGTTTGTTTTTACTTTTATTAATTCGTTTGCTTACTGACTGACTTTCAACCTATGTATAGCAGAAATAGCTATCGTAATTAATATAAACTCACATCATATGTATTTTTTTATGTATTTTTCTACTTATATATGTACGTACTACGTAGGTAGGTATGAGTGGCTGGCGTTTATTTAATTTTTTAGTTTATTTTTGTATATTCTGTAATAATTTGTATCACATAAGTAATAATAATATATGTACATAAAACTCTTATGTACATACATACATGTAGTATATCCTTACATTATTTTATGTGAATTGAGTTAGTGACAATAATAAATTTTTGTATCTACTTTCTGTTTTAAAAGAATTCCATTCAAATAATAAATAAATATACATACAAGTATATAACATATAACAGATGAGAGACTGAAATAATAATCAGAAAAATAAAAAATACAATGTATCTTGCCTATCTATTAATATACATAGAAGAAGGCAACTTTTTTTTTATAGAAGGCAATGTGTTATAAATATTTTGGTTTATTGAAAAGTCAAAAGGTCATTCTTACCATACTTTATATGCCTATATAATTACGTATAGGCTACAAACAGTTATTTAAATTTTTACAATATTAAATGATTTCCATATGATTAATTATTATTTAAAATGTTATAATGTATTTATTTAGGATTTATGGCACCTTAGTTATAACTTATTAGTGAATATTCTCTTAATTTTTTTTTATTCCTAAAATGGTGTAGTCCATTTTTGATTAAAAAAAAATTTAGTTACCTACCTAATAATAAATGCTCCAAATATCTTCAAATAATACAAAATGAAGATAAATTATTTTCAAAGGGAACGGGTTCAAGCTTGCTTCAAAATGGATCTCATAATGTACTTTTATGATTCATTTTGTTTCTCTAATATTACATTTCATTTGAATCAATTATTATTAAATTTATTTTTTTTTAACTGGGTTAATATTGTGTTAATAAAAATTTAAATCCAATTTTTTGATCGAAACTGGTTGTTTTTCATCTATCCAAATTTTAAATAAGAAGAAAAATTCTTCTGTACTCCTATTAATTTTCATTTTTCGAATACATAGACATACATTACATACATATGTAGATAGCTAAGATGGTAACACCTGTATTACCTAATATCAGATAATAAAGAAATTAAAAGTATTTAGATACATACTTGATTAATTATTAAAATATTGTCTGAACAATAAATTCATTTTATTTAAAATTTTACTAAAAACTATAAAAATGTATTGAAAATGTACAACATATTCTCAACATTTTTAGTGATAAGGAGGCAACATATGTGAAGAAATTCCATCAATAATAATAATACTGAATATTCTTGTATAATGCAAAAGGCACAAATTTGTGTATGACATGAAGAAAATGAAAATTTTTTACTACTATCAATATACCTACTATTCAAATTTATAAATATTTTTATACTACATAATTCGCTATATACCGATAATTTTATCTATTCGTATACACAAATTTTGTATTTACGTCATGTCTACACATATGTGCCTTTTTAGTCTCGACTAGATTGGGGAGCTATGCTATGTGTATATTTAATACATACTTTTTCCTTTTGGGGATCTACTTCCCTTTTTCACACCAGATTTTATATTGTATTTGTACATTATATATTTTGGATATAATATAAATATAGATAGATATATAAATTTGTACATACGTCAAATTTATTATATATATACTTGTTTATAAAAAATATATTCCGTCATCGGTTTTTCTACATTATATTGGACTTACATATGTATGTACATATACACTTATGCCAATGCTACTACTATACTCTACTCTTTCTCTTTTTTACTATTGTATAATAAAATATACAACATTACATTTTATACAATATTACATACATGCATGCATATATTATCATCACGTAGATAACTTTTTATACATGTATAATCGTACATTAATATATGAAATATATTCTACATAAATATCTTCATAAAAGAATACACATACTCGTATGTATAAATAGAAATTATATTGATTCAGAAAAGAGCGCGCACCAAATATAGCATTATATAGCAACACAAACAAACACGACACAGCACAGCACAGCACAGCACAGCCAGCATTAAGTTTCTTCTGAAGGACACAAGTTCTTTCACCTGAAAATTTATGCATTGGGGGACCGAAACGTTCATAAGGGAATTATATTGCTTGTTGGCTTCAAGAATGCTTGTTCACCCCACCAACCAACTAACCAACCAGCCAAACAAACAAACAGACAAACTAAATATCTAACCGACCCTAATCAAACAACTAACATCATAATATTAATAGATTTATTTAACAGAATACCTATACCGACAAACAAAATGTATGCCTAGCACCGTAGCGTATAGACGTATAGATATAATAAGCCAAAAGCAAAAGCTTACTTACGTATAGAGTGGAATGCGGTGGAGCCTGAAGATTGGATATTTAAATTTAAGTGAAGGCTGGAGGAGAATAACAACCAAGCCAAGCCAAGCCAAGCCAAAACAACAAGACAACATGATGATGACATGATGTTATGAGGATGAAGTCCCATGATTTCCCATCTCCACTTATCGGCAAACTGATTTTTTTTTTATATTGTACATAAAACATAAGCAAATGGTACAAAAAATAAAATTCATACATACTTGTCTTGTATTCGTATGTATTATTTTCTGTATGGTCATGGTGTATTTTATATTTTATATAGCTTTAGTATCATTGTGTGGGTTTTATCAGAAAAGTTTATTTTAATATGTACATATATGTAAAACAATGACTATGTATGTTAAATAATACAAAATATTATAATATATGAATATGCGTATGTTTGAATATTTAGTTTAGAGGAAGCCAATGCGCATATCAAATAAAATATCGAACGATGAGTATAACTTGTATGGTAGGGTAGCATTTACAGAAATTGGTACATGTACAACAAATTTTCTTTTTCCATTTCCATCCATCATCATTCATAGAAGATGCACGCAAACTAGGTATGTATGGTATGTACATATATAATTTTCTTATTTTCAGATTTTTAATTGGTAAAAAGCTTTATACAAATTCTAAAAAGCGCAATATTAAAATAAGCATTAACATCAATATCGTTTTTAAGAGTTGGTTGATTGGATTGGAATGTTGGTGCCTTGGTGGAATGCAATCAAAGGTAAAAACAAGGTATAGTATAGATAAAAATTTATGTTATTTATTCGTCTGCCTCTTCTCTATCTTCTTTTGGGTATATTATTGTATATTGTATTCTTGTTTTTAGTGACAAATTGCTTGCTAGTCAATAGTCATATAAAAATAAAACATCTCAGATACATACATATAAAAACAAGATCAGGTCGGACATTGCAAAAAACAAAAGTACGCATTTTTTATGTTCAAATCAATTTGCAACAACTCATATTTTATATTCGTTACTTTTACTAGAATATGAGTGTAATAAGATAAGAACTCAACTTCAAGGTATTTCAATATAATTTGTGCATTCATGTTTTACGCGATGCGATGCTTAGAAATAATTTTATTATTTTTATTTATTTCACGATATTATGTTTATTTTTCTTTACAAGAATATGTGGGAATGAAAGTGCTTGTGTTGTAGGAATGATCTTTATTCAAGTGACAAGTATCGTTTCATAAAACATAAATGTTATTTGTCATTGATATTATTCCGACGATATTATATGATATACCACCGACATGTGTACATTAAATGATATTTAGATCAGATCTGACCAGTAGCCACCATTTACGGTTAACTAGATACTTAGAAGTTTTAATCAAATAAAAGAAAAAAGGACATTACTAAAACAAAAAGAGTAAAAATTACTGTACTATATTCGTAACGTAATATTGATTTTACATTATTCATGAGATTCATGAGTAATGAAATAAATTGCTCTACAGAGAATTTTTAAAGTTGCCACAGGCAAATTATAGTTGAATTGCATAATTTTTTATCAATAACAACGTCCACAATCTTACCACCATCATCTATAAAAAACGCATCATCCTTTTATTTTCATTACAGAATTTTAATGGAAGCTAAATTGAGGTGAAGTGAATTATATTTTCTTGAAGGAACTTATGATGCATACTCGTACTTAGGTATCCTACAATCATATTATCTTCATTTATCGCATATTCAAGCAAGTAAAAAGGGTAAAAAAAAAAAAAAAACATTATTTATCACCACCTATTACGAATAAAAAGAAAACAGATTGTTTGGTAAGTGGAAGAAAATGATACACATTTCGATTGTTTTAATTTAAAACGACTACACAAATTACTAATGAAAAATTAATTTACACATTTGTGTGCAGTTTTATTATTTTATTTGTAAATGCTTTTAGCTAAAAATTCGTCAAACAAGTAAATATAATTTAATTCTCATTCTCTATTCTAACCTGCATCAATATTAAATTATTTTACTTTTGATGAATTTTGCAATCGGCATTTAATTATCATTCATTATTAGTACCTATATCAATGTTGAAATTTCTCTTTTGTTATTTTATTCATATGAGTAGGAGTACCTAAAATATTTGCAAATAAAATTGTTCTACTGCCTAGTAAAAGTAAATCGATCAAACAACAACCAGCAGCAATCTGTCTGTTGGCAAATATATTTTATGAAAATGCATATTTGCTGCTATTACTGATGCATGAATTCATGCTGACATCACTGCTGTTTATATTACATATTCACAAATATTTTTGGCCAATCTTATATACCATTATATGCACTCTATTCTACACAACATCATCTAATACAATTTTAACAATTTCTCCTACTACGATATACCTTGAACGAGGTCATGTGGATTGGGATCTGGCTGGCTGGCTGGATTTTGCGGCTGGGCATACCCAGCATTTTTGCAAATTGTTTAAGAATTTTTATATACCATCATCATTTCACCATTATGGATACATGTACATACATACATACATCATTTATGTACATATGTACATATATGTATAGGTATATGTAACATTTATTTTCTTTCATAAATTTAGCACACATATACTATCAACAATACACAATATTTATCATGCCCTGATTTTGTGTATGTACCTACATATATTGTACAATTTTTGTATTACGTCATCGATCGATTAAATTATCCTTTACAAGTTCCCGGTGTTTAAAATAATTATTAATTTCACATTACAGTGCATTTTATATTCATTCCATAAAACAAGATAAAAAAAATCAATCAAAAATTTTAAAATAAATAATTTAATAATCCGAATACCTATGTACCTACTAAAAATTAAATTAAAAAAAATTGACATTTTGTGGTGGGTGACATGATCAAGAAAATTCTCTCTCATTTCATTCGAAATTTACGTACAACATTTATGTATACTCTTTTGTATACTAAATGAATTTTATAATAACGAAATTGAGGAAATTCCTTCACATGTAATTTTTGCCCCTTATGAGTCTTATTGCATTTTTTATAAAATTTGCTGTCAAAAAGATGCATACATAAAATTGTGAATTCATTATATGAAAATTTGAATAATAAATAACGCACCTACATCTTTATTTTATACCTGATAAAATGAAAATTGCAATATGTTGTACGTGCGAACGTGAGCTTTTAAATGTATATACACAAAAAAAAAAATACATACAGACATATTCATATAAACATTTATATACTGTATCATAAACATATACATACTATATTATTTTTGTACTCTCAAAACAGAGTAAATCATTAAATGTATTCAAAGAAAGGCAATAATGTATACAGAAAAATAAACAGCAAATATTAAAAAAAAATAAGTGAAAAAAAAAAAAAAAAATAAAATAAAAAATAAAAATAAAATAAAAACAAAAAATAAATTTTACAGAACCAATGTACATAATGTAAGATAATATACATATACATATATGTATATGTATGTACATAAAATATTTATGTTATTTATACGATATTTTGTGTGTATTACATACATTCATAAATCGTAATACATTAATGTGTATAGATACTCTCTAGGTAAGCCAGACGATGATGGTATATTATTAGTATATTAGTATACGTTCAGTCGGGTCATATGGTATGACAACAATTTTTCTGATGATGATAAAAATAGAATTAGTCGCCGGCTAAAAATGGGAATGATACTATATTTAAAGAGGATAACATTTGATATGATGCGGCGTTGAGTAAGTTGAGGTTTTGTTTTAGATTAATTTTTTTTTTTTTTTTGTTTATTTTATTCACACGTACATTTATACATAATACACTGCTATGTATGCATGTATGAAAATAATACACAATTATGTATATTTGTACTGAAGTACGTAGTACATTATATACAAAGTACCTACATAAATTTAATATCAATTTTTTTTTATTAATCATTCATTTTTATTATATGTACATTATATTATACATTTTTGATTAAAAGTGTTTTTTTTTTACACATTTAAATGTGTGTGTGATATCACTAATTTTAAACTTATCACAATAATTATATAAATTATTTTAAGTGATATGTATAGTGATATGAGATTGTGTACATAAAATATATTATGTACATTAAAAAGATGATAAATTTCACATATAATGCACGTTATGTATTTACTTATTGCAGTCTTTACGGTCTCTACGTAGTGCATTATACAACATAAAAGTATAAACATTTTAAAGATACCTTACTGTTTCATTTTTAAAAAAATACCTAACTAAATAAAATATTTAAATAATGTAAGTACATATTTTGATTTTACAAATAAAAAATTATTATGTAATTTTATAATCGATTTCAGTTCAACCGTTCAACACAACTAGTGGTATTATTATTCCAACTAAAAAAAAAAAAAAAAAAAAAAAAATTAAATTATCGCTTAATTACCAATATACATATGTACATAATGGCTGTGTATATGTAATATTTTTCATATATGTAATAAAAATATTAAATTCACTCATGTAGGTACCTACTTTATTTAATATTTTATCTCGAAAAATTTTATATCGATGACGTAATTTATGTAATACTCATATGATATATTGTCGACTCATTCAATTATTATTAATGTATGTATGTATGTACATAATATGAATGTTAAATAATTTTTAAAAAAAATTCATTGTATATTATAATATCTAAAAATAGATATTGCAATTGTTTACAATATTAATAACATTATCTATACTCATATTTGTATACATATTAGGCTAAATATTGCAAAAGATATTATTTAAAAAAAAAAAAAAATAAATGTGAACACATACATATATGTACATATTTTGGCACATATACATACACAACACACATATGATGCATGAATAATCTAGAAAAAAAAAACAAATATAGAATCACATTATCGAATCGAAATAAGAACGAATAAGTACATTAGATATTATATTGTGAGCGACGATTATAAAGTGGAATAAGTTAATATAGCTGTTCAATTATTGCATTTAATACGGGTATGCACGATTTATATTTTGTGTTTGGTCTAGTATATGTGATAAAACAGAATATAGTATTATAGTAAAATAGTAGAGTGAAAAATTATTGAGGTCAAAAAATTGAATTAAAATTTTCTTTTTAATTTTAATTCTACTACATTTTATTTTAACTCATTAAATTTGTATTTTTTGTATGTTATTATAATATCATCTGGTCTAGTCTGATCTTTGGTATATGTACATATTATATTGTATGCTCATTCACATCACACATCAGTGGTAGTGGTAGTGCTAGTGGTGTAATGTTTAGGTACAAATTTATTTTTGATTTATTGCCCACAAATAAACACAAATTGTACATTATGTACATATAATTTTATGTATAAGAAATACATATAACAAAATTTTAATAGTATAAATTTTTAATCAAAAATTTAAAAATAGTAGGTATACGTAGGTCACTCTATAAATTTTGAGATACAAAAAAACAGCTAATGATTTTGAAAAAAGAACTTTATTTATGTTCAAAGTACTCTCCTCCAACATCAATACACTTTTGCATTCTAATTTTCCATGAGTGGAATGCCTCTAGCCAATCGTTCTTCGGGATCTCGTCAAAAATTTGATCAATTTCATCTTCTGATACAAATCTTCGTCCGCGTATGCTTTTTTTGAGCTTGTTGAAAAGCCAGAAGTCACACATAGCCAAATCAGGCGAGTATGGTGGATGTTCAAGTATTTTGACTCTATTTTGGCGCAAATATTGAACGGTTTGCTGAGCGGTGTGAGCCGAAGCTTTATCTTGATGGAGAATCAAGCCTCTAATTTTCACGCGACAACTCCATTATTCACTGTAAATAATTTATTATGACTTTGGTTGTAACAAGTTCAGACAAGAACTGAACATGAAAAACGTGTTGACAAAGAGTAATGTTTCTATTTATGCAGCGTAACCAGTTGTAAGTACTGTTAGTTTTCCGTATCTCAAAATTTATAGAGTGACCTACGTATTAAATATAAATATTTTCAATGTTTTCAACTTCTTTCAGTCTCTATTCGAAACGGTCATATAACATATTTTTGTCTTTTTACCAAAATTAATGTTTTTCATCAGATTTTTTTTTTTTTTTTTTTTTTTTGAATCGTTTTGTAAATAGAGATGTCCTTCTTAACAGTTGTTTTTTTCTTTTTCTCCCTCTTCCTGCACGCAATATATTGTTTAAATCCAAGTTTATTGAAAATGGTAAGTATGAAATTTGTAATAAGGAATTTTTTTTTTCCAATTGCCCTATGGCGCATTATGAACTCTGCAAAAACTTTTCGTTTCATAATCATTTTCTTCTTTATTTTTTCTTAAATATTAATGTTATTATTACAATTTAAAAAAAAAAAAATAAAAATATAAAAACTATAAATGTTTTTAAAACAAAACTCATATAAAAATACAAAGCAAATAAAATAAAAATATCTTATTCTTCAGTATACATATGTAAGCATGTACGTAGAATATTTCTTCGTTTTTTTTTTAAATATATTCAAAATAACACACAGATGGTAAATGTTTATTTTTTCTTTTCGTATTAGAAACTATATATACATATACACTTTCAATAAGAAAGTATGTAGGTTATTATTATTTTACCGTTTTCAATATTTACTCCTTTCTTTTTACACATATGTATTCAGACGTTCATAATCTTTAGTGTATATTGTTACATATATTTGTAATATGAGCATATAAATAAACGAAATGGGTTATGTTATTGTACAGGTGAATGGTAATGGTATCATAACGATAATAGTAAATTTCAATTCAATATCATAATAATATAGATATTTATCATTCTATACCTTTTACATATGTATTGTATACTTATTATATATCGATAATGTATTAAAATAACAATGAATTGTATAAAATCAAAATATGTATATAATGTTTAACCATATGTTACATAAAACGTATGAATGGAATATGAGTATGCGTCGGAGAAAAAAAAATACATATGTATGTTTATTTCTATTTTTGAATCATTCATGAGAAACAAAAAAAAAAAAAAAATTTCAATAGGTGAATAACATCAGTGTTCGTTATTATTGTCATTTTTATCAGGACTAGTGCATGTACATATGTCACAGCATATGACTGTAATATCATCATTTTCATCACTACTCTGCAATTACTTAGGAGGTTAGGTATAATATCTATACGTATGATGGTAATGATCACTTTTAAGTTTTAGAAAAATATGAACCAAAACTCAAACATTTACTATACCTATAATACTAAAATAAAAATACCTTATAAAAATTATTAGAAAAATTAAATATTTTATCCATTTAGAGGATAATTGAATAGTATGTGTAAGATATTAAAATATACAATTAAATTCTGTATAAATACATACAATCGTACAATATATGTAAATATGAATAATAAGGGTATTCACGGCTTGGTCTTGTATCATTGTTAACCGTGTAAACTCGTACAATCCTACACCTATTGTAAACATGCTCTATGTAATTTTTACTTACACTGCTTGTAAAAATTTACAATGCTGAAACCCATTGTAGGTATATGGTGTATATTACCATTGTATATGCCATTCTGACATCAAGGGTGGTATTCACCAACATGGATATATCTGTCGGATATATTTTAGCCGGATACGATTTCAGCTTATTCATCAACCTAGATAAAATTTGTTTTCGAACTTCGTTTTCGGGTTGAACATGTGCGTCAAACATGTCAGCTGATTGTATTTTTATATTACAAAATGAAAAAGAGGTTCTGTGATGTGATAATTATATGAAAAGATGATAATACAGCACAACTACATTATCTTTATTTGTGCTGTTGCTGTTAATAACAAGGTTATGTTCGAACGATATTTATAGTACCACTCCGAGGTTGTCTTAAAAATATCCGAGTATAGTGTTTTATCTAAGGTTGATGAATACACTTTATCTCAGATAAAATATAATCTATGTTGGTGAATACCAGCCTAAATGCTAAAGTGATTTGATTAAATTTATTTTTATAATATTTAAGCTGACATACATATGTT
The DNA here is from genome assembly GCA_951394055.1 of Villa cingulata. NCBI lineage: Eukaryota > Metazoa > Arthropoda > Insecta > Diptera > Bombyliidae > Villa > Villa cingulata. The sequence goes on along the minus strand of OX596018.1, from coordinate 60,334,470 downwards.
ATTAATTTGCTTGCTTTCAATACAAAGTTTGCTATGGTACGTTCACGAAATAGTGTAAGATTTGGGTGTATGCGTTTACACTTTTTACACTCTTACAACAAATCGTGAATACCTCTAATATGTACATATTATATTTTATAAATTTTTTTTTCTCTTACTGTAATGTATTAATTTTATACGAAAATGAATACATAAATGTGTGTTGTAAATAACGTGATAGAGTACAGCTACAGATTTGTAATTTGCAATGTGCCACGTTGTTATTGTCATTAAGTTTTTTTTTTATTATTATTATTATTATTATTTTATTTTGTATAATTTTTTTGTATATACATAATAGTAAATGACAAGTCAACAACATTCTGGCTCATTGAATAATATTTATATACGACCAATACGACTGACTATTTATATATTATTTATAAATGTATGTGTATGTAATTCATATATATTCGTATCGTAATATTTATGTAACGAATATGGCAAATAATTTTATAGTTTAGTGTCGAATGAAGTGAATGAACGACCTTCAAAGTGTATAATATCATTTTTGTTATTTTGTTAGTTAATTTAAAGAAACATACGACGAGTATTAATTATTTTTTATTTTTCTTCTATTTTTTTATAAAAAATATTTTTGTATTTATATTATATAATAAACTACAAACATTCAAAACTGAAAAATATATATAAATGTACATATATACCAGTATATGTACATTAAAGTAGTAGTGGTAGTAGGTATATATATTTTAAAACCATTTATTATTCATATAAAATATTTAGAATAAATTTTTCTTTTGCTTCTTGTTAGAGTAAAAATATTACTGAATATTCTACATACTTCTAACAAGTACACACTTGTACACCTGTATACATTGCAATGATTTCTAGGTTTTTTTTTGTTTGTTTAAATCAAAAAGCCAGTTTTTCGAAGCTTTATGCGCAAAAAATATTTTTCTAAAAGTATACCTATATGTAAGTAGATAGATAGATGTAGATACTATTATTATTATACTATACACCTGATTATTAGGTCGAACCGCAATTTCAAAAAAAAAAGTTGTTGCTGTTCATGTTTCGATTAACATTCCTTTACAGCTATGTAACTTTAAATAACTATATGTAGGTACCTACCTTCAAAAAGTTGTTTGTTTATTTACTTTACACGAAAAGAAGTAACAGAGAACGGTTTAAATATTTCTATACATTTGAAAAGTTAAGTATTGGTTTGATTGTGATTTATTTTTTTTTTTCTAATTGATCATTTAATTGAATTTGAAGTGAACATTGTTAGTTATTTTTTTTTTTGTAATTAATAAAAGAAAAAAATTAAACAGTTCTTCTAATACAGGTTACACGATGTAATATAGTTGTAAAATAACTTTTTTTATCATCAAATGGTAATGATGAATATACCCTCCTCTCTGTAGTAAAAATACATATTAACATGAATACTGTAATTAATAATTAAAATTTAAAAAATCTGTTGTTTACGTACAACCAGTACAACAAAATTACAGCATCGTAAAAATCAAAAATAAAAACTTTAATCAAAAAAAAAATGAACATACACGAACATAAATTAATGTATACCTATACATACTCGTATCGTAGTATGTAATTAATGAAATGTTATTGTAAAATATTCATAGATCATAGCGGAGAGCGGAGAGCCCATTTATTTAATTTCAAACGTTATTATAGGTATGTTATGTTTGGAAAATGTTCGTGACCAAACCAAAAGCATATATGTACATATACACATTCATATACAGCAGATAAAATATTTGAAAATTTCCAAAAATAGAAACAAAATAAGAAGAAAAACTTGATTAAAAAATTTTATGATAGTATCTTGATTGTTTGTATTTTGTGAGTATTTTATGTGTAGTAGAATACACGATTATTAGCTGCCATTCAAGTTTTTCATTCATTTAAATTTTCATTAATTTTGGTTTTTTTTTAGATTTTTTTTGAATAAATGAAAACAATTTAAAAATTTCATATATGATAATACATACATACATATATACATACATACATTAATATAATTTAAAAATAATAAAGATTAAAATTTTGAATTAATATTTTTATTGAAAAATTTTTAGTTAAATTTGTTAATTTTTTTTTTAAATATTTTGTGTCTTTTTCTTTATTATTTTATATGAAGTCTTTTTAATTTTTTTCTTAAATATTTACAATTTTAGATGATTATCAACTTTTAAAAGTGCAATCGATTTAAGAATCTACAGACGAAGAGGTTTAATATTCAAATTGAAAATTTATGTTGCTCATAAATGAAACAATTACATTAAAATAAATTTAAATATTTCTTTTTTTTTTTTTAAATAAATACACGTAAGTACTACACTATATACATATGTATGTATGTATCACAGTTGTTCACATAAATGTATTTACATAATGAAATTTCAATTCTAAGATTATTTTATAAATACATACATAAATGTAGTTACCTATGTAGGCACAATAGGTATACTGCATCATATTATGTACATATGAATGAATCGTAAAGGTAAACGAAAATTTATCAATGAATTTCCATGCACGAATGAAAATTTAAAACAAAATAAAAACCAAAAACAGAATTTAAAAAAAAAAAAAAAAAAACAACTACAACAATAATAACAACACAGAAAGTTAAACTAACATCTTTTGAATGAAAATTATTTCAAAATCGATAAAAATGTTAAAAATATTTAAAAGATTTTAATATGTCTACATACATACGTACTTGGGTTGGTATACGAGTAATATCGTTTACAGGTTTACAATCAAAATGATTTTATCTTCTATGTTACGTAGATACGTTCATACGTACATAAAAATTGCATATGTAGTAGATAGATACCTGAATTTTAAACATGTTTTTATTCATAGTAATAATTAATTTTTTTTCCTTCATAAATTTGCAACATATCCTATATAGGTAGGTACTTGTGTATTTTTTTGTTTGTTAATAAACAAATTTCAAGAAAAATACAAATTATTGAAAAGAAAAATTCCTTTTTAATATTCAAAAATTAGATAGTATTTTCTCCTTAAAACAGAAAATGAAATAAAAAAACTTTTAAAATTATTCTTTTTTTAATGATTTTTCTTCATTTTTTCTCATATTTAACAATTTTTCTGATTTTCGGTTTGAATTTGATTTTTTTTTCTACTATACATTCTATTCTCTGTGTATATCTTTAATTGTATGGATATTTTTTAATAAAAAAAAATAACTAAAATAAAATTATTGTTTTGTTACTAGTTCATAAAATACCTTTCCGTATAAAGCACAAACTAACTAACCAACCAACCCAACAACCAACCATTTATCCAACAAAACACAGTGGATGTGATGTGGAATGTTCTTTCAATGACTCTTTAACTTTTTTAATAAACTTGCATAACCACATTCCTAAAGTAAATAAGCAGCAGAAAACGAGCAGCAAACAGCACAGCAATAAGTGGTAAAGCTCAGCAGCGGTCGGTGGTACAAATTGAAATTGTACAATGCATTTAATATACGTATTCATTTTCATATGCATACATACATAGTGGGCACCTATTTTTGTATATTATTGTATAGGTCTAATTTATTCGCCTTTAAGAATTATTGTAGCCTAACTTTTCTTTGTACATACATGTAGATGTACATACAAAGATGCGGTATTCAATGGCATCATATTCATTTCATACATACATACTATAGAATGGATTTTATTATAAATATGTAGTACTCGTCGTATGTGTATATACATATTACATACATATATGCTCATATTATATATTTTATTATTACAATTCGCAACATATCAGAAAATGCTCGTAAAAATGTATTAACTACATATATGTTTGTAAATATATATTTATATATTTATAACATAACATAGAGCGTTTGCCGCGTTGATTATGATGGCGGAATTTTAAATTTACTCACTATCAGCGCATTTTTCTTATTTCGTACTGTGTTGAGTCTTGTGTGGTGTTGGTGTTCTCTCAGACAGACCAGACTCAATCTTTCTTTTATTACATTATATTCTATGATTATATTTAGTTTGTTTGTTTCGTTTTTTTTTTTCTTGTTTGCATTTTTGTTACCAGCAACAAAACTGTTGAATTTTTTTTATTTTTTATAAATTTTAACAATCATGTATGTAAGTAATTTTTACATGGCGTTTACAGATTTTGTATCTTTGTGGTCTCTTTCATGATAATGGCGGTAAATATGAATGATGTGATCTTATTCTTTTTCACTGTTGCACAATGTTAACGACATTTTTAGTATTTTTCATTCCATACATATACATTCATATTCATACTCGTACGTACATACATAGATAGGTACAATTACTTAAATATTTTCTTCTTACTTACTGATTTTAATTCAGTAATCAGTACACAGAAAAATACCAGGTAATAGTGATACGATCATAAAAGCCGATTTCTATTTTGAAATAGGTAGATAGATTTTAGATTAATTCCTTCTTCTGTCCATTATCGTTATCATTTCAGTATTAACGTAAATTTTATTTCAATCTTATTCTTGAATCTTTGATTGTATTAAACTGTAAATAATGAAAGTTGACGCGATGGACATACCTACACATTCTAAATATGTAATTAAAAAAAAATAATAATAATAATGAAAAGAAATTTTTCTAAAATAACTTCTTTCATAATATCGTAGTATTATACCTGTAAGTAAATAATATCACAGACAAATATATATTGTCTGTGATAATATGTACTTAGATTTTTCTGTATCAAAAAATTTATAAATGTATCTCTGTGATGATCATAATCTTTGACTTTGATCTCAATTTTTAGTATATAGATAGTAGCAACTTATTATACACAATATTTTTGTAAAATATATTACATGTTATGTATTATAATCATGTTCGAGTATGTGCATATAGAATATAAAGTTCCACATTGAATTGTCAGTCAATGTACTCGCGAGGAATTTCAAGAACGCTATAATGCATGTATTGCCCTATTCTCCTACTGTCTATTTATTCATGCATTCAATTTAAACAGAAAGTAGATATTCATTATTTATGTTCAAATACATACATGTATACATTATGCACATATTAATATTATGTACTTCGATTCTTCTTGAATGTTAAATAGTGACTGAGCTGATTCTTTCAATATAAATGTATGATAATGTTGTGAATTAGATACATTACAAATGCAATTATCTATTTACCATGTAAATATAATATGTGCTGTTACTTTGCATTATGCTATGTTAGAAGAATTTCTTGTTGAAAAAATAAAAAAAAAAAAAAGTAAAAGAAAATTTTGAAAATTTTAAAAAGTTTAGGTATAATTTTCATAAAGAAAGGAACAATTTTATTTTTAGAATACAATAGAGAAAAATACGACAAAATAAAATAATTGTATTAGATACATCTATGTGTACTACATTTATGTAATGTTATTTCATTATATGTGTAACATATATTTGAAGATATTTTACCTTGTTAGATTTAAAAAAAAAAAAAAAAAAAACAAGAAATGAAAACAGCTGTCTGAAATTATAATTTTTGGTTACCTACCTACTTATTGTATTTTTTCTTTTTGTTATTGAAGAAATGTGTACAAGCGTTACAAGTAAATTGTTTTTTCCCTCTATTGCACAAAATTCTAGAATACCAAATTCTACATGTTGATTTTTCGCGTTTCATCAAAAATGCAATCGTTTTTAATCTACAAATACATATGTAGGTAGGTACTTTTCGAATTACATAAAAATTTCACGAAAAATATTTTATCGCAAAGAAAAGAAAAACAAACGTTTACATACAAGGATTAATTTAAAAATGTTATTTCACATATTTAGATAGGTATTTTACACTTAAAAATTTTCGTTATCTGTTAAAAGAAAAAAGGTGTAAAATAAAAATTGTAATAGTAGTAATGTATTAAAAGAAAAAACTTTGAAAAATATATCATCTAATACATATATGTATTACAATTTTTTACATATGCATCTACAAACTTCCATATATTATTATACATTATGCACATATTGTATGCATAATTGCATACTCATGAAGACAACGCGGGAAAATAATGTAAACGAAGTCTACATGTTTTGTGACCAGCTGTACAAGAAAATGTTTTTTTTTTTTTCTGTTTATTTTATTTTATTTTTTTTTTAACACGAAGTATATACGAGTACAGTTTCGTCAATATTATTTTTATTTTTTTCTTTATTTTTCATTTCTACTATACATGAACATGACTTCTTTAGACATTTATTGTCTTTCTTAATAGAGAATTTCATATTTATTTTTTAAACTGTTTTCTGTATGTATTTTTATTCTCTGTTTTCTTTCTTTATCTTTCCAATAACACAGTTCAATCCAATCCAAATAAGAATACATAAGTCAGGTGTGCATAACAGCAACAGCATGGTTTTTTATTTATTTTTTCTCATTACTTTTACACATTCAGGTAAAAATGTGATGAACACGAAGCCAGAACCAGATGGTATTGCCGTATTGCTATTACAAATTCTCTCATAATATTGATAAGACCCGATAAGACCATGGATTTTGTCTCAAATATATGTAACACATACACAAATAAATCCGTATGTGTAATATAAATTTTGTTTAAGCGTATAAGATAAACTGTAGAAACTACAATATAGCAAAGCAAAGCAATGATATATAGCATAGCTAACTCACTAACTGATTGGATAAATCTCAAACAGTGTTTTAAAGTCGTTGTCGTCATTACAATAAGAAAAAAGAACTACGTAAGTACGTAACTCATATAAATAATGTATGTATAGTTTATATGTACATGCATTTTGTTTATTATACTCAAGTACAAATACATACATATATGTATGTACATATATGTACATATATCTCAGCCCAGCTGCTAAGATACTAAACAGGTAACAGGTAAGCAAATATGATTATAATATGAAAAATAAAAATCAGAGAAATCAGAACAAATGTGAATACATACACATACATACATTTATACATATATGAACTCAAGTAAAATATTTAAGTAAAAAAATATATAAATGTATAGATACATGTACATATATACACAGACGTACGAGTACTTTTTATTATTGTTTCCCAGCATGTCATTTTTCTAATTTTGCAATTTTCTTTTATTTCTAAACAAATATTTTCTTCTACTTTAACTTTTCTTTTCAAAAAGTTACCTTTCTACACAATAATTTTTAATTTTAGTTTTACATCAACTCAAATTTATTATGTACTTACATATGTACCAAGTACACTACAAATACAAACAGCAATATTTTATATTTTTCTATCACCATATTTTTTTTATTGTTTTTTGATTCTTAGAAATTAATAGATTTTATTATTCAAATTTTTATTTCAATTGAATCACTTAAAAATAAATAAAAATATATGTATGTACCTACATACTACATCTACATTGTATACATACTAATATGTAGAACAATTTTGAATGTTTAAATAAATTAGTATGGGAAATATAATTAAACAGAAAATAATAAAATTTAATGAAAAAAGCACAAAATTATTTAGTGAACTTGATGTACACAATATACGAACGAACGACTGGGACAAATAATTGTTTGATGTCCCAAAAAAAAAAAAAAATAAATTAGAATTATTCACAAGCTGAACAGATCTCACAAATAAAATGTAAAATAATTGATAATATCGTATGTGATCATATAACATAAACTTATTTATATAGATATTATATATTTAAACACGTTATTTGCATGTATAATACTTCAAGCATAAGGTAAATCCTCGAACGAAATAATTCCCGTGAAGCGTGAACCATTTGCTATCAACATCATTTAGTTATTTTTACATATTTACAATTCACCCTATAGCCTATACCAACCAAATGGGTTTGAGACTATTCACAATGGAGTTTTTGCTTGCTAAACAATTTATATATATTTTTCGATATTCGTATGTATATAAAATCCTCTTGATTACACTTGTAAATAGGTACATATATATAAGCAGATATAATATACATAATAATGTAGTATAATAATTCAGATAGGTAATGCTGGTAATATGATAATACGAGTTACGATGAGTAACATATTTAACATAAAATTTCTTCCGACATCGTATTTAATCGTTTCTCGACGCATATGCAGTATATTTTCATGATGTATGAATTCCAGGTGTTTTATATCAATATCAATATACACAAATACAACACGGTTAATGTTATTATGTGAATCAGTCATGTATATGTACTTACCAATTCACAAATCAGTATTCACACGTTTCATTAAATCGGCTTTTCTTTTGTGGTTTTTTGGTTTTACTACAGTTAATAATGTGTATATACTCATATACTTTTAGTCATATGTTGCTAGTCAGATTACCGGTTACCCGGCCGGGTTTTCCTATCGGTATTCAAGTAAATTTTGTACAACAATGTTATAATAATAATCATATGTGAAAGTTTGGCATTGCCAGCTCAAAAAAAATCATTCATAAAATGTTGTCCATTATATAATAATTAAATCATATGGGAGCATAAAGTTTAAAAAAAATTTTGATTATGCAATTTATTTTTTTGATTACATAGTTACATTCATTTTTTTTTTTAAATTAAATTTTAAGTCACGAGTTGATTTTTTTTTATTGACGGTATCTCTTTAATACCTACACTCATAGATGTACATGTTTTTGAGATTAAAAGATCAAAATCTAACAGAATTATTAATACTGCATTATCTTTTTAGTGCACGATGCATGTGTATCATGAGATCCCGTTCTTTTCTTTTGGCTACGTTTATATATATATGCATATAGGTATATATATATTTTTTTTTTAATATTGAAGCACATTATAAGTATAACCAAACTTTATAAATTCTGTAAATGGATACCGCCAACATATTTCCGCTTTACGACATTATTTTCATTCACAGTTTTTTCTACCGCCTAATATAATCACCAACTACTACTATACTGCGACAGAAACTACCCAACATCAGAGCTTAGTCGTTTCGTTATTCGATTAGTATCATCGTTATCATCAAAAATATTGCCTGAAGTCAATCAACCAAATATGCTAGTACCTACTGCTACTACACAACACACTCATCGTACGTAATAAGAAAGAATGGAATGTGCTTATGTGGTGCATTTGTCGGCCAACATATATAATGTATGTACATATGCACCTTCTGCTGCAAAATAAATTCAGTACATAACATACATATTATAGTGGTCGTCACACATATTTAATCTAAACCACATAATTTGTACGTATTTTCTGCAGTATGCGGTACATATAAATAATATTACATTCATACATGTACCACATCACATAACGAATATAAAATAAATCGACAATAGCAGAAGCAACATAAAATATAGACATAAATCAATTCAACGTATACTACACATATTTTGTGTAATTGAATCTAAATTAATATGTTCATATATGGATACTATATTTTACTGTGCCATACCGCCTACACAAATAAATAATTTGGATCAAATAACAAGAAAGTAACACCTCTTCAATTTTGGATTTTGTTTTTGAGATGATTATTTTTGATTCTTTAGTTTTTATTGCTTTTCGTTTAAAGATTTCTACAAGTACCTATGTACATATTATATCAACAACATACGATTTGTATCATAAAAAATATTTATACATACTATTATAAATGTAGTATAAATGAACGTAAATTTTTTGACTTTTATGTGTATACACACACACACACAATAAATAGTGTGGGGTAGAGAGATGATTATGTATATGAATCGATAAAATAAATAAAGTTTGTGCGAAAAGGTTAATCCATCGCATTGTAACAATCTAAACCGCTTAGTAACATCGATCAATTTCAATTATTATTGTTTTTTTATTTATTATTAAAAATCTAAAAAAAAAAGAAAAAAATTTTTTATTCAATATTCCTTAATCTGTTATCGCCTTCCGCATTTATAGCCATCAAAATATTGTTTCAATTCAGATATTAATATGTATAAATATAGAAATAATAACGAAATGACATCAGACGATGCATGGAGAAAATTATTGTTTATCGATGCTGGTTATTTAAGTGCCAGACGAAGAACGTGAAACAATTCATATGATTTAAGTATTCATGGATAAAATAAAAATATTGAATGTATCTACATATTTTCACGAATTTTGGCTGTGGCAATCATAAAGAAATTTTGTATTTATTTTATATGTTGGTACAAAAGTTGGATTATATAATTATTTATGAAGAAGTAAAGCACACTTATTGTTAGATATAATTACAATATCATCTAATATTCTTAATAATTTCTTTATATTAAATTCGATCATTATTGAAAGAGATTATGTATATTAATCGAATTATGAAAATACACATTACATACTGTAATAATCATCTATCTACTTCAATTCACATTTATTCATTGAAAATCAGATTTATGTACTCGTTATGTTTATTTGTGTACTGTGACACATGCAATGTGAAAAATAATTATTGGTGCTTATTGCCTTTAACGCTAAAAAAAAGCAAAAAAAAAACGCAATACGTAATTTTCATTTTGAATACAGACAAAAAATTACAAAATAGCTTCGTATTTTATTTATAAAAACACCAAAATACGACACTAGGTAGACGACGAAGTGGTATTATAATAGCACAATCTCATACCGCCACAATCTACTATTTATTCGATGTGATTATTTCATGTGTTTTAATTTATTTATTTTTTTTTTTCAGCTGATGACTAGTCTTATATATATGTACATACATCCATATGATAAATATTATAACAACACCTGATACACAAACATATGTATAACTGTTAGAAACATATGATACATGTTTTCATTATTCAAAGGTGTTTTTTTTTCACTTTTCTGCAGAATTAAATATTTTGTTTTGTAAGATACTCGTCATATGTTATGTATATTTTGCGGTGGTAATTAAAAATGATGTTCTTATTATTTCATTCCATTTAATTTAGATATAATCATTTCGAAATATTACTCATATGTTTTATTAGTATCCCATACACATACATACTCGTATGTAATTTGTTTTATGAAAATTTAAATCTCATATGGTACTATTATATCTATCTAGTTTCTCAATTGAAATGAAAAAATAATTTACTACATATTATGGTCACATACTACTTGAAATTCCTTTATTTCATTATTTTTCTTAATTGAGGTTCAGTTTATTGCATATCAGAAATACAACAATGAATGTACGTACATGTTATCATTTGCAATATTTGTTTGTATAACAGTTTTCTTTTATGTGTAATAGGCGCATTTTATATTTATTATAAACTCCAAACAATTTTCATTTTTGCTTGCTACTGTTTATGATACACCAATAATTATTACACTATCGTTTTGCTCTAGGTTTTTTTCTTTCGGCTTTTATTTCAATTGTTAAGGAAAATTTATTTACTCTGTAGTTAAAAAATCTAGTACATACATACCACAAAATGTTGACAGTTTCTGTTTTATCATCAGATTATTGCTACTGTCAAATAAAATACATTTATGTCATACAATTATAATAATACTCTTTTCGAATAAACTTCTTGTACGAATGGTGTCTGGTGGTGGTGTGGTGTGGTGAGTATTTTTTGTGATTGTGATTTGAATTGCTTGTTTTTCTGTTATAATTTTATTTCAATTAATAGAGCAAACAAAAATTATTTTCCTCGACAGAAAAAATTTCTTAATTAATTGTATGAGAGGGGGTTATTAAATGCTTGCTATACCACTTCACCCCACATATCATATGGATTTTAGTAATTTATCATATGATGAATGGCAAATAATATGATGACTCATTGGCGGGAAATTTTACACAACATTACAAATTATAATGCATTACATACGTATATATACATATATGTATGTAAGTTTGTATAATATACTTCAATTTGTGACGGTAAACCAACGTCATGTGTAGGAATGTAGTAATCTAAAATATTGAATGGCTATAATTACTTTATTTTTATTATTATTTTGTGTAATACATGTATGTATATGTAATTTTATTGAATTTGTATAATCGTCGTATACATATGTTGTTGTTGCTGTTGTTAATTGCTGCATAGTTGTTATTTTAAAAAAAAAAATATATATGTAATTGAAACACATATTTTTTCAAGACTTGAATATTAGATATATCCCACATTCTATTTATGTGACAAAGAAAAAAAAAAAAAACAGAGAAAAGCAATATGAATTAATAATGAAAAAAATGCATATTATTATTAAGGAATGGGTCGGCATAATAATAATGGAATTTAATAATAGTTGAATAATTGACTGACACGTTTTACCAGCAGACAAATAGATAAACGAATATGTTTTTTGTGAGAAAAGAATTATAATGTAGAATGTAAAAAAAAAAAAGTTTATTTTTCAATTAAGTCGTGATGAATGAATGAATATTAACTCTTGTATGTATGTATACATACATATTTGTGGTTACGAGTATTTATATAAGATCGTGTGTTATTATTTTTAAATTTTAAATTTAATTTTTATTTTACTTTTTGCATTATTCATTTACTCATGAAAATAATAATATGGATTGCGCACCAAGAAAAAGTTCATTGACTTGATGTCATTTGAATAAAAATAAAAGTAAAACTTCAAAAACGATAAATTATTAATCGTTAATTAAATTTTAACAAATTTTCAAAAAATAATTTTTCTTTGAAACTAATCTTGGACATTTTATTTGTAAAGAATTGTACATATTTATCGTTTCTATCGAAATTTTACATTTCATATGGAATTTTTGTTATGAATAACTATACGAAAAGAAAATGCATTCTATTTCTATATGCAACTATTTTATATGAGTTTCAATTTATTTTACTTTTTGTCTCATTTTTTTTCCATAGAAAATAATTAAAAAAATAAATAAATAAATGTAAAATATATGTATAAATCCGGATAAGGAAACATAGTATACATAAAACACGAAGGCTAGAAAATAGTCCGGCAATTCTAATTTGATTCTAATACTATTCGATATTAAAAAAAAAAAAAATGCAATTATATGTAATATATGAGAATATGACGACGAGCACTGTAGCAGACAGTATAAAAAGGTAGAAGCACCAATATACCATCATTTTTCATTTATAAACTGCGACGCTTGTAGAATATAAAATGCATATGTACATACATTACATTTATTACAGAGAATAGTATAGTATAGGTAGCAGCAGCAGATATCTGGTAAACTTTTTCGATCGATATTTTTCCGTTACCATGGTGATACCCACAAATCTGCTGCTAGAGAGTTAGAGGACAATGGTTTAACAGTATAGATAAATACAAACGAAGCAGGATATATATATACATACATACATATATTTGAAAGAGAAGCAGACGAAAGAATAAATGATGTCAGGACATGCTTTTTTATATTAAAAAAAAAAAAAAAGTAAAGAAAAAATAAAACAGAAATGATAAAAAAAATTATTATACAAATAATAGTAATCGTTAGACGTTAAGGATATTCATACAACAGATAGAAGAGAAGGCTATAAGAACAAAACTTTTACATTATATGTATATATACCTACTCCTAAGTATGTATGCATGTTTTTTTTAATAATAATTATACTTTTTTATCATTAAAAAAAATATATATATTTTTTTTATTTCATTCTCTCTTCACGTGACAGCTAGGCTATCTTCATCATTATCACTACTGTGGTAGGTATAGGTATATTTGGAATATGTATTGTCATTCATACATATAGATATGTAGGTACATATGTACATGCATCTATAAAATATATGTACATTTTTTAATGTGCAATGAAAATGTCACATGAAAGAATGTACACAGGATGATTCAATTCCATAGACAGATTAGGTAGTATCTCAAAATGAAAATAAATCATATTAAAAATGGACAAAAATCAACTGAATTACCCTTTATTATTCCATTTTCATGTACTGCGCACATAATGTATATACTTACATACATATGTTCTGTCATATATGCATGTATAACTCGATAATGCTGTTATTCATTAAGCTTTCGTGTATGAGAAATTTTACTATCGGTTTTATAATGTAAAATATAGCTATATACACATATGCATTTTTATATAATCTGTTTTTTTTTTTTCTCATCCTTACCATAGAAGAAAGAGTATAACATGTCTTATTCATTGTTATCATTTCTTTTTTTTTTCTCTATATTTTCAATCACATCTTATGTCACGTAGTCCAATGTGGAAATATGCACATTACATACATATGTACATAAATATGTGTTGTTGTATGGTAAAAATGTACGTTGTTATATGTATCATGTATGTTTAACATATTTTGAAAGTTCATTTATTCAAATGTATATACTTTTATTAAATTAAATGAATACAGTTAATGTGTATAGCTATTTTTTAATTTTGCAATCACATAAATATCATTGAATTAAAATAAATTTTATCCTTAATTTCTCTCTAAATTTATTTAAAAAATTGAAATTTTAATTACACATACAAATATCTATTTACCTACTTAAAAACAAATTTAAATACATTACAAGTACACATTATGTATAAAATCTTCACTTTTTAAGTAGGTATGTATGTACATACCAAGAAAATAATACTTATTGTAAAAGAGAAAGAAAAAAAAAATTAAAAGAAAATATAATTCTATATAATTATAATATCATTCAGAAGTGGTCCTTCTAAAAAGGTCATGGATGTACATAATAAAAATTATAGATTTTTGTTTTTCGTTACAATTTCGTTACAATCATTTTTACATTTTTTGAAATAATATCATTTTTAAAAAAAAACAGGAAAAAAAATATACATAAAATGAAATAAAATATAACCTCTAAAAATCATAATACATATACCTACCTACCAAAAAATAATAATAATAATAATGATAATGAAAAAAATACCGTAATACGACACATACATACGAGTATATGATTGTTTGTCGCTATAGCTGCAAAACAAATACATAGGAGAAAAAACTATAAAACAAATATAGAGAAAAATTATAAAATGCATTCTTCATTATGTATCTAACTAACAAAAACCTACTTACGTTATAAATTTATATGTGTATCTTGATGATTATTGAACTTATTCTACGAAAAAAAAAAATTTAATAATTCAGCCAAGCTAATAAAAAAAAAAAAAAATACCAAAAAATCTATGCGCATGATTTCTTCAAAAATAGGTACATTATATTTTTTATTTATTTTTTATTCATTATTGCTAGAAAGCTTTCACCATATACTCGTATGCATATTATACGTATATTTTTACTTGCCGAAATTGAAAATGATCAAAAAAAAAATAATAATCAAAATCAAAATAGAAAAAAAAAAATTTTTTTTAGTTATTCTTTGTTCTTTCACATTATTGTGTTTTCGTTTCCTTTATATTTCAATTTATCCTTTCAAAAAAGAAAAAAAAAATTTATTTATTTAGGTAGCTATGTATATATGTATTTATATTTTATTTTTATCAAAAAAAAGGAAAGAAAAGCACCAATTTTTTTTTTCTGACTGATTTTTCATTTTCTATAGTAAAAAAATAGTAAAAGCTCTCCATAAAATATTCTTCATTAACAGTTCATTCACATAACACAAAAGCAATTTTATGTATAATATTTTTATAAATGTGTATATAACACCCGTATAACAGCAGCATGTATTTATGGATGAATGTTTATATACATTTCGAAATATATGGTATATATATTTTTTTTTTCATTTATTTTGTATTTTCTATATATGCATGTATATTAAAAAAAAAATAAAAATATGTAATGTATATTTTAAGAAAAATATATGTAGATATATACACGCATATAATATGATTATCTTTGTATACATATTATGTATGCATGTGAATAGTATTGTATTTTATTTGTAAATACGTTAACATTTTATTGTTGATGTATGAGTAATCTTATGTAATATCCTTTATGATTAATGTTGTTATATGTACATATTATATGAGATATTATGTATATGTGTATACAGTATCTATTTATGTAATAAAGGATAATAATATACATATACAAAAATAATAAATATTATTACAAGGATTTGAAAACCGATAATGATTACAAAAATAACGACGTGATGACAATAATAACAATAACAGACATTTTTTGTTTTTGTCTTCATTTAACTACTTTTTGTTTTCATTTTCATTTTAGATATTGTACATAATTTCATATCTTGGCTTATTATCATTCAGGGCTGAATTTACGAATTGGTGCCGCCAAATTTTGAAACGAAACCTTTCGATAATGATACTTTAGAATGTCCTCTTTAACATGGTATATGTTTCTGTTGGCGCAAATTCATCTTAAGGACGCAAACTACCTACACTTAAAAATTGTTGATCCAAAATGGCATGTTTTACGAAAAATCATTATTTCTCCAGATCAGGATCTTGGATCGGATTAGTTAATATATAATACCATTTGAAAGAGAACTTCCTACTCTATTTGTAACATTTGATTCTATTATTTAACTTTGATTGGATTAGCGGTTCTCGAGATAGAAAATGACTTAAAGTTAAAATTTCGTGTTTTTTAAAAACCACTTTTTCAATTTCTTTTGATGACGTTATAACTTCAAAACTTAAAGGACGACATACTTATATGTTTCGTTACATCATTTGAAAGGTTTTTTTGTCCTCTTTTCAATGATATCACATTTATGTGTAGAAACTGCATAAATAAAATAATAAAAAATAAATAAATGCACAAATATACAAAAAAAAAAAATGCAAAAAAATGTGTATTTTTTATAGAGAATGTATTATACGAGCTGTTATTTTTGAAAATGGTATAAGTCCATTAAATAACAGCTCCATTAATGGATTTATGTATGTACAAATAAATAATCCATAACCCATTTTATTAACATATGTACATACATACATATGTAGGTAGGTATATATACTCATATGTATTATTACAGCAATAAATATTTATAGTTATTTGAAAAGGATAAAAATGAAAACATTACTAGTTAGAAATATAAAAATATTTTCATTTTCATTATTATTATGTATTAGAAAATAATTTATTCATTTTTTTTCTTCTCTATATTGTACAAATAAGAAATTCATGTATACAATTTAGTTTTGTCACATATTTGTATTTGTATATATATGTAACTAATCCTCGCATATTTTTTATATTTATAATAATGTAATACGTGTGTACGTGTGTACGTGTGTAGTAGATTTTTATCATGAAACTATTATATTACATCAAGAAAAAAGAATATATAATCGGAAAAATATATAAAACTTCTTTCATGTGTGTGTATCAAAAAACCAGAAACAGAGAAGAAACAAAAAGAAAATGAAAATAAAAACATAATATGTATATACCACACATGATATATGAATATATGTAGGTGTATATGTACTTATTACATTATAATCATTATTATTTTTATTTATTAAGTACATGAAGGACTAAAAATAGAAATAAAAAATTAAAAAGAAGAAGAAAAATAATAATGTCAATAATGTACATTACATATGTATACAGATATGATATATTCATAATATGTTATCCATATATTATAACATTTACTATATTATTTATGTATATAAATTACATAATAAGGAAAATTTGAAATTTTATATGATGTTCAGAAAGAAGAGGAATTGTTTCTTTTTTTTGATTTTTTGATTTTTTTTCTTTATTGTTTTCTTTTTCCACTTCATTTAATTTTAAATTATGTCAAGGTAAATATAGTACATTATACATTTATGTACCTACACCCGGCGACAATGAAATGTCCGACTTGCTCTATTTTATGAAATTTTGAGAAAAGAATACCACAAGTGCTATTTTTTTTTACAAAATATACCTTGAATATGTAGATTTACTTTTTTTCATCTATTTTCAAAATTTTTAGACAGAAAGTGTAAATTTCAAACCATTTTTATTAACATAGAATAAAATTATAAACTCATTGTAGGTTGTACCGCATAAAATGTGAAATTTCAATTTTTATGTATGAGAAAATACAGGTAAAAAAAAACTAGTAATTTAAAAGTTTTTATTGTTTTTTTTTTAATATTACCCAGGTATAAAATATTTTTTTAAAACTATATTTAATTGATTACATATTTACATGGTATTTAGAATTTATAAATGTTTTATTTTTTTAATAATGAATATGACCTCCCTTGGCACGGATTACCTTTCTTAATCTGTCGGGCATAGATTTATATAGGTTTTCCAATATGTTTTCACTGATTTCATCGAACCAAATTTTCTCGATAAAATTTTTTAGTTCTTCTGTGTTTCCTGGTTTGGAATTTTTCAATCTTCTACTCATGATGCTCCATACGTTTTCAATCGGGTTCAGGTCCGGAGAGTTTCCTGGCCAATCTAGCGAACACAAGCCTAGTTTCTCTTTATAGCTGTTGACCTATCAAAAAAAGGAGAAATAAAAAAAGACTAGAAATTTAAAAAAAACTTTCTAAATCCAAATTATAAATGTTTAATCATTACACATTTCGCTCTGTGGCATGGGGCCGAATCATCTTGAAATACTGGATCCGATATTTTTGCAGATAATTCGTAATATGTTGGAATAACACCTTCGTCAATTATTTCAATATATTTTTTTGCATTAACCATGCCTTCCAACATGATTATTTGGCCTACTCCAGCAGATGTTATTGCTCCCCACACCATGACATATGGAGAGTGTTTGGTTGTGGCTGCAATACAATCATCATTTAATCTTTCACCTCTTTTCCTTCTTACTCTCTGCACGCCATCAGGTCCAAGAAGATTGAATTTCGATTCATCTGAAAATATGACTCGTTTCCAATCTTCTACTGTCCAATCGGCATGAATTTTGGCCCATTCTAGCCTTTTTTTCCTCATATTTTTAGAAAGTAGAGGCTTTTTTGCGGGTTTTTTAGAGAACAAACCCATTTCATTAAGCCTCCGTTGAATTGTTCGAACTGATATTCTGGCTGAACTCATATTTTCAAATTGTCTTTTCAATTCAACAGCCGAAGCAAAGCGATTTTTCAAACACAAACGTTTTAAAAGTCTATCATCTCTTTCACTAGTTTTTTTATTTTTCCCAGAACCTTTTTTTCTTTCTACACTGCCTGTAGCTCTAAGTTTTTTAATCAAATTTCTCACAGTTTTTTCACTACACTTAATACGACGAGCTATTTCACAGTTATTATAATTTTCATTATGTAATGTAATTATTTTCACTTTTTCTTCACTATTTAATTTTTTAACCCGAGCCATAATATTGAAACTTCTTCTAAAACTATTTCAAAAAATTTTAACTATTTTTCTTAAACTTCACTTCCAAACACATTAAACACAAATGATGCTTAGAAAACATGAACAGAACATTAAAGATATTCAGGTACAACATTTATTTAAAATTTTATTGCATCCAATAAACTGTTAAACCATATAGCAATAAGGAATTTCCCAAAAATTTCTAGTTTTAAGAGCTCGGGCATTTCATTGTCGCCGGGTGTACATAATACATAATATGTATCTATACGAGTGTATATAATTTTTTAAATAAAAACAATCAAAATAAATACAACACACACAAACACACCATGTACAGGGTGTTTCCGTTAACACCCGACAAAAGAAAACCATGAATCATCGGACTCATCGAGAGTAACAAAAAATCGTAATGGAGGTGGGAGGTAAATCTCAACCGCTTAGCCGCTAGAGAGCGTCAAAGTTTTTCTTCTCTTTTTTCACTAAACACCCTGTATTTTCGTTATTTTACATCTCAGCTCAAAAAAGTATACAACCGATAGGGATAGGAGACTCCTTGCCGCTTCATTTGCCATATAACTCATCCCTGTTGCTCGTCGCATTCAAAAGTTATTGACAGTCAGTATTATTACCTATTATAATTTATTACTTTCTGACCTAATTGTCTAAATTCTTAATTCATTTCATTTTTACTACATTAATTATATTAATATGTACATGAATAATTAATATATACACTGTTAATTTTCTTTCAATTTTCATTTTGAAAAATTAATATACAGACAATTTTTTTATAAAAAAAAAAAATGTAGCTATTATGATGTGTATGTATGAAAAAATTTTTCTCATCAATTAATAAAACTATTTTTAGAAAATTAATAATTATTATTATGTATTTCTTTTTATATCATAAATATATTTTATTCTCTCTATTTCTCTCTGTCTCTCTGAACAACAGTAGACTAATCTACAATAGACAGCAATTAAGTATGTATGTATGTATGTATATTCATTTCTAATAATTAACTTACTACCTACCTACACATCTATTTTTATTTTCATTCATTCATTTATTTAATATATATTTTTTTTACGTTATTTCATTTTATATACAAAGCAATTAAATTAATGTGAATTTAATCGCGAGAAAGGTCATTCCATTCTCATTCATTTATTTATTTCCATCCATTATATAAAATATTGTAAATGCTATATTATATACATTATATTAAGTACATATATATACGTATGTGTATAAATACTTTATTATCTACTATCTCTATCCACGAATTAATGAATGAATCTTTTTATTTATGTATACTTTTGATGATAGTAATACATATGTACAAAAATACATACATATACATATATGTATTACAAACCGCGATAATACAACATTATATACATTTAAGTTTATATAATCAGCATGTGTAATCTGTATAGTATATATAAACATATAAGTTTGTAAAAAAATTTTTATATTAAATTATTTTTTTTTTTTTTTCATTTCATTTTGTGTAAATGAAAATTACATTATGTACTTAATGTAAATGCTCACTTTGTATACAATATTATGTATGAGTATCTACTGTATGCATGAAATCTTAAAACGAATTGTCCCATTCACATACTTGTATACTTATGTACGAGTATATATAGGTATTAGGTATATTATAAGTACAGAGATAATTTATTTCTGAAATTTGCATTACACTTAATGCACATAATACACGCTTACATACGCTTACATTTTGACATACTATTATTTTTTTAATTTAAAATTCGCTAATCATATCAGATACCTACATAATACCAATAATACTTAGTATACAATATGTAAATGAACAATGAAATAATTATTTCATATTATAAAATTTCACTGTATGTACATATATAATAAATAAATATATCTAGTATTTTTATGTAAAATTTTCATTTGAAAAATGAATTAAGAAATAGGATTATATTTACACATGATGATGATGATGATGAAAAAGTTTATTATTTACCTATCGTTTTTTTTTTTCTTGATTTTAGTATTTTTGCACAGATAATAGCGTGTAAATAATCCACAAAACTATACTTCTTGTATAATACTAATCAATAATAAAATAGAAAAATTAAAGAAATGATGTAAATCTGAAAATTTTCTTTTTATTTTATTAGGTACTACATTAAGTAGGTAATGTACATAGCTATATAAAGAAAAATCAAAAAAAAATTAAAAATATTTTATAATAATAATAATAATAATAATAAAATACAAGTTTATAAATATTAAAATAATTTTTTTTTGTTATATTTTTCGATTCAATATTGTTTATATTGTGTATTTACATAAAATTGGCCCTATTATGAGTGTCAATAATATCGATTATCGACAAAATTAAGACGAGACAAGACGATGTAAATTTTGTATTATGTAAATCGGTCGCCTCGACAGTAAGATATTGCCATATCAAATTTTATTTTCATTCAGTTTTACCATGTAATTTTTATAAAAATTGTCAAATATTTCGATAGAAAAATTTATATTTCCTTGTTTTTTTCAATTTTGAATAAATATTTAATTAATTTTTGTAATTTTTAATAAATATATGATTAATTTAAATGATTTGTAGCTAAGTGTGAAAATATAAAACATATTAATTTAATAATGATTTTTTTTTTTTGCATAAAAGAAGAGCATTAAGAGATGCGTTCATGTTTTTTTCAAACAGCATTTTTAGTGATTTTTCTTTAATTAATTAAATTAAACTTAAAGAAATTGAGCAGAATAATTAAATACACCTTATATTATATACAAAGGCATGCATGAAATGTCAAATCACCATAGACTACTATGCCTGTCGATTAGTTTTAGCTGATCGACTCAAAATGTCGATATTCTCGCCTCAAATCGACACTCATAATACAAAATTTGTCGAATTGAGGCGATATTCGATGACGAGACGATATTATCGACACTCATAATAGGGCCCAATATTTTTTATACATAGTATACATAAATGTACAATATAAATGTATGAATGATAAATATGTATGTATGTATGTACATAAATATGTATAATATATAGTATATTAAGATCGACCGTCTGTCTCAAGGCAAAGACCTTCATACTATCATCTTATGTCAGTACACTATACAAAAACATAATATGTATATACTTAAGTACATATACATAAATGTATATTATTATTACACATACGTATTGCGTCGTACATACATATGTATGTAAATGTACAGATTTTCATTCGTAAATATGTAGTATTATATTTATTTTATTATTATAAAACTTTACTAATACATTTGCAATTGCAAATATTTAAAAAAAAAAAACATATAGAAATACTCGTACATTATATACGGGTTATTCTTGACTAGCATATTAAATGAATGCAAAAATTATTATTATTATTATTAATATAAGAAATAAAATAATAAAAAGATGAATTTATAGTAGTAAAAGTCGGATGACTATACAATAATAACATTTATGAATATACTACGTACATATTCATATACTTAATATCGTGTATTGTGTACTTTATCATGTATGTATATATTTATGCATTTATGCATTATATAGGTATTGTATTATATATTATTTACATTCATATACTAATATCTACTTACTTGCATATGTGCATAAAGAAGAATAAAATGTATAAAAAAAAATTTTCCTTTTTTTTTTTAAATAAACATGTTATTGGAGGCTGATTATATCCATCATGCATATCTCATGTCATCAACATATTGTTGTTCTACATTTATACAATCAATGACGTTTCTTTTTTTTTTCATTTTTTTTTTTTTCATTTTCAAACTACATCATCATCATCATCATCATCATCTTAAATCTTAAAACATAATCAGTTTCTTCATATACATATTATGTAGATACGAGTACATGAATTATTGTAGATTGTAGAAAGATTTTCAATTGCATTTTGCAAATAAAAAAGGATATACATATGTATGTATTTACATTTATGTATACCATATACAGATACATATGTATGTGCATGTATATGCAATTTACTGAATACACTTATGAGTATCGAATAATAGCACAAAATTCAAAGAAAAATAACATAATAATATTGTATCGCAATGCATATAAAATGATGCAAAATACATAGTTAAACTGGAAAATGTAAATGTAAATGTTAAATGTAAATAATGTATAAATGGTAACGTTAACGTAAACATATTATGTACATGGTTTAAATGTAAAATAAAAAAAATAATAACATAAAAATTCTTTGTGTTACATTGTAATAATCACAATTCATTATTTATACAGTTGTAGTAAAATTATTATAAATTTTCTTTAAAAATAGATTTAAATATACATATCTTCTACATATGCATGCATATGCACATAAATGCAGTACATAAGAATATATATAAATATTTTACATATAAAATGATAATACACAATTATGATGATTTTTATCTTCAAAAGATACATATAAGATATTTTTGAATTTTCTCTCTGTTGTTTGTAAACAGAAAATATACAACAGATAGATAGATACATACATATACATTTTAATTGACAATCTGAATGTGTATTTGATAATAAAAAGATTTACTATTGTCGAAAAGATGATTAAATGAAAATGAATATTTATAAAATGTTTACATAGGTACGTACATATAGATATTATGTTAATTTTTTACATGTTTGTTTTAATTTATTTTCTATTATTATGTATTTTATTTATACTACATGCATGTTATGATATAATAATGTATAAAGTATAACCCGTGGTATAACCTATATAGTATAACAGAATTTGTTCTATTCTTGTTATATCAATTTTAAATTCAATTTCAATTCAAAACATTTTTATATTTTTATGTAGGTATGTACTAAACTTCTATATTTTTTTATTGATGTTGTCCAGTCGAATTTAAAGATTCCATGAATAAAATCATCAAAAAATCTATTCAATTATAATTGAAATTATTAATAATTTTTTTTTTTTTGTCAAATGTAAAAATTTTAAATTAAAATTTTCTTGAGCAATTATTTCGCATATACAGCGATACACATATTTTACAAACAACAAAAATATAATACAAAATCAGGTACGTACAGGAGGTAAATATTGAAAAATTAAATTATTTTTTGTCTACTTGTGTCCCTGAGATTTTATTTTATAATAAATAAATCAGCAGTACTGGCAGTACATACATATTATTTTCATTATAAAAATTATCATTTCTTTAGCTTATTAGTAATAGTCGATAGTAAATATTACAGTTTTAATATTCATTTAATTTATATTTTTTAAGTATTTTTATTTTTATATATATATTTTTTTTTCTAAATTCAAAGACATGTGGTCTGCTACAAAAGTAAAAACAACGAAAGAAAATAAAAATAAAAATAAAAAGCTATGATATGATCAAAAACTTTGACCTACATTCCTTTATATTTTTATGTTTTTTCACTTTTTTCTTGAATGTATTTTTTTTTTCATTTTTATTTTTATTTTTTACATTTTTTTTTTTAATTTTTCTCTTAAATTATCATATATACATGCAGTACTGTAATGATGACGGCGGTGATGATGATATAACTGTAGCTGTAGCACATTATAAAAATATGTACATACGAAGAAAAAACAAAATGTATTTATCATAGCATTAGATACATACATATGTACTCAGTACTCGTATATCATAAATAGCACATTAGTATATTGAAAAAGCGTGCAGGTTTTTTCGAAACTTTATATCCATATAGCTATCAAGTTATTTTAAGAACCTAAAAAAAAAAACGTAAAACGTTAAACGTACCAAAACATAAAACAAAAAAAAATATAATACATACATACATATAATATTGAAATATAATTAAAATAGCTAAAAAATAGCTAAATAATCAAAATTTGATTAAATAAAAAATAAAAATGAAAATTTGATGGTATAGCTATGTGCAATGGGGACAAAATTTGAAGAAAAAAATTAGTTTATTTTCATTTGGTCACGTTTCACGCATCTACTACATACCATGTAGTGGTGGTGGTTCTAATAAAATTTCATGTAATTTTTTTTTTCTTACTTTGCTAATTTAATTTAATTTTGAATTAGTTTTTGGATAAGTTACTAAGTAGGTACTCATTAATATTCATCTCTTCTCATATTTTATTTAAGAATATATGTACATATCTCGAATCAACATTATCACCATTAAACGGATGAGAAGGACTCGATTACAATGCACAAATATACATAATATGTTTGTTTATCTGTGTGCTTGTGCTCTTGTATGTTTGTAAATATTAGCTTTCTCCTTCTTTTATCATCGTAAAATATTATCATAAACATAAATGTCATTAAAAAATTGTGTAATTTTAATTAATAATTGATAAATTATATTAAAATTATATTAGAGTATAAATGACAAATATTAGTATGTACATACATTTTTATTAGAAACATTGGACATTTTTCTTTTATATCATAACCTACCGTCATCAACATTATCATTATCTTTATAGCACCAGCAATAAGAATATCAGTAAAATCATTATCTCATCTCATTAAACCACATTCTGCGGTAGTTTATTCAAAAATATCTATGTGTACAAAAAGTATTGTAACAAACATGTATGTAGTAAACACACAAAATTAATGTTACAGAAAATTTTGTTTACGTTGTCAATGTTATGTATAACATATACACCTGGGTATAATATCAAAAAAAATATACCTATTTATCTGTACGTATATGAATTGTATTCAAATAAACGCACATACTATATACTAATGTCATTATCACTTGATAAAATATTAATATTTATCATCAATGGAATAATGCTTAAAGGCATCACCATTAATTACGATATAATGATATGATGAGACTAAGTGGAGTGCTTACTACAATATTTTAACAGAATAACGATAAGCCGATGAATAATTAGATATTTATTATATGATACTTATTTTTTTTTTAACTTATACAATCATTTCTACTTTTAGAATAAATATATGTACATTTACTCATACATACTAGATCATTGCTCATATAGTCCCGATCAAATTACCATCAGTGTTTATATACACACGAGTATATCAAAACAATTTAACTTATTTTATGGGATAATTACAATTATCTTTAATATCACACCACGCCACACACAATTTCCTCTTCCATTTCCACACACATCAAACACCTAAACAATTTATATAAATTAGATATTACATTATGTACTTACCTACTAGTATATTCCATTGTATAATTTTCTCAATAGAATTCATATAAATTAAATTATTTTTATTTTCTTCTGTTATTTAAAAATAATATTTAATAATAATAATATTTATGGTCATGTAATAATTTTCATCATGTTCAATTACAAAGTAAAATTCTTTTACACACTACTATATCACAACTGTATAGTACAATCAATTCAGTCATTCATAATCAAATTTTTTGTCCACAAAAATTACCCATGCATATTAAAATGAAAACACAAAAAAAAGTACATTTGTATTATGTAACGAACAAGTGTCTAATAAAATACCAATCTACATACAAACTACATATGTATAGATATTTATAAAATTATGTTACACTTTTGTATAAGTTACGAAATACAATTTGAATGTATGTATATACATATATGCTAGTAGTAGTAGCCTAAAATTTTAGTATAAGTAGTGCTGTTGTATTATGTTTCCTTTATCATTTTTTTTTCCTTCTTTTTTCGGAATAAAAACATTTTTTTTGTTGTTTTGATTATCTTTTAATGTAGGTACATAGTTGAAAATTGAATTGAATAGAATTTTTGTATTGTCCTTTAAGTGTTTTTATATCATGAAACTTTTATATATACATTACATACATTCATAGTAGCCTCAAATTGACCTCAAAACGACATAAGCTGCTGTCCTAATAATAATAATAATAATAATAATATCAAAACGAAACAAGAGTGTACCTTCTAAATTAATATATATATGCATTTATGTAATCTAAATACATATCCTTACATACATACATAATGTGTATAAAATATTATATTCAATATAGATACTAATGTGTTATAAAAATAGGATGTAATGATGATATTGATGATGTTTCAATAGGAATCATGTTCATATACATATCAAATATATTTTTACACAGATTTTTATTGATTTTTGTTCTATATATGTATATTATGTATAAATACAAAATTTAATTCCTAGAAATTCTATAAATACGTATATAAAATAAGGATTATAAAAATATATAAAACAATTACACATATCACGTGAATATAATAAACGATATAATACTACATACATATAAATATTTTTATTGATTTTATGTATACATACATACATTTTTGTATTTGAATTTGTTGTATGTATTTAAACAATAAATGTATACAATTGATTGTTTATTCAACCGCGTGTTTATACATCAAATTGTTATTTCTCTATTCTCTATTTCTGTCTATCTAATTTTCACTAGTAATTTTTTTTTTTTGTTTCTTGGGACTTTTTTATTTGCCCTATAAATTGTTTTTTCACCGCACATCGATTTCAAGCACATAATAAAATAAAATAAAATTTATTTGGGTAGGTTGTTTTGTCGATTTTCTTTTTTTTTGTTTGTTTTTAAGAATGATTCTTTATTTTGATAGATAATTTTTTGTACATAATGTATCTACATAGTAAATATAATATGGACAGACATTATTTTATGAATCAAAATTTTTTGTGTAATAAAAATTATTATTACATAAATTGTATGTTTGTCATTTAGTAGAGTGTAAAAAAATGTATGAATTACAACAGTAAGTAAATAGTAAAAATTTCGTAGTAAATACAACAAAGTACATATAGGTACTAGCTAAACGAAAAACAGGGAAAAAAATCTGAGAGAGAAAATACATTTAATATAAAAAAATAAATAAATAAAAACAGCAGAAATAATGATAATAACCTTCTATTTCTATGTAATACGTAATACAGAATATTTAAAAATCTAATTGTGTTGTATTGCAACGCAGTACATAATAATAATAATAATATTAATAGGTATGTAATGATTTATTCAAGTGATAAATTTATTATTAGTGTCATAATATTTGATTTTTATTGCGTGGCGTGAGTGGGCAATTCTAATTTTATTTTATTTTTTATTTTTGTTTTAGTTTCATTTATGAAATTATGAATAAATTGAGAAAGAGATTGAGAAATTTATATTGAAATAATAAAAAAAAAAATTAAAATAACTGACAAAAATAAAAAAATATAGAAAAAAAAAACGTTTTCTTTACAAACATTATTCATTGCATTTAGATTTTGACTATTATGAGCAATATGTACTTGGGTAATTACCTAATTTGTATTTTGATATTGAGAATTAATCTTATATTATTACACGGAAGGTGTTGGACAATAATTATAATTATTATTATTATTATTATTCGGTACCTAAGAACTAGGGAAAAAATCAAAATCTATTAAAAACGTAATTATTAATTTTTTTAAGCAAAGCCTAAAGTATGAATTTTCATGTAACCTAACTTAAGAAATTACATGTTCCTTATACAAACTTTCATCTCCTATTTCACTTCCTTCAGGGTATTTGTTTTTAAAAATGTCGATGTCCTTCTCTAAGATGAAAGCTATTATCACCTTGTCAAATTTTTAATAGGAACCTGTTCAGTAATTTTGGTATGAAAAAGCAACATGACTTTTGCATTTATAATAGGTATTTACATATAAATATTTGATTTTTAATTTAAAAATAAATCAAAAACGACTAATATCTTTGCCTAATTATTTGTCTATGCGCACACATGTGTATTATACTTGTTTAAATAAAGGTTTTTTTCTATTTATAGGTATTTTTTATTCATATATTTTTTCTTGTATAATAATATACCCCTATCCAATGTTTTGTCACAATACATGATTGTACCTAACAATCCATGTCTAATTTTTTGTAAATATACTCACGAATTATACATCTTTTATTTGAAACTAATGATATAAAATGATAATAATTATAGTAAACTTACATCCGGTCGGTCATTTACCTAAAATTATCATCAACATATTAGCTAAACTACCTATGTACATTTTATTATTACTATTATGATTGTTATTCGCAATTATAAACAATTTTGTTATTCCCCGGTTATTACACATATAAATAAGTATGTATAATATTTAGTGCAGCAGTAGTAGTAGCAGTAACATAATTTACCTGAGCATTCATCGATAATAATAGTTTCACTCACTATTATTATTTGTACTACTATATATAAGTTGATAATATTGTTATTGTATTTATTGTGAAAAGTAAAAAAAAAATGTTATTTCATGTTTCAATTTTATCATGTTACACTCATTAGATATACATATGTATGTACATACGTTCATATGTATATAAAATATTATTTTTTCTAATAATAATGACAATAATGAAAATGATAATAAATATTATAGTGTAGTGTTCTAATCATTATTGTTGTGTTTTACATGCTTATGATGACACTATTAAAAGTAAAATATGTAGTTTAGACTTTAGACATCGTGGTACTTCAAAAACTATGTAATAAAGCGATAATATGTTTTTATTCATACAAATTATATTACACACAAAATTCTCATGTGAAAATTATAATATTTGAAGCAACAACATTACATAGAGGAGAGCTCAAAGGCTTTTTACGTCATTATTAATATAGCCAGCATCACCATCACCATCACCAATAATAACATCATACAAGAGTACAATATTATACGATTATATTATTACTCAACTAAAAATACATAACAAGTTCTTTTTATGTAATGAAAAACGTAAACAACAAAAAATAAAGTAGTAGCTTCCCTAAATGTTACAGTTTATATTATTTGTATTATCTAAAAACCGTTTATACATTATATATATTTTTTTTAAATATAATTAATTCGATGTTGTTTAACATTCTGTATTTTCTTTTTTTCTCATTTAAAATTTCAATTTAGTCAAATTATTTCATATATCATATCAGTCAGTTTGAGTTCTAATTCTAAAGTGTTGCCATTGATTAATAAAGACATAGATAGTTTACGTAGTGTATTTTAATTGGAACGCTTTTCGTTTTGTATCAAATCACTCTCGCACCCACATAAGCGAAGTTTCACCACGAGAATTATTATTGGTTTTGAGACGAAATAAATTGTTGAATATTTTTTCATTCCTAGGTGGTGGAAAAGACGACAAATATATAATATATAAATTGTGCACATTATCACAAACAATAAACATAAAGTATGTTGATTGTTAGTGACATTATGTAGTCTTTATAAAGAGATAAAGATCTTTATATACATAGCTTGTTATATGCTATATGCTGGTCGATGGACAATATTAGATGTTGATATAAATATGAATTTGTATGATTTTATGGATTATTTTGTTAGTTGCCATTTCTTTATTCTTTTTCTTTTCTTTTTTTATGTTGATATTTTGCTGCAAAATTATTTGTAATGTACTCGTATATACATACATACATTATTTATAATGTTTATGGTGTGATATATATATATAAAAATCATTGCACCTTGCATTTATATTTTGTTGCTGGTTTTTGAAACGATTTTTATGATAATTTCTGCTTTCAATATTTTAACTGGAGATAAATTTGTAAACAACAACAACATTTCAATATTATAATAATGACATATATTGTATATTTTGTATATTTTATCAAAATTGTGTACATATTTGTATACCATCAATCAGCAAAAATACAATTTATTATGAATGTTAGAATTTTTAATTTTGGCTGAACTTCCGAATTGAAACTATACCAACTTTTGAAATTTATTAAAATTTATTGAAAATTATTATAATAAAATGTATGAAAAAATGTGTATTTTTCGCATATTTTTTTATATTTGTGCATTTATTTTTATTTATTTAAACCTTTTGTATGCAGAAATGTGATATCATTGGAAAAAGGACAAAAAAACCTTTCAAATGATATAATAAAGTATAAATGTATATGTCATCCTTCAAGTTTTGAAGTTATAGCGTCATCAAAGGAAGTTGGAAAAGTGATTTATAAAAAACACGAAATTTTGACTTATATCTCCTTTATTTAATTCCTTATATCTCGAGAACCGCTAATCCAATCAAAGTAAAATAAACTGAAATAAATACGATTTAAAATCGTATATCAACTAATCCAATCCAAGAAACGAAGAAATAACGATTTTCATAAAGCGCGCAAATTTGAACAAACAACTTTTAAGGGCCTTGTGGCCTTAGAATGAATTTGAGCCAATAAATATATGTATCATGTTACAGAGGACATTCCATAATATCATTATCCTAAGATCTTGTTTCAAAAACTGGCGGTTACAATTTGGAAGTTCAGCCAAAATTAAATTTTTTTATTCTTTTTCTTTTCCTTTTTGATATTTTGCCGAACATTTTTTTGGATGGATGAAGCCTTTTATTTTTCTTGCATGATACAATTTCGCATTTAGCGCCCCAATCGAATAAAAATTATTCAATAAATTTATTCAAAGTAATTGTATAAATTCAAAAATAAAAATTACTTGTGATAAATAGCGAAAACTAATACAAAATTCTAAGAAGTACTTCCACAGTCTCTTAAAAAAATGTCAAATCACTATATTCTGATTTTAAAAACACAATAACTATTGGAACGAAAGACGTAGTTAAGCAAGTAAGGTGTCATCAGAAAGAGGGGGAAGTTTCCTATAGATTTCTCTTAGACTACTTTCTTTTAGCCATTACACCGTAGCTGTTATAGGGTGTTTCGTAGAATAAGTGCGAAAAATTTTCATCGTATATGTCATTATTATAATATTGAAATGTTGTTGTTGTTTACAAATTTATCTCCAGTTAAAATATTGAAAGCAGAAATTATCATAAAAATCGTTTCAAAAACCAGCAACAAAATATAAATGCAAGGTGCAATGATTTTTATATATATATATCACACCATAAACATTATAAATAATGTATGTATGTATATACGAGTACATTACAAATAATTTTGCAGCAAAATATCAACATAAAAAAAGAAAAGAAAAAGAATAAAGAAATGGCAACTAACAAAATAATCCATAAAATCATACAAATTCATATTTATATCAACATCTAATATTGTCCATCGACCAGCATATAGCATATAACAAGCTATGTATATAAAGATCTTTATCTCTTTATAAAGACTACATAATGTCACTAACAATCAACATACTTTATGTTTATTGTTTGTGATAATGTGCACAATTTATATATTATATATTTGTCGTCTTTTCCACCACCTAGGAATGAAAAAATATTCAACAATTTATTTCGTCTCAAAACCAATAATAATTCTCGTGGTGAAACTTCGCTTATGTGGGTGCGAGAGTGATTTGATACAAAACGAAAAGCGTTCCAATTAAAATACACTACGTAAACTATCTATGTCTTTATTAATCAATGGTGTTGCGGTGCGGTGATGATCTGACTGAACTGAACCTACTGCATAATATAAAATGTACATAAATGTATGTATGAAAATGTCTGACATCATTTTCGTACTTGCGATTGCTGACTATGGTTGATATGCATAATAATAAAAAACAAAGAAAAAAGAAGAAGAAGAAATTGGTAGTAGGGTAGTAGTAAAAAAAATTACTACTATATAGCATGTCGTGTGTAGGCATTTTCATTCATAAAATATTTTTTTTTTCAATTTTGATAGTAGTGTAGGTAATGTAGTTTTTTATATAATTTTATTTTTGTTTTTTATATACATATGTACATATGTTTTTTTTTACTACGATACCAGCGCCACTGCCATCGTCACCATTACCGCCTCCATTTAATTTATACTCAAATTCAAACAATATTATTTATAAATGTTTATGCATCCAAACAACATTAAATTTATATGTATTTTCATTTTTATTTACAATAAAACTTTTTTTTTATATTACTACTCGTTATAGGTTTTTGTGCATATTTATTGTACTGTTACTGTAAAATTTTAAAATTAAATTGCAAGAATCATTAATAATACCGTCATACATTTTAGTTGCAATTTTTGAAATTTTTCTAGATAGGTAGATTACATTTTTTTTCATCAAGAAAATTATTAGAAAAGAGAAATTATTAACTGATAAATATTTGTGTTTAATATATTTTTTTTTTTCAATTTTTTTTTTTCTTTTCGTCAACTATCACTTGGATTTTTGTTTTTGTCAGTTTCTCTTACCTTTGTACTTTTTTATTTTCACAAAAAAAGAAGAAGAAAAAATTAATCATAAATAAAATTTTCACTTACCTTACTCAATTTTTCACCTTCATGATGCGGTAAAAGTGAACGTAAACTTTGAAATCCGGCATTAATACTCTGCATACGACGTCTTTCATTACTGTTAGCTATTTCTCTACGCATACGTTTTTCATTTTCCATCATATTTTTTGTTCCACTTTTTCCAGACGATGCTACTATCAGACGTGCTACTGTCTGCGCCGACATCATACTATTGTTATTATTATTACGATTTCGTGGTGGTGATGAATTATTTGTCGTTATTGTCGTTGTTGCTCCAATTGTTGATGCCGTAGTTTGTTGCTCACTAGTATGATAAGTTTGATATTCTCCTCCAGAATCTTCAAGAGTTATTCTGTTAATTACATAAAAATTGAATTAAAAAAATTTTATTTTTAGAAAATTTAGTTAATATTTTTAAAAAAAATATTGTAAGTGTAATGATTAATTGAGTAAAGAGTTAAGTAATTTTTTCACCTCTTAACACATTTAAAAATTATCTATCAAAAGAAGAAAAAATTCTTATATGTAATTACTTATAGGAGCAGAAGGTAATAATAACCGTAGTTTTTTGTATGATGTATATGTTTGAACAAAACTTACTGCCTTATCATGATATTCGAAGACGAAACGTTTCGTATCGTCTTGTTAAAAACGCGATCATGATATTCGAAACGTTCCAATTTCAAACGATTTTCATCGTCTACTCAGTCGATAGCATTTTGTTCATCGTTTACATATGAATTTATTTTTTTTTTTGGTTTTTAATAGAATTTTTTTTATTTAAAGCATATTACTAATATTTGTGAATATTAATATTGAATTAATTTTTTTAAAAAAATGGAAATTATTATTAAAAATGATATTTCAAAACATCAACAAAATAATAGAAATGACATCGAACCCTTTTTTCTTACAACAAAATTGGAAATTGTATGAATTAAACATTAAAGTTTCGTTTTTATAAGGGATTTATATTGTACCACTATGTACCACTTAATATTCGAAACGATGAAGGTTCATAATAGCAATTTTATACCGTATCGTTTCGTTTCATCGTTTCATCGTTTCATCGTTCACAAATGTAATTATAATTCCATCAAATTTTCTGCATGTTCTTATAACATTTCGAACAGGTAAAAAATATTTCTAATATTTTTAACTAAAAAGTGTAAATGACAGACAATATTTTGGTTTATTTTTTCAAAATCCACCTGTTCTTGATTCCATAATAGGTATTATATGTATTCAAGTATATAATGATTGAAAAAGTATTTTAACTTAAAAGAAAAATGAAATAAAATCTTTCTACAATTATATACGAGTATATAGGTACATACATATTTTTTTAAATCGGAATTCATTTTTTCTTTATTGATTATTCCTATGACATTTGTTTCCTTTTAGAATTTCCTGTTGAATAATATTTAAAAAAAAAAAAAAAAAAAAAAAAAAAAAAAAAAAAACTACACATCACAATGCGATCATAAAGAATAAAAATTTTTCTTCTCTATATAATACTACATAACATACTAGTAATATGCAACAGAATGCAGACATCATTTAATACTAATATAATGTATGTGCAACAAGGTGGTATGATAATCGTAGGAGGTCACCCACCACATATTACAGACCAATTATAATGATGATTATTATTTATTACTGAATAATATTTTATAACTTATGTTTCATATTCAATCATTGTATTTATATAAGTATGAATATATGTGTGTATTTTGAATGGTTATGAATAAATTTACTTCCGGTAAGTTACGCACTAAAATAAATTTATTAAATACTTATGCATTTTATGTACATTCATAATTATTTTAATCTTTTGTATGATATAAAATTTATAAATATTTTTATATACAATACAAGAGTATTAAAGGTAGAATTTTTTTTTTTTTTTAACTGACAAACATTATGTATGTCATAAATTTAAAACGATGTACACGCATAACATGCATAATATATAGTCATACATTATGTAGTTTTGGTACAGTAATAGAACAAGGACAATAGACTGATTGGATTTCTCTCGTAATTCTCTTAAATCTGTATGTTTATAATATACATATGTACATGAATTATTCTATTAATTGCCAAATATTTTAAAATTTTCATGCAAAAGAAATAAAACAAAACAAAAAAAATACTTTTTGTACGATCTTAATAATTTACTCCTCCTCTTCAATTTTATACAATATGTATGAGATGAGATTATTTTTAGATGCAATGCAATTGAAATTTACTCTTAACTCTATAAAAATAATACAAAGAAATATTACAATCATACAATGTATTATTGGTTGGTAATTATTGATAATAAAACATATGAACACACATATGCGTATCATTACACCAATTTCAAATAAAAAATTTCATGTATTAAATTCAAATTGATGCCAGATGATTCTGTGTGATTAATACATATGCATATTAATTTATTTTTAAATCATACAGACAATTATGTACACGTACAAACATATACACAAAAATATTTATTAAACAGGTCACTTTTTTGTGCTTTTTTTTTCTTACTCTGTGAAATGAAAAGCTGATCCACCGTTCATTCGTTGTATGTGTAGATAGCAAGCGATAGCGATGTCTGTCTGCTACTTTAAAAATGCTTGCAAGAAATCATTCATGTACATACATATATGATTTCTTAGAATTGGTTGATTGTTGCTTATCTAGGCTCATCAATCAGGTGAGTTTGTGTTTTTATTTTTTATTTTTCATTTTATTTTTATTTTTTTTTGCCTACTATTTTCTAGTTAATAATGTGCTCATTTTGTTTATTCAATACCATCAACATTTAACGCGTACATACATATATACATACATACATATTAGGATGATGAACAGATGAAATAGTGAAAATAAAATAATCAACTGATTGAAAAGTTTTCAACTCAACATGGTCATCGAATACGTCATCTTATATGTAGGTATTAGTTGACATCTGATAGTTGATATTTATGTATTTATCTTGAAGTATATACACATATATAAATATTATAGTTCATATGTTTGTGAATAGTAATACATAGTATGTATACATATCAAAATATTTTTCATTCAAAATTTTGGATTAAAAAAAAAAACCAAAAAATTATTTTAATGATTTTGATGAGAATTAATATAACTTTATGTACATCATCTACATATCATAAAAATTGAGTCTATAATCCATATGATTTATTGTTGTGCTTATACTTAAACAAAAATCATCCTTCCACTACCAGTGAATATCAATTTTTATAGATATCGATATTTATATACACTATACTGAATGTTATATCATCATCAACTTATACGATGAAGAAAAAAACTATTATTTACTGATTTCATCAAACATATCCACATACTTATGTACATTTTATACATAATGTATTGTAAACAAAAATTTAATTTAGAAGTGGTAAAAAATGAAAAGTAAAGAGTGAAAATTGATAAATGCGTGTCTTCCTTTTTAGTAGATTTTTTTTTTTTGTGAATGAGCATGACCATGTCATTCATGTAACACTACTATACTTAGTGCATAACACTATAGTATACGTATTTGTTTATTCCTATATGTATAATAATTATAAGTTAGTTTACCTCTTTTTCATACATTTTTTATTTCTTCTTAAAATGTTTCGTTCACACGCATGCAATAAACAAAAAAATAATGTATTTTGTTGTTATTGCTGTTGGTTGTATAAATTTTTTATATATATTACATATGTATAAATTAGTAGTACGAAAATATACACAACATAGCTTTAAGCAATAGGTTAGTTGTTGTTTATTTGGACTACGTGAGTCATAACATGAACAAATCTATCATGAGTATGTATACATATATTGTGCATCATTTATATAATACATATAACAGCTATATTACATACTAATAGACTAAATTTAATAGGCTAAAATTAAGATATTCAAGGGTATATATTATATTATATTAAATATTCAAACGTACATATGTATGTGTAAACGTATATTTTTGTTATCGTATATTACTTTTTTTTTGTCCATGTTTTTCATATTAATCTGTGTACAAATACATATAACTAAAAAAATAAAAATAAAAAAAAATAAAAATTATAGTAAGCATACTCGTATATATAGAGATCCACTATCTATTTATAAAATTATTTGATATTTTGTTATAAAATTAGAAGTATGGTGAATATAAATGTATGATATGATACGATATTATAAAAGTTTATAAAGTTCATAATACCTGTAAATAGATGAATGGAATATGGAATTGATTTACAAATTTTATTGTTGTTATGTTGTTAGATGGAAAAAGGCATTTAAAGTACATAATTATTTTATTAATGTATGTGGTGCTGCTATATACTCTAGGTAGGTAGGTATATGCTGTATATTTTATTTATATTTTACTACGGCTACTATAATGCCTAGTAGCAACAACAGTAGTAGTAGTATTATTAGTAGTAGTGGTAATAGTGGTAATAGAATGAGTATTATGTTATTCATTGACTCTTTTATAATTATTCGATATACACATACTTACATATGATAAGTATACATATCAAATTATTATAATGTTATATGAAAAAGTCTAAAAAATTATATTAACTACATATGTATTATTGAACAACAAAAATACTTGATAAGTGGACATACTTAATTAGCCATACACACATATAATGACAAAAATTTAGTATCTTTTAGTAATATGATGGTGATGTACCACACCACTAGTACTACTACTACTACTACTTTATTGACTTTTTACGTATACGTGTATGAGCATATAACATTTGCATACATGCATACTTGGTTATCACATAAATGTGTTATGTTTTAGAGCAATGGAATTGATTTTTGTATTTTTCTTAATGGAAAAAATGTTATAAATTTTAACATTTAAATGAAATGACCCAAATTAAAAAAAAAAAAATCTCAATATACATTCATATTCCATATTTATATTTTTATCTACTAAATACACGAGCAATAATTAATTAAAACTTTTTTTAATTAGTTATTTAAAATGTTATTAGTTCACGTATTTTACATACAAGTATCTACATGTATGTATGTAGTTATGATGGCCCTTTTTATTTTATGTTTTAATTGAAACATTTTATTAAAATTATAGTGTAATGCAATTATGTTAAAAGTGTGTAATGTGTAAAATATATATGTATGTACATAACGTAGTTGAAACCAGCATTAATAAAATACAAACAATTATGAAACACGTATACATACATATAAATTCCATATTATTATTGTATAATATCGTATGTAATTAAATTTAACTTTGAATTAATTTATCGAATACAAAATTATATTTGAATAATTATTATTGTATGTACATACTTGTACATCATTACTTTATGAACTTTGACTTTAAAATAATTTACTATTCAAAATCTAATAATATAATGTTAACACTTTATGTAATGTTTTATTACTTTATTTTACAATTAATTGTAGTACATATTTTTGATAAATTACATCAGAGAAATTATATGAAAAAAAAATGAAATAAAATTAATAATTTTACAAATACGAATGGTAATGTAAATTTCTTTGAAAAAAAATAATAATATTATTATATAGTAAAATACAGAATAGATATATGACGTATACATATTGTGTATATTATGTTTGTACAAATCTATGATTATTTTGATAAATTTGGTAATAAAAAAAATAAATATTTGTCTATATATTTTTCATAATTAAATTTAATAAAATCTAAAATATGCGAGAATAGAATATAAAAATTATAATAATGTGAATATTTGAAATAAAAATATACAAAGTAGGTTAGTATTCGTACATACATATGTTGATATATCAGAATACGAGATTATGAAGAATTTGACATTTTGGCATAAATCCAGGCGCCATTATACATCACATAATTTGTACAATGTTATGTGTGTTGTGTACTATAAACTATGTAGGTATGTATACAAGAAATCATGTATAATGTTTTTTTTTCTACATTATTTCATATTAAAAATTTTATTTTATTTCTTTTGAATTTGTAATAATAAAATCATTTACAATGTAATATGCTTTGCGAATATAATTGTATACCTTATTATATGAATGTGCATAAAATCATCCTAATGTTTTTAGTATGTGCGCATCCGAATATTGTATACGTAGGTGTTAGGATAGAAGGTGTAGTAGTAAGTTATAGTATGTAATATAAAATACATGTCATGTTTACGATATTAATTCTCATAATACACAAGGAGTACTACACATGAATATTTTTATACAATGTATGTTTCTATGTGCACATAAACCAAAATATGCATGTCTATAAAAATCAATCAATACATATACTATCATAATATTGTGTGAAATGATTTTTCATTTACATATTTTTTTATTATTTTTTTTTTTTTTTAAAGATAAATTTGAAAATTTTCATTGATGATTCATTTTCAACTCGAACAGATGAGCAACAAAAATTTAATATTTAATTTTATAAATTTTAAAATATTATTTTCTGTTAATAAAACAGTAGTAGGTAACTGACTTTCCTGATATATATGTATGTGTACATACATATTTTAATTTTACGATATATAAAAATAAAAGCTTAAATTCAAACATTGTATTATTATGATCAGGTATGTTTTTAGTTATAATTTTTTTTATTTTATGTACATATACAATCTAAATGACATTTGTAAAGATCCAGACATTGTGATGCACATAAAAATTAGTAGACTACGTTGGTTTGGACATGTCAACAGAACAGGATGAATGACAACAGCCAATGCAAAAAGCTTCTACATGGAAATATTGATGGCACAAGATCCAGATGCAGACCCAGGTATAGATGGTGGGAGTCAGTGGCGGTGGATCTGGAAGAAAGTACAAGTACGAAGATGGAAAGAGGAGTCAAAGAACAGAAAAGCTTGGAGAACCCTTCTTTTAGAGGCGAAGGACCCTTCTTAGGATTGTGGTGCCATGATGATGATACAATCTAAAATAAATTTACTAGGATTTACTTGATAAGTTTTTATTATGTTTTATTCGAAATTGTACAAAAAATTTAGTAGATGCTATTTAATATGATATTGAGAGCTATTATAGAAAACATTTATAAGTAGTAAATAAAATTACATTATACAAAAATTTATGAGTATATACAGAGAATATAAAATTGTTATTGTTAGGTACCTACTATTTTTTTTTGTGGTTTTTTTTTTCTCCACGTAAAATTATAATCATTAAAGAAAATTACAATCAATACATATATGTACGTACGTACGTATACCTAATAAAATATATTTGAAAAAGAAGAAAAAATAAAGTTTTTACGAGAGATGAAAAAATATTTTTTTTTTGTCGTTTTTACTACCAATTAAAAAAATACTATACTTATTGGTTTTTCAGTTATGGGTTCTATTTTGTACATAATGCAAGTACATTTTCTAATATAATATACATATATGTATGTACATAATGTATATGTATGTAATAGTTCTTACGTATGCGTACTTGAATGTATAATTTAAAAAAAAAAAAAAAACTTATGAAAAAAGAAAAAAATAATAATAGTATAGTAATGTGCACCTGCACGTGACATAAAAATAATTTTATAACTTATTTTAATACACCATGCATGTATACATTATATCGTATATGTACATATTCTTTGAAAACAATAAAATATAGGTAGGTACTTACTAATACCATTTAATTCATACTGTATAAATTCAACAGAAATAAGATTTACTTATCTGTGCATTATGTATATGTATTTATGTAGATTGTATATATAATTTAATACACAACAGAGAAAAATAAATGTTTCTAAACGTTATAATGCATTTATATACCTACATATGTATATTTTTTTAATTTTCTATATATGTATGTTCCTTCAGATCCTCTACTCTACTCCATGTAGATTTATTGTAGATATTTTTTAATATGCGTTATGAACATATATATAGATACATAAATTAAATTACACACATTTAATGTATGTACGTATAAATTTACGTTTACTAT
This sequence comes from Villa cingulata, assembly GCA_951394055.1. Classification (NCBI taxonomy): domain Eukaryota; kingdom Metazoa; phylum Arthropoda; class Insecta; order Diptera; family Bombyliidae; genus Villa; species Villa cingulata. Next base: position 60,292,818 of record OX596018.1, on the reverse strand, counting down.
AGGTATATTACATACATAGATGCATATTTTATGTATGAATTATAAATGTATCAACCTACCTATACATATTAGGTACACATTATAAACGTACATACACACATAATTCCCATTAAAAATACAAAAACTACTATCGTATAGTAAAAATTATTATTATTATTATTATAGTAACCATGAGAGCAGAAAAAAAAAAAAATCTTAAAAGAAAAAATCAATGGTTTAGAAACGGCGCAATTTATTTTCATTACGTGTTTTTTTGTTCTTTAAATATTTTTTTTACAAAATTTTTAAATGCAATTCTACACACACATTATCTATGGGGTGGTGATGGTGGTGGTGGTTGTGTTGGTTGGTGGCAATGAATAAAATTTTATGCACTTTTCTATTAATTTTTTTTTGTTTTGTTTTTCTGATATGCGCGATGTACTCGTTTTTGTACGTATGCATTCGTCATCGTGTATTGAAAACATAAAAGAATATTACATATAAAATATTTTATAATAGAAGTTTTGCAATTTATAGTGTGTGTGTGTGTTAATATTTTCATGTTTTTAAAGCAAAAAAAAAATAATAATTTTTATGATTTTCTATTATTATTAAATGTTTGTTTTAAATTTTAATTTTTTACTTATTTTAATGAAAAATTTAACATTATTTTTCATGGACTAAATTATGAATAATGAAAATCCCAATCATAAGTATATGTACCTATGTATGTAATTTTTTTTTTGTTATAAGCGCGCAAAATTTGCAATTTAAATAATGAAGAATATTTTTTACTAACTTAGTACTAATATACTACTTACTTAATATGTGCTCTTCTACGAGAATGTATACATACATGTTGTTGTTACTTTTCTATATATTTCATTTGAAATTCGAAACAAATATGTAGTACCTACATACAAGTATTTTATTTTTATTTTATTTTTCTAAACCACAAATAACGTGCTTTTCTGTTCGTTTTAATTTGTCTCATATAATGTAATATGTGGTATATACATACATACATAATTTTTGTAGTGCACATGAACGTAAAAGTAACACTTAGACTGTATATAGACAGTTATGTGAATGTAAATATTCTTTACAAAGTTAACTTTAAAATTAGCAGTATTATTATAAGCGCCACCTTCAATTCCTATTAAAACTGTGGCTGTGTGTGACATATTAATGTGTACAATTCGATAATATACTGTACTGTAGTTTACCCATATAAAATAGATGTACGAGTACGAATAAAACATCAACCGTATCTGTATAAAATATCTTTAGTGTTATCTTAATATATATAAATTACGTGTCACGTTGTTTGTCCGCGGTAAACTACTAAACTACTTAACCGATTTTAATCAAATTTGTACACCGTGTGCAGTTTGATCCAACTTGAAAGATAGGATAGCTTACATCTCAATTTATTATCGCAATATTATTTTATTGCAAATTATTTGTAAAATAACATTAAGGCCCATGTTCAAATGGTTAGTCTTAATTGTATGTTCACATCTGCATTAGTTGTGATTTTACTACAAGTCGTAATAAAAGTTAATAGTAGTATCAGCGTATTAACATAGATAAATAAAAATAAAAGATATGAATTGTGCATTTCATTGTGAATTAAATTAATTTAGAAAAGTAATTCAAACAAATTGAATTTTCATATTTTCATTGAGCTGATTTTATTCATTCTCTACATTGAACTCAAGAAGATAATCAAATGTGTATGTGAAGGATTTGAATGCCGATTGACGTTCCGAACGAATTTTTTTTTAATTTTTTTTTTTTTTTATATCGTCGTAAGTGGAATTAAAATCGATTTCAATAATTATCTAATGGTTCAAATTTTCTAAATTTTATATTTCGTAGTTAATGTTTGACATTTCTTAGTAATTATTATTATTATTATTTATTACAAAGGGTGGACAGTAAACAGTAAATAAGTGGTAACGGTAGTAGAAAATCAGTCATGAAGGTAGGAATGTTTTTTTACGAATGGCATCTATGTAAAAAAGCATGGTGGTGCCCATGTCTGATGTTCTCCTACCGTTCCCCTTAAATAGTTTAAAACAATATAATATGACACAAACTTTAGCCACAGCAACGCATGGCCAGGTCAGCTAGTTATATTATATTATTTTTTGTTTTTTTTTGTTTTTTACAAATATCAACATCAGGTATTGCATTTATTGTATGTAGGCTTCTTTTCTTTCAATTAAATAAATAAATACACCACATATGTGAATAACGTTAGTTAGTTAACAGCATTAATGATATGATTAAGCATAAACTGTATTGTATTTATTGTGTACATTAAGTAAGTATTTACGAGATAAATTATATAAAATGCAGGTATACATACGTATGTGTATAATACCATTATAACATTATTATTATTATTATTATTATTATTATTATTATTATTATTATTATTATTATTATTATTATTATTATTATTATTATTATTTATTGTTATTATATGTATTCAGATTCAGATATTCAGACTGATGTTATTGATGATTATTATTTATTTTATATATTGTTTGTTGCATACACTCACTCTTCTCTCTTTTTTCTGCTCGCCTATTCTCTACAAATTCTCAATTCAATACATTTCATTTCATGAAATTTAATATATGGCGCCAGAAGCACCAGGTTAAATTGCATTGACGACAGCACTCGTAAGTTTTCTTTCTTTATGACTGACTGGGATTTTCAATAATAAAACATTCACATTTATTTTTCTACGTATTTCCTACATTAGTTTTTTTTTTTTTTTTTAAAAATCATCCATTATGCATACATACATATGTATATGTATATAATGTACTAGAAAAATAAATATTATAATACATTTATTATGCACTTATACAACAACATTTTGTTTGAGAAAAACTTAAATTTAAGTACTATAACAACGTAAACAACAGAAAATAAAGCTCCTACAAGAGTGATAATGATGATAATTGAAATAAATATACTACCTATACATCCATATACCTTTATGACTATAATTTTTATTGTAGGTTATGGTAGTACATGATAAATTTATTAATGACAGATAATCAATTTTTATGTTTAAATTTATGATTGATGCAAAAATAAAAACTTTTCTGTTGTTTAAAATGTAAAAAAAAAAAAATTAATTTAGCTACAAGGTGTTAATTTTATTTTTTCAAAATTACTAAATTAAATGAGAACAAAAAATGTCGGAAAAAATCTTAAAATATTGAAAGAATTATAAAATTTAAAAAAGAATGTATTTCTAGCTATATTTATTAAATATCTAAATTTAAATTTTTCTATAAGTATAGGTAATTCTATAAATTTACATAAATATGTTACCCTTTTTACATACCTATATGATTTTAATTCTTTTTCAGTATTTGATTTCTTTTGTTTTGCTTCTCGGGAAAACAATATCATTGAACGAGAAAATGTTTTTAAATTGATACATACATTATGTGCATTTGGAAATTATAAAAGTTTTCATCATTTAATAGACAATTAAAGAGAATTGACATCGAAACAGCAGTCAAATCATCTGATTTTGTTTATCTTATCATGGCATATAATTAAGTTAAGTGACTTTCTACAATTTTCATCAACATCATCAAGTAAACGAAATAATATTATCGTTATTTTTTTATATAGATATCTATGTACATATATTCTTTTTTTAGGCAGTATACAACTGAAATGTGTATTTTATCAACCAAAATTTATACACACACTATATATGTATGCATACACATACTTAGCAATACCATTCATGCATCTGTACTATACCCATACCCATTTATCCAACAGCAATAAAAAAAAATAATTTAATTTCTTTGATATTAGATACATAAAAAATGTATATACTATGGCACTATACGTACTAGTATAATTTATTGTATCTACTCTGCATCAGATCATTATTATAAGCGCATGTGTCTCCTCACTTTTATGGTATATAACGTCTACGTATGTATTATTTACAGTGTACATATGTTTCAGAAATTTATATTGTTTCTGATGATGACGAGTGATAATGGAAATAATGATGATGATGACGACTTTAGAAATGATGAGAAGAATGTGTTTTGCTTGCATACTGAAAATAAATATCATTCCTTTATTATTTCTTCTAGGTCAGTCTTTCCGACATAATGCATATAAACATCTTTAGCGTCAGTGCACTGCCACCAATATCGCCCATATCTATACATATGGGTACATATACATACATACATATCTATGTATCTGTTCTGTTCAATTTCATTTGCACTCAATATTTTATTTTATTATAAACAAAAAAATAATAATAATAAAGAAAATAGAAAAAAAAAAGTATTTTATTTTCCGTATTTTACTTTATTAATGGACAGTGTTCTTACTCTTGTACTTATTTTTTATCGAGTAAAAGCAAAAATATAATTTATTTTATTCTTGAAATTAACTTTTGAATTATTATTTCTATGTACATACATACAAACTATATCTTTTAGGTATTTCTACACATTTCCACATATGTATATATTATATGAATGAATCTAGAGGAAACTATAAGATAACGAAAAAAGGAAATCTTAATAATCTACATGTTGTAGACACTTCATACAATATAATGATTAGTACCTATGTTCTATGTACACATAAATCTTCGGTTCGAATGAAATTATATATTTTATCAGTGCAAATGTATACATACACACTCGTATAACTATATGTACATATATATCTAATATGCTATATGAATATGTTTCATAATTTTAATTTACTTGTCATTATATTTTAATACAATAAACTTTTGCATTTACTACCTACATAAAATTATACGTATATGTACATACAATATATATAGATAATATCTATATGTATATTATCTATAATATTACTCTAATTAATACCTACTTAATCAAATATTTTACAATGTATGTCGCTTCGCTTATTCTTCTTCTCTGACGTAATCAATGGATCAATGAATGTACTACTTAATAATTTGATGTTATAGTAGTAGTGCACACACATCAAATCATACGATGTCACATATCTTCTCATTTAATATAAATGACATTACAGAGTGCACATATACATGTAATATCGTAAAACATTGCATGAATTTTTGAATTAAATTTATAGTATGTTATATGAGTACATGTATGTAGCACATGTAAACTATTCACACACAAATAAATACAAAAGTAAATAACAGACAAAAATAAAAAAGTATGTATGTATGTATATACCTATTATTATAAAGAAACGAATCAATTTATCAATAAAAGAATATGTATACTAGCACAGATAAGGGAAACTAGTAAACTTAAAATGAAGTCTAAAAGAAAACAAACTTATTTAAAAATAAATAAATAAATAAAATAAAATCAAATCATATTTTTTTATTAACTTCCGTTTCAAAAATATTATATTATTAAACAAAATCTTCTACTATGAGGAGTTCATGTTTCTGAAAATTGTGTTCATTTTTCATTCATGTTTAAATTTTTACTGTAAATTTTTTTCTTTCTACAATAATTTTCAAATTTTCTTCTTTTTTTTTTTGGCTTAGTATACTCATGATTACATAACTAAAGAACTAGTAGTTGTAAGTAAGTATATGATACCATTCATAAAATGGAATCATATCATTTTTATTTACAAATTTGCGAAGATCAAAGAGAAGCTCACTCAGTGTGTTCGCCCGTCTTGATTCCCCTTGTTTTATTACGATTTTATTTTATACTGAATGGTGACTACTGAGTACTGACTACACTACTGGCTGCTGGTGAACATTAAATTTTTTGTAAACTGCTTTAAAAATGAAAAACATACATAGTTTATGATTCAGATTCAAATAAGAACAGCTGATTTGTTATTTATAAAACAAAAAATTTGTAGCATTATTTATTTACTATAATTTTTATTATTTTTTGTTTATATGTTTCCTGTTCTCTTTTTCTTTTATTTTTTTTTTGTCTACATAATTTTTGTTTACATTGCAAACATATTCAAAACTTTCAAGTTATTCTAATAAATTAATAAATACGAGTACCTACATATCGTATTTTTTTTTTGTTTGTTAAAGAAAGAAGTTTTTATTTAAAAAGGTACATACAATTATGTAAACGAAAAATTCAAAATTATCTGTACAATTTAAAATTGCAGTTATAATTATGTATGGTATATGGTATCGATAGTAATTATGTAGTATATTAAATTATATTAGAATTGAATTTTCAAAAAACTACATAGGTACCTACCTAATTTAATAAAGAAAATGAGATAAGGTACGAGTAATATTTATGTAGTAAAAAAATTCAATTAATGTAGATTTATAATAAAATTTTATCTTGTTTTTTATTTTTTTAAAATTCTAAAAAACAGCAAAATATACATTATTAGATATTTAACAATAATATAACTGCGTAGTAAAAGAAAAACTTTCAACCAACCAATAACAACAAAATGATAAAAATAATTATTATTTCTCTCTTTTACACCATTACATTTTCTAATGAACATTTATATTTTACCGGCGTTTTTATAATATTCGTCATCCAAAAAAAAAAGCTCCTACAAATGTAGGGGATATAGATACAACCTGGATACAAATACAACCTACAACTTTCATATGCATACATAGTATTTTATTGTATTATATATTATAAATGTTTATTATCAATAGTAGAGTGGTAGGTATGTAGATTTGTGTTTCATTTCTATATATGAATATTAACCGGCTTCGTTTTTTATTGCACCGCAACTAATGTACATATTTAGGTATATACATATATATTCTCACTAAACATTTATAAACTTTTTTATGTACATATTGAATGCATTTATGTATACAAATATATTACCAAGTTGGGGAGCATTCTATTGCAGCAATAATATGGCATACCAAAAAAAGATAAGTACATTCACATATAATATGAAAATTATAATATGTATATACATTTTCGATTTTTTTCTGTAGTTTTTTTTTAAAAGCTTCGGTTGAATACGTTTGTTAGCGCCTCCAATCTAGACTCTCCTCTCCGCTACTTCCTCAACCTATATTATTTGTAATGCATATTTCAACTTCAAGTAATAAAAACATCGCAATAGAAAGCTTTTTTTTTTTTGCTCAATTATTTAATATAAGCTGTGTTTGTTGGTGCCATTTATTTGAAATTTTTTTTATTACAAGTAAAAAAAAAAATTACAGAAAAAAATGAATAATGTTTACAATAATTTGTAATGTAAATTTTACGCAGAATATAAATAATAAGTAACTATATAAAGATATGTAGGTATGTATATTAAATTGGTAGATAGGTAAATTAAATATAAAAATATTGTGTGTAAAAATATACAAATATGCATATATATATGTATTTATTTATTAACACGTAGGTGTACATATTAAATTTAGAAGCGTAAATCTAAATAATCCCATTACCGGCATTGATGGCTTCATATGTTATTATTTGTTATTTTGACAGCTGTAGTAGCCTGTAGCTGTTGTATTGTTCCTGATGAATTGCGTTATTTCTATGCTTTTTATTATTATATTATATACAATTACCTATCTATTTAATTTTTGTTTACACATTTTTTCTCTTTAAAAAAAAAAATATTAAAACATAAGGCCTTTAAAATTATTAAATAAGAAAATTTATAATAAGAAAAAAACTGACTTTTTATAGTGATTACCTGTGTACCTGTAGTACAAAAAAAATATCAAAATACTTATTGATTTTATAGGTATGGTATGGTATGGTATAGCATGTGTATACATTATTATTTATGTAGATACATACATACAAATATGTATCTACATATAATTTACGTCATGGTCATATTTGGTTGAAAAAAAAATTAAGGAAGGAAAACTCGAATATTGCATTGGATTGTATAAAAAGCTTCTAACGTGCGTAAATGGGTTTTTTTTTTAAGTTATAAAGTTAATGCACCTATAGAGTACCTGCTATACTGTAATTTAATGCAATATGATGCGTCCTTCCTCTAACCGTATTACGTACGTATTACTGTGTATCATGGTACTTATATGAGACAAAATTAGAACGCACATAAAATACCATATGTGCATACCTAAATATTAAATATTATAGAAGTATGTATGTATACATACATATACATATATATACTATATTAACAAGTATGAATAAACATATTTCTATCTACCTACATCAAAAGCAAACCGTAAATTTGTATTTCTTTTTTTTTTATTATTATTATCATAAATAGTAGATTATTCAGCATTATTGTTGTGTAATTAATCAGCTGCTTTCTGGTCAGCAGGTTTTAAAAAAAAATTTTTTTTTTTTTCAATTTTAAAAATTGTATTGCGTTGTTCAGCATGGATTCTCTTCTCAATTTACAAACATTTCTAATTTATACGTGTGTAGTGTGTACTTACCATCATACATCTGTATTGTATTGTATTGTATCGTATACAGCATGCGTATACATATATAAATAATTAAAATCAAAAATTTTAATCATAATTAACTTATTGCTAATGTTTAGGTTTGTAATTAAATTAAATAAAGTAGGTAGGTATATTTTCTTATAATTTTAATGGATGTTCATGAAAAAGTTATTACAGTAGATAATAATGTAGGTATGTAATATAATAGAAAAATAAATAAAAAATAATGCATATAAGTATAAAATCTAATGTAGATAATACAAAATATATATTATTCTTATATTATTATAATAAACTTATACCACCATATCATAGGTATAAATATTTATAATTCAAAAATCCGGTATAAATCAGGTGGTTTTTAATGCTATGAGAAATGAAATATGTAGGTATTTTTGTATATTATTTATAGTATGTATACATTGTACATAACATACAATGTGTTAGGTATATTATACATATTTATATAAAATGATGCGCAGTTTAGTTTTGTTTACGTTGTTTTATTTACTTTTCTTCTGTTTCGTGTCATGAAAAAAAAAAGAGCTTTTCATTTGGAAAGTAGGTGAACATACACATAATATTAATATAAATTATATGTACATTATATTGTAGTATGTTACATTATAATAAAATACACAATCATGCATTTAGTATACTGTTTTATTTGCTTAACTTAGTTTTCTACTTTTATTTCATTTTTTCTCAAAGTAAAAAAAAAAAAAAAAAATAATGCAGATAATTAAATACTAGGTAAATAGGTACATTTTTATAATTATTTTATTAAAATGCAAAATTTTAAAAATTCAGTTCAGTATTAATAATTTCTTTTTTATTATGCAACTAGTGATATTATTTATACCTACTTCATTATTTCTCTTCACATCTCTATCAATAAATTTATATAATGTAACATCTGATGTGAAGTGAACATCCCCTACAAACTGTTATTATTTTCATTTTATTATCAAGTAGTATCAACGTTATCATTTTTATTTATAAACTATGAATAATCAGAAAAGTCTACTATCAGCTGATGGGTTACAGTTAAAAAAAATTAATAAAAATAAAAATGTACTGATCATCAAAAAATTGCATAGTGCACAGATATTAAAAAAAAAAAAAAACAATAAACAGCTGACAAACAATAGTAATAAAACTCATTTTTTTTATTATTCAAATTATACACAAACTTATCAGCTGCAACTTAATTTTGGTTTGGCAAGGCTTTTCATTTTTATATTGTCGTTAATATTATGTATATGTATCAGCGCCAGTGCCCCCCCCATCATTTCAAATCAAGCCAAGTCCAACCAGTTGATAAGTAATTCAACCATTTGAACAACAAAAAGCAGAAACAACAATAATTCAATTCAATTCAATCCACTGTAAACACACATACATAAACACTTTGATTAAACACTCAGCGTCAGAAAAGTTCAAATCATATGTGTTGTGTTCTGTTTCAGATTCAAATAAGATTGGTATACTATTTGGTATTATATATATACATTTTACAATATCAGTGTGTATGTATACCATGCATCATCTATATATTTACACCATTTTGGTAAGCCATATTGTTTACAGATAAGATGAATTCATGAAATAAACTGAATTATTGCATATATGTATGTATATAAATGTGTTGGCACGCCATTATACATCACATGTGATAATATAATATGTACAAGCGACAATTTAAAATTTAAAAGAACACCACATTTGCATCATTTCTCATTTCAACATTCCAAAAAGTATGAGAAGAGAAGAGAAGAACGATCGCAGTTTCGTATGTATTAAGTGTTGTAGCAAAAAAATTTTATATGTACGAATACGACATACGATGTACGATCGCATGCCTAAAAAAGAAATAAAAATCCAATTGAGTACATACTCCATAGCTTTACAACTACAGCATCGACAATCATATGTATAAATATAAAATATCATTTAAAGTTTTAAAGAAATACATATACATATAATGCATGATACGTTATTTATACATTTTATATTACATGATACAATCATGGGAACTGTGGAATTTGTAGAAATATTACTTTTCTTTTTGGTTTAAATTTTTATAAAAATAAAAAAGTAAAAAAGCTTATCCGTTCACCGTATGATGACGACGATAATGATGATGATTTATGATATACGTATATGTATGCATGTGTATAATTATAACAATTGCATGTATATGAGTGTACATTTTATACACAAAATATATATGGACAAAACACATATGGAATGTATGTATCGATTTAAAAATATAAAGAATAATCTGACTGAATATTACACATGTATGTATATGTATATGTATATACAAATATCGATTCTATACTTTGCAGCATTTTTATGTGTAATATGTGGTAATATAGACAGATACCGTGCTCGTTTTTGCCGATGCCGATCCAACACCCTTATTAACATTTCATATTTTATCTTTCTTTCTCTTTTCTTTCTTCATGTATGTATGCATACGTACGAACGTTTAACTACCTATTGGCCCCTATTGCCAAGATAAAAATTAAATATTAAATTTAGTCAATTACAGAAATGCAGAATTTGCAACTTATATTATATTTACATACATATTATCATTCATATTTTTATACGCGAAAAATTAAATGAAAAAAAATAAATTACAATATTACAAGACAGTTTTTTTAACGAAGCATGCAGCAAAAAGCTCATAAAATAAAAAATGTCCATTGAAATTTTTTGCTCTTTACGTCTCCATTATATTGCATAGTACAAGTACACAAATAAATATACATATTCATTTCAATTCATATTCATATATATATACTATACATGCATATGAATATTTGTTCGATCTCGCTTGATGGTTTGGTTTGGTTGGTGTTTGGTGCACACGTATACCCTAACCCTAACCAAACCAGCTTTATTTTTACTACACCCTGCTGTTTCGGTTTCCTATTCCTATTCTATCATCCCTTTTTACTGGTATCTGGTATATGTATAATATAAACAAAGCAACCAACAAACTACAACCTACCTAACTATGTACACTCAACTTCACATTTAAGATTTAACTTATATTCCAGCGCATATGATACAGCTATAATAACTGCTTTACTAGCATCATGTATATGAGTATGCATATTATTATATTGTGCATATCATATACATACATATGTATAAGCAAGTATATAAGCTACATATGTTTTATGTATACATGCATCTAAATATTTATTGCAATGAAATATAGTGTATTGCATATGCATAACATATGTAAATGTACCTACCACAATGTATAGTTAGATACTTTTATCACTTTTATGCAATAGGAAAATCAATAAATCCACGTAACGGCAAAAAAAAAAAAAAATTAATGAATAAAAATCAAAGAAATCGTTTTTAAAATAAATTCTAAAGTATAAAAAAAAATTGTATTTTTTGGAAGAAAATTTAAAAATGAAAATATAAATTTATAAAACAAAAAGGAAACAAAAATTTTTTCTTACCCTAAATGTTCCTCAGATTCAATTGCTTCGTCACTATTATAATCAGTTGTATCCACAATAATTTCTTCGGCTTTACACAACACTGGAACTGACATAACTACGGTAGATACCCTTTTTTCTCTCCTTTATTTACTTTTGCTTTTATAATTATTTTTAAAAAATTCGAGATAATTAGTCTTTCAGTTAACACGTCAGTTTTATTTTTGCGTTATGATTTTTTTTTTTAATTTTTTGCAAAAAGTTTTATTATTATTATTATTATTTTTTTATTAACACAAGAATTTTATGTTGTCAAATAAATATAGCATTAAATTGTGATTAATAATGGATTAATGTACATAATTATGTATCTTATCTGAATAAATAATCAATGAATAATAAAACGATTTTATAATGATATTGTACTTAAGTTGGTATTATATATTATTTTAAATTTTTTATTTACAATTTTTACTACATAATATAATAATTCTACTTTTTTTCCCTTAAAAAGTACACCATAATGTTTTCTTCTTTTTAACTGATACTATTTTTCACGCAGAAGCTTTCACTTAAAAAAAAAAATAAAGAACAAATTTAAAATAAAAAAAAAATTTTTTTTTGTTGTGGTATTTTGAATTTTTATTTCCAATATTTAAAAATGTTAATTCACTGTGCAATATAAATTTATAACTACAAACGATTCCGTTTGTCAAGTGTTTGTGTTTATAAATGATTAATTTTTTTTTTTAATAGAAAAAAAAAACGCGCGCCCAAATCCTTTAATAATTTACGTTATTTACATGCAAGCAAAATTTTGAAGAAAAGAAAATACTTTATAATAATATTTTGATTTTTTTATTTATTTTCTTTTATGTTTTTGTTTTGATTATTTAGTCATATGTTATTCTGTTCTTTATTCTCAATTATTATTTTATCAATTTTCACTTTTTTTCGATTTTCGATTCGAATCACAATTCACAAGTTTTATTTAATACACAACAATTCATAAAAATGAGTATGATGATGAAGGAAGAAAAACACTACTTATTTTAACTTTTGATGTTTCTTTAATACAATACAATTTTTTTATATCGATTGTAGTTTGCTCTTTGATAATGGTACATAATAAAAAAATAATGTAAAATTTTATTCAAAAAAATTCTTTTACCCGGTTATGTTCGGTTGATTGGTTCCAGTTTGATCTATTATTGTTGATCTCTCAGCTATAATAGCTCTCACTCAATTTACAACTATTTGTCGTCTGATAGACCAAATTCGTTCGTAACAATCGTAACTCGTATTCGCTCGATGATCAAATCAAACTCGAAATTTTATCAGTCTATTCCTCCTATTCTCTATACCTTGATACCTATTGCTTTGCTGTTCTTTTATATGGTTTTATTGTATTGTATCTTGCTCATGTTGCTTGTCTAATATGTATTGTGTTGTTCTTGTTTACTGCCTTATCATGATATTCGAAGACGAAACGTTTCGTATCGTCTTGTTAAAAACGCGATCATGATATTCGAAACGTTCCAATTTCAAACGATTTTCATCGTCTACTCAGTCGATAGCATTTTGTTCATCGTTTACATATAAATTTATTTTTTTTTTTGGTTTTTAATAGAATTTTTTTTATTTAAAGCATATTACTAATATTTGTGAATATTAATATTAAATTAATTTTTTTAAAAAAATGGAAATTATTATTAAAAATGATATTTCAAAACATCAACAAAATAATAGAAATGACATCGAACCCTTTTTTATTACAACAAAATTGGAAATTGTATGAATTAAACATTAAAGCTTTTTATAAGGGATTTATATTGTACCACTATGGTACCACTTAATATTCGAAACGATGAAGGTTCATAATAGCAATTTTATACCGTATCGTTTCGTTTCATCGTTTCATCGTTTCATCGTCTTCGAATATCATGATAAGGCGGTTAGTTTTTTAGTTGCTGTTCGCCATTCGCCTGTCGCCCTGTCGGTTGTCGGCTGTCGCGTCGTCGTTGTATCTAGTTCTGGTATAGTGGTATGGTATTGGTATTATAGTATAATCAAGTATGTATAATAACAATGTATAATTTAAATTTTCTGCCTTATCATGATATTCGAAGACGAAACGTTTCGTATCGTCTTGTTGAAAACGCGATCATGATATTCGAAACGTTCCAATTTCAAACGATTTTCATCGTCTACTCAGTCGATAGCATTTTGTTCATCGTTTACATATAAATTTATTTTTTTTTTGGTTTTTAATAGAATTTTTTTTATTTAAAGCATATTACTAATATTTGTGAATATTAATATTAAATTAATTTTTTTAAAAAAATGGAAATTATTATTAAAAATGATATTTCAAAACATCAACAAAATAATAGAAATGACATCGAACCCTTTTTTCTTACAACAAAATTGGAAATTGTATGAATTAAACATTAAAGCTTCGTTTTTATAAGGGATTTATATTGTACCACTGTGCACCACTTAATATTCGAAACGATGAAGGTTCATAATAGCAATTTTATATCGTATCGTTTCGTTTCATCGTTTCATCGTCTTCGAATATCATGATAAGGCGGTTTATTTTAACTCAAATAAAATCTCAAACTTATTTTTCAGAATTCAGTTCAGACTCAGCAACAGCAAAATATATCATATGTATACATACAACATACATAATGTATACATATAAGTACATATGTATGTAAATGTAATGTATGTATATCAAAGATTATTATTATACATACATTATACTAACACGCCGACTTGTTATTCTAAATATACACATCATTGCATGCATATGATATTTATTCTGCTAACCAAAAACAATTCATACATACTTATGTTTATGTACTGTATATGTACATATAAATATGTATATGAAAATGTATATGATAGAAATAAAAAATAAAAAAAAGAAGTCGCATACCAACGCCATAATTTCAAATAGCATATGTTTTTTTTTGTATTGTATAGAAATACATATAGAAGTATAGATAGACGAATAGATATTTTATATATTTTATATGATCGAAGTTATTTCATTTCATTCAATTCAAAATAAATTATTTTCATCGCAAGCAGAAGCAGAAGCATTTGAAAATGAAAGAAAAGGTAAGCTGTCTTGATTACCTTGATTGCTTTGTTTTGCTATTGCGCTCTGCTCTGTTGCTTGACGAACAAAACAAAAAACAAAATTCATAGAAAATTTACTTAAAGCAAAAAAGAAAGAGGAGACAGGAGAAGCTTTATACCAAGGCTAATAGAATATATAAGGTTAGCTGTAGCCGTATATAGGAAAACTTTTTGCTTTTTTTACAATCAGATTTTCAACCGATTCTGACGTCATATTGTAAGAAATGTTAAATTGTTATTGTTGTTTTTTAAAACACGAATGTATTTTAGAATTAGAGCACTAAATCTATATTTTATTAACTATTAAAAATAACTTAATTTGTTTTGTTTAGTAATCTTTAGTAATTTTTTAACTTTTAATTCATCTTTTCAACATCGAAATTTCGACTAACATAATACGGTCTTATGAATGCTTCAAGAAATCTTACATTGTGACGTCACAACTTAATTTGTAGGTTATTAGTATCGCTACAGCTAACCTTATATATTTTATTAGCCTTGCTTTATACTTTTTTTATTTTTTTTTTGGATTTGAAATTGGAATTGGATGGAATGGATGGATGAAGAGTGTGACTGTGACTCAAATAAACTTACATTCACAATAGCACAATCAATTCAAACATATGTACTTGTTATTATTTTGTTGTTGGTATACGCCAAACCATACGGCATACATACCTTTACCAGCTTACCACGAAAAGAAATTGAATTCAATCAACTCTATTTTGCCTTATTTTATTTTTATTTCCTTTTGCTACTGCTGGCTTCTGTTTTCCAGTTAGTTCCACACTATTATAAGGAAGAAAAAAGTACTTCACTTTTATTAATTAATATTCACGTGGTTTAAAATATTCAAAATTTTTCACACATTTGAAATCATTTAATTTAATTTGATTTTTAAGAATTTTATCAATTTTAAAATGATTATCACATAAAAAATTTAATTTAAAACGCAACGATATACAAAAATGCACAACACTTGATGACTTTCGGCTGATTTCTGAGTGGCGGGAAACAGCTGAGAGTAGAATGACGCTGTTTTATGGTTTTATGTATTGATACGCGCTTGGGCGGCAACTTTTTATTATGAATTTTATCAACTATATTTATAATATTTTTGAAAATTTTTATTAAATTTTGTGATATTGAAAAAAATTTATAAAATTTATAATTGAAATTATATAATTTTCATTAAATAATTAAAAATTACTATAATAGCACTACTTTCGTCTCGTGTACTTATAAATGGAGAGAAAAGGCATTTTTAAAAGACGATTTTGCCAGCTGGCTGGATAACCCCGCCCCCAAGCTAGTATAATAAAATTTTGAAAAAAAAAATTTATGCATTTATATAAATACATATACATACGTGTATTTTTATTTTATTGTACACGTACATCTATAATTCTGTAATATAATATATATTCGTAATTTGTGTGCATTGCATATATATATATACAATCGGTTGATTTTTATCACGCATGTGAAAAATTAAAAAATCGAAATATGTAGAATAAATTTAGAAGTAATGCACATGAACGTATAACAAAATATATAGTTACATGCATAAAATAAAACACATTATACATGATTACATGATCATGAACATAATGATAAACATACAATTTACAATATAATGTCAATAATGTACTTTGCCAGTTGCCTCGATACATATATTATGTTTGAATATATTTCACGTAGGCCTGTAGCCTGTCCCTGTAGCTGTAGACATTAGACAAGGCAAGACATACACTACGTACTACGTTGTACGTGGTTGTTGGTTGCACTCTTGTACATTGTACATATTTTGGCTTTTTATTTATTTTCTGAATATTTTATCTGGAATTACGTTTTCATTTTTCCCATTTTTCTTAGCAACCATTATATACTGGAAATATACATAATTTAATTCGTATTCGTAGGGACGCAGTAAATTTTTTTATATTTTCGAAAATTAGAAATATAAATATGTACGTATACGTATGTATATACATTAACTTACATACATATCATATCACAATCACAACGCGCGGCCGACAAAATACACACACACATTCATACATATACAATTTATATTATACATACTCGTAAATTCATATATATGGACTTGAATATGCGTATAGATTTCATTATATATATTATACTATATACATGCTCATATATACAAAAATTTATATAACAGGAAAATGAGAAATGCATAAACTGCACCGCATGCAATTGCAAATGCATAACCCATAACCATATTAATATAAACTTGTTTATTGCTTTGTATTTGTATGTACGTACATATATGATTATGATATGTAAATTCAAATGCAATATAACGCATATAATTTAATGTATAATATGTAGGTATGTTGCTTTCGATTAAAAAAAAACTAAAATCTAAAACGAAAAAAAAAAATATTTTCAAACAAAATCAAGTTCGGCAAATAAATATGATGAAGAAAGCCGTTCGCCGTTGACTTGAAGAAATTAAAGAATTGACGGCTTGATGTAATGTATGTAGGGTATTGGTAGGGTAGGACTTTGATGTAAATGTAACGTAAGAGGTGAAGAGAAAAAAAGAGATAGCAGATAGTTTATACATAATTATAATTTCAATTTTTCAAGAGAAAAACGAATCAATAATCAAAACTAATTTGCAGCAAACAAAAGAGATGGTGCTGCCAGAGCCAGATTAAAAATGCATTTAAATTATTTTTGGAGAGTTTAAATTTAATCATGCGGTTTTCAAAATGTATGCATTTTTTAGGTTAAATTTTGAACTGTATTAATATTAATGTAATGTATTATATTTTTATTTAAATAAAGACTATGGATATGGAGGGGGATGCAGCGGCTATTAGATTCTAATTTTTCTACTGAAATTCTTGATTTATTAATTTATGTGGCATGAGTATTAAAAATACATTCTAGTTGTGTGATGAAATTATTTATTTTTTGATTTTGATTCAGATCAAATTATTTTTTTTTATTTAAATTAAATTTTTCTTACTAATGTATTATGGCTGTACATCAATATCAATTATAATTTATTTGTCTTGTGTCACAACATTAAAAGGATTAGTATTAAATGAATTATTTGAATTGTCTAATATTTTACAACGAAATATGAATTCATTTTGAATAAATTTAACTGTACAATTTGATCTATTTTCATTTGGTATAAAATTTTCAACAAAACAATTTAATTTTATAAATGATTTTTTACGATTTGTTAATAATGGTTTTGTTGAATTCTTATGAAAATATACTTTATAAAAATATACAATACCATTTATATAAAAATCTTTTAAATTTAATGATGATGGATTTAAATTAACTACAATATCTTTTTCATATAAATCATTATTAAATTGTATTGATGATATTGTAAATACATCTGATATATTTATACAGTCATAATCTAAAAATTCATATTGATGTTTTGTTGAGTAACGATTCAATATATTTCGAATATTATATTTTTCTAATACATTATCATCGTCATCATCATTATTATAGCTATTATTAACTGATAATGATGATGATGATGATGATGATGATGGTAATGTAATTTTTGTAACATTATTTAACCAATTTGAATAAATTAATTTACAACATAAATCAATTTTATGCGGAAATATCATACCATTTTTTGTTAAACAATTCATTTTTAATTGATCATAATATTTTAAATGTTCATCATTTAATAAGCCATCATTATTAATTGGCTGTAATAGTATTAAATCAAATTTAATTGATACTGATAATTCTAATAATTTATCAAAATTATCAATAAATTCAATTAAATCATTCGATATACAATTCCATTTAGCTATTTCAATAATAATATCTTTAATGTTAGACGAACAATATAATTTTGTAATTTTATTTTCTTTTAAAAAATTAATACCAATATGTGGAAATAATGAAAAATCACCAAATATATTGAATTTATCATTTTTATATTTTTCTAATACTTTCGAAACATTATATTCTAATTCACTGATATATTTATCATCTGATAAAAATGAAAATATATCTGGATCAATTTTTAATAACTTATGATTGGTAATATTATCATAATCATGTGTTAATTGTAACATACCATTTTTACATGATAAATTCACAAATAATAATTGATATTTACATAATTTTAATGGACGATTTAAACGAAATATAACTGGACCCCAACATCTTATATTAAATTCATTATTTTTTTGCTGTTGTTGTTCTGATTGTTCATCATTTAATATATTAAAATTTCTTAAAATTATTTTATCAGTTAAATACAATTCAAAATATACGAGAAATCCTTCTAAATTTACGTCATCCGTTACTGATATCAATTTAACTTTCGGATTAATTTTTCCTTCAAATGCATCTTTCATACTTTTTAAATCATTAAAATCCACTGTAAAAGCATACGCGGACTCCGTTACTAATTGCATTGTGCTACATAATTGTTCTAATGGTTCATATGGATTATTTGTCGTTTCTGGTACCAGTAATGTATTTTTTAAATATATTGAATTTTCTAAAGAATTATCGATTTGTTTCAATTTCTCAGCAACACCAATTTTATCAACACCAACAACATACATTTTTATTTTTTCTGGTAGTATTCTACCATTATCTGGATTTATTAAATGTTCTTTGGCATGCATCAATGATGATAGGACACCTTCACCGAATCCACCACAATCAAATATCTCAGTTATGATTAAATTGAATCCATCTTTTACATTTAATTCATTTAAATTAATTTTTGTTGAATGTTTTGGTAACAATTTAATTGGTATATTATTTTTTTCGATAATTTCTTTAGCAATATCTAACATAATTTCATCTGTTTCACATGCATATATGTTTTTAACTCCAGATTCGTAACAATATATTGATAATAGACCAGTACCAGTTCCAATATCGAGTATATTTTCATAATTTCTTTCTGATAAAATTTTTTTAATTGCTTTTTCATAACATCTATTACGGTTTTGATCGTTTAACATGGAAAAATGCCATCTTGGTACCCATTGATTTATAACATTTTCATAATTATCTAGAATTTTTAAATTTGTCGGACATAAACGATATGCCTTGTTTAAATAGTTCAATGCTTCTAATGGTTTTTCAATTCTAAAAAAAATTTGGTTTTTTTTTTCCGTATTAATAAAAAATAAAATATATTATAAATGTTATCAATTAAATTGCTTACCTATTTAGGACAACACCCAAGACATTTAATACGTCTGAATCTTCATCAAATAAATCTTGCGCTATTTTAAAGCAATTGAAAACATTTTCAAACTCTTGACTTTCAATTAAATAATCAAGTTTTATTTTTAAATGTTCCAAAAATATATTTTTTAAGGTAGATTTTTGTTCAGGATTTTCTAGACATTTATTAATTACAGCATCAAATGTTAATGCTATATTATTTTCCATTTCCATATCCATCTAAAAGTTGATTTTTAGATAAATGCGCTGTTTCTTTTTTCGTTTTGAAAAAAAATTTAATTTTTGTGTTTATTTATGTTATGATTGATTTGGTTATTGTTATTATATGATTGATGTTTAAATACAAATTTTGTTGTTTTATTTTTTGAACCAGCACTGTACTGTACGTACTGTACTGTCATTGACTATATAATAATATGGTACTGTATATTGTGTTTGTGTAATATATTCTTAAAATTTGAAATCTGAATTCAACCCAAATTTCTTAAATTTGTAAATTGCAATAAATTTGCTTTTAGTTTTGTTATGCAATTTGTATTCATCAATCATTATTTATTTTCATTGCAATTATTGTGTTAATATTTAATCAGTTGCAACTATTAAATTATTATTTCAAAAATGAAATTAAAATTTCACTGAATTTAAAATAAAACTGTACTAATTTTCGTGCAGATTGTAATTGTACATAAGCATGTGTTGTGTATTATACATACTTGTCATTGACTTGACATTACTCTATCCTCTATCTATGAAATGTTTACGTAGCGTAAATTATTTTGAATAGAAGAAGAGACAAGAGGAATTGCTTTATGTAAAAAAAATGACAGTTGTTCGTTGTTCTTTTTTCATTTTTAATTTAAACGTTTACTTACATTTTACAATGTTTTAAGAAGGATTGATAAAAATAGCGTGAAATAGACAAAATATAAATAATGGGAGAAAAACGTAAAAATATAGAAGATGAAATGTCTCGGTAATTTATTTATTTATTTATTATTGATATGTGATTTTACGTAATATTAAACTAATTAAATTTTGATTTTTAGTTTTGAGGCTGAAATTTCATCTTCGAGTACGAGTACTACAATGTTTGTACCAAGTCAAGTAAGACCGGTAATTGCTGCAAATACGTACAATCAAGTGCAACAGAAATTAAATCAACATCCACAAGCAATTAGTGTACCACCACCGCCAATGCCTCCACCTTCATTTATACAATCGTTTGTTCCATCGTCTATAGATCATGAAAAAACAATAGGTACAACATTTCCATTAGAACCAAGTCCGGTTGTTCTAAGTGGTGCACCAAAATTGTATACACGTTCAGTTGAAATGCCATTGGTATCGACATCACCACAAATTGACATATCAGCGATACAATTTGATGTAACACAAAAATTAAAAAAATTAAAAGCCGAAAAATCTGGACCAAATCCAATTGCAGAGGAAGCTATAAAAGCAGCAAAAGCATCATCAGCATTACAATCATTTCAAGTGACAGAACGTCGTAAAAAAGACCGTAAAACAATTCGTATAGCTGGTGGGCAGGTATGGGAAGATCCATCTTTATCTGATTGGCCGGACGATGATTTTCGTATATTTTGCGGTGATTTGGGTAATGATGTTAATGATGAGGTATTGACTAGAACTTTCAACAAATATCCTTCGTTTCAAAGGGCCAGAGTTATACGTGACAAAAGAACTGGAAAAAGTAAGGGATTCGGATTTGTCAGTTTTCGTGAACCACAAGATTTTATTAGAGCTATGAAAGAAATGGACGGTAAGTTAATTGAAAAAAATATTATTGCATTGTATTTCGTCATATTTATCATTATAAAAAAAAACAAAAAAAAAACAACAAAAACAAAAACAAGAGAAGTTAAAAACATAATTATTAACTATCCTAATGGACCCCAACCATTCGATGAAAATAATTGTGGAAAAGTTTCTTTTTCTTGTTTTACATTACGTTTTGTCGTACAATCAGTACATTGAACAATCTCTAAAATTTCTGGTTGATTATCTGAATTATTTTCTTTTGTATTTTTATTTTGTGCTGCTTGCATTTCTTTCACTTGTTTACCAGTTATGTAAAAGCTAGAATATGAAACACCACCGGCGCCCCAGCCAGTTGTTGCGAATAAATCTCTCTTATAACGTTCAGATAATAATTGTTTCTTAATTGACTGTTGCTGTTTTATAAGTGCATGCTGTTGTCGTTCCTGTAGTTGTTGTGACTGTAATTTAATTATTGGATTCGTAGTAGCAAAACTTAAAATGCTAATTATGCATAAAAATATTATCTGAAAATATTATCAAAGAAAATTTTCAAAAAAAAAAAAAAATTAATAATGTAAATTAAGCGGTTTTCAGTTATACACTTTCATTACTATACTTATCTCGACTATAATTTTGAAGAAAAAAAAAAAAAAATAGGGTATGATAATAGATAGTAAAATGATGTACTAAAAGTGTATAGGAAAATTCTAATATTTTCTTTTCTGGGTCAAGTTTATATACATATAATGTACATATATGCAAATTTAATTTTTTTTTTCATATATATATGTATGTATTTAATTATGTTTAGAGAAATTTGTATGTATGAATAAATAATAAAATCGTTTAAGAGAATATCACGAATAAAATTAGAAAAAATAAATAAACATTTCAAATTCGAATAATATGTTACATTACATTTCAAGTTCACGTGTAGTCGCGTATCCAATAATACAGACAGACAGTATAATATGTATTATGCACTTTTGATTTTATTTTATAATTTGATATGCTTTCGCTTTCTTGAAAAAATATATGTATGATGGAATTCAATCAATTAATTATATCGTTACAATGAAAAATTACCATGTGTAACATTTTATTATGTATTTATTTATTTATTTATTTTTTAAATTCAGTAATTATTTTATAAAATGCACCAGAAAATGAAATTCAAATTTTTAAAATAATGTAGTGTATGGAAAAATGGAAAAAATTTTATATTCATGGTATCGGAATCGTTTTTTTTTTTTTTGTTTTTTTTCAGTTTATTTTCAATTATTTTTTGAATTTATTATTAATTATCAATTTATTAATATTTAATTAAATAATCCTTTAACAATTATAATAATTCTATTCTTAATTAATAATATTTTCAATTTTTCAATTTACTTACATGAAAATTCATTTTACTACTACTATATATTATTTTAATATTTTGTAAAGAATGTATTGTATGTATGTGTATAAATAAAAAATTTTGTTGGCGGTAAATTTTTCTTAATAATAAATAAATAATAAATTTTAATTTTAATTTAATTTCCAAATTAATGATCTGAATTCTTTCACGTTCATTTTAAAACTAAACTTTTATTAATAAATTAATCTTAAAAATTTTTCTACTAATTATAAAAATAATAAAATATATTTTGAAAATTAATTAAACAAAAATAATTAAAAAAAAATGAACGTGTTACATATTAAATTCCAACATAAAACCGTTTTTATATTAATTTCATTTTATTTAAAAAAAAAAAGGAAAAAAATTATTCTTATAATAGATTTTAATCTTCGTCTCATAAATTCAAAACATTGAAAAATTAACTGAAAAGAATCATCTCGCTCGAGTAAAAAAATACAGGAAAAAAAAGTGATTTGTTTTTTTTTATAATTATTTTGATTTGTTAAAAATGTCTGGTGGAGCTCATCGTTTTGAGATTTTAACTCTGAATTATTTATGTGTGCGTTTCTTGTTTTTTTTTTTTTTTTAATTTTGAGCGTTATCTTATAATTTTTGTCTGGATTATTGTTTATTGACTGTTTAAAAACTGTAATTAAAATTAATCAATTCATATAAATACTATCTATATAACATACACATGAATTTATTTTTATTTTTATTTTAATTTTTTTTTTTTTTTATTATTTATGTGAAATTGATAGGAAATATTTGTTTACATACATACATTTATCTTTCATAAGTATTATATATAGTATATATAGTATATAGTATGTGATAGTATTTAGAAATTCTCCATAGACTTTTGTACCTTATTATTATTATTTCTTCAGTGCAATAAAATTTGCAATATATGTATGTATATATATAATAATTATATTTTGTTGTCATCATTTTTTAATAATAAATTGTAATATTACCATTATGTACATTCATATTAATCATAAAAAGGTTCAAAGTCTCTTCTATATAAAATTTTTATATAATTTTTTTTTTTTATACGTTTCATTGGAATTTAAATTTAATGAAAAAATAAATAAATAAATCTATAAATTTATAGATTATAAATTACATATATGTATGTACATGCATATGTAAATACACGAGTAATAAATAAATATTTATTTAGAGGTAAAAAGTGTTGCACTTTTTATTAAAAAAAAAATATATACATATATACGTATAATAATAATTTTGTTAATCACATTGTGAGGGTGTGAAACAATAAATAAATTACTTGTATTTTAATAATTTAACATTTGAATCACATAGAAAATAATTTTGATCATTTGTTTTTTTTTTTTTTGCAAATTAATTAAATTTACTGATCATTTATTTAATTTTTATTTATTTTTCTTCTTTTTTTTTTCAAACAAAAAAATTTTTTTTTAAATAAATTTTTTAGGCCGATATGTTGGAAGTAGACCGATAAAATTACGTAAAAGTACATGGAAGCAACGTAGTCTGGATATTGTTAAGAAGAAGGAAAAAGAGAAACAACAACTTTTACAAATGTTTAATAAAAGTTAATGTACAGTGGTACAGTACAATAATTGTTTGTTTGTATGCATGTATGTATATCATTTTAGGACAAATTTATACACAAAAAGGTAGGAATCAATAAAATTTATAAAAATATTTAAATATAAGAAAAAAAGAAAAAAATTATAACAAGAAAATAAAAATTATAAATAATAAATCAATTAATATTTTTATTTTTAAGAATCAAGAAATTATGTTTGTTTTTGTTTATGAAATAATCTTAATCAACTTAAAAAAAAAATGGTGAATTTTTCTATTGACCCTTATCATAATTATTAATCTTTCGACTTGACAAAGACAAAACTGTGGGAAATAAGCACGTATTGAAACAGTGATTTGTGTGATACTTTTTTTTATTTTTTTTTTTAATTTCTTTTTGAATAATAATTATTGCGTATACAAATGAATAATTTTAGATAATTTACGAAATTAATTTTTTTTTTTTTTTGTTAATCAGCACAATTTTGTATGTACTACATACATACTCGTACATATAATATAGAACATTTTAATTGGTAAGGGCTGGTACTCACAACGAAAGCTAAATTTTTCTCCATATAAAACCTATGTAAAAAAATAAAAAAATGTCGCTAAATTGTTAGCTAAATTTTTAGTTTCAAATTTCGCTTACTGGTACTCACTTCCAAACTAAATTTTTACGGTGGAACTTAATAGTGGAGAGTTGTGGAACTCATTTTTCACAATCATTTTATATGGTCGAGCATATAAAAGGCAAGCGAAATATTGACAACTCATATATTTTGACTAATAAATATTTATTTATTTTTAATTAATTTAATTTTATAGCCTCTGCGATTTTTTTTCAAAAAATTTCAAAACTCCATGTACTCTACACACATTTCCTTCCACAATTTTTAGCTTGTAGAATTATATATGCAATTGCAAGCGAAAAATTTCACGGGAACTGAGTACCAGGTCTAAGGGCTGGTACTCACATCGAAAGCTAAATTTTTCTCCATATAAAACCTATGTAAAAAAAATGTCGCTAAATTGTTAGCTAAATTTTTAGTTTCAAATTTCGCTTACTGGTACTCACTTCCAAACTAAATTATTTCGTTGGAACTTAATAGTGGAGAGTTGTGGAACTCATTTTTCACAATCATTTTATATGGTCGAGCATATAAAAGACAAGCGAAATATTGACAGCTCAAATATTTTGACAAATAAATATATATTTATTTATTTTTAATTAATTTAATTTCATAGCCTCCGCGATTTTTTTTCAAAAAATTTCAAAACTCTACGTACTCTACACACATTTCCTTCCACAATTTTTAGCTTGTAGAATTATATATGCAACTGCAAGCGAAAAATTTCACGGGAAGTGAGTACCAGGTTTAAGAGGAGAATTCATTATATAATCTTCAAAATTTACATATTTTTTATAATAATTGTAGATGAAAATAAAACTCAAAGAAAAAAGAATTTGTTCGTAGCGTATTTTTATTTAAATTTTCTCTATCAATATTAAATGTAACTACGAGCTAATTAAATTTAATAAATTTAAATATCTCAAAGCAAATCGTATTTTCTTTATTGAGTAACACATTTTTTTTTTTAGTATTATTATTATTATTCAAAATGCAATTTGAAAAATTCAATATTTTTAATTTAATTTAATTTATAATTTAAAAATAAATAAAAATTTCCTTTTCGGTTTAATTTTTTTTTTTTTTTAATTTAGAATTTATCTTCACCAATTATGAATTCATTACGAATTTTATTTAATTTTTCAATTAAATCTGAAACAGATACTTCACCATGAACTTTATTATCACGTGTACGGACGTTAACTGTTTGAGATGATTTCTCTTTTTCACCAACAACCAAAATGAAATTGAATTGAGCTAATTGTGCATTACGAATTTTTTTATTCATTGTATCACCGGCATCAAGATCAGCCTCAACCATAAAACCGGCATCATGTAATTGTTTTCGTACAGTATCTGCATATTCATCGAATTGTGGGCCAACTGGTACAACCATAACTTGACGTGGTGATAACCAAAATGGCCATTTACCAGCATAATTTTCAGTTAAAATAGCAATCATACGTTCAACAGAACCCAATATCGCACGATGAATAATAACTGGACGTTTTTTTTCACCACTTTCTGATACAAATGATAAATTAAATCTGTGAAAATATAATCAAAATTTTAATATTGAATACAAAAAAAAAAACAGACAAAAATGTGACAAACCTGATTGGTAATTGAAAATCTAATTGAATTGTAGCACATTGATGAGCTCTTTTCAATGCATCTAAAATTGTAATATCAATTTTTGGACCATAGAATGCACCATCTCCAGGATTTTCTTTCCATGGTAATCCAAATTCATCCAGTGATTCAGCTAAAGCTTTCTCGGCCTCATTCCATTGTTCCAATTCACCTAAATATTTTTCCGGCCGAGTAGATAATACTAAATTGAATGAAAATCCAAATATTGTGTACACATGACGTAGGAAATCTAATGCTCCAATCATTTCTTGTTTAATTTGTTCTGGAGCACAGAAAATGTGTGCATCATCTTGTTGGAATCTTCGTACTCTCGTCAATCCGGTTAACGCTCCGGATAATTCATTTCGATGTAAAACACCAAAATCAGCCATACGAAGCGGTAATTCACGCCAAGATCGTATACGATTATCGAAAATTAAACTTTAAACAACAAATTTAATATGTAATTTTTAAATTTTCAAAAAAAAAAAAAAAAAAAAAAAAAATTCCTCATTTATTTACCAATGTCCTGGACAATTCATTGGTTTCAATGCAAAAGTTTCCTTTTCGACATCAAAGGAGAACATATTGTCAGAATAATGTTGCCAATGTCCTGAAGTTTGCCACAATTTTGAATTATAAATATTTGGCGTAAGGACCTCTTGAAAACCACGTTTCCTGTACTCCGTTTTAATGAAATTCATTAAAACATTGTAAATATGAGCTCCTCGTGGTTGAAAGAAACATGAACCCGGCGATAATTCATGAAAGAAAAATAATTCCTGCTCTTTTCCAATTTTTCTGTGATCACGTTTAGCTGCTTCTTCTTGAATTTTTTCCCATTCCTTCAGTTGTTTTGGATCAGGAAATGATATACCATAAATACGTTGCAGAGTTTCAGCATCAGCTTTACCTTCCCAATAAGTTGAAGAATTCTAAAACAAAAACAACAAAAAAACACATTTTACAATTAAAACGGATATCAAAATTTCAAATTTATTAAATAGTGTTACTTTTGTAATTTTGAGTGCTTTAACTTTTCCGGTATTTCGTACATGTGGTCCACGACACAAATCAATTAATGGACCGCATTTATAGACCGTGGTTGTATCAGTAGTAACTTTCTCATTCAAAATTCTTCTTTTAAATTCATTGTACTTGAACATTTCAAGTAAATCAGATTTCTTCATTTCCAATCTTTCGAATGGTTGTTTTTCTTTTACAATTTGTTTAACTAATCCCTCAAGAACTCCATAATCGTTAGTTGAAACCTTTCAAAATACACAATGTTTCATAAATTCAATTTATGCATTGAAATTCATGTGAAAATTCCGTGATTTAAATTAACTCACCCCTTCTCCATCGATATACATGTCATAATAAAATCCATTTTCAATTGGTGGTCCATAGCACAAATGACCGCCATAGATACGTTCCATAGCTTCTCCCATAATATGCGCTGAACTATGCCAAAATACTGCTTGTGCTTCTGGATCATCAAATTTCAATAATTGTAAACTGCAATTGTCTTCTAACACTCTATCCAAATCCCATAATTCTCCGTTTACTTTTGCAATTACCGTATTATCAGCTAAACCCTGACTAATTCCTTTCGCTACATCATAAGGAGTTGTCTCCCAAGCAGTAGCATCGATTTGTTTACCATCTGGCAAAGTAACTTTGATCGGAGATTTTTGTTTCGATGCAATCATAGCTTCATATTCAGCTTTACATTTCTCCCATAATTTATTACGTTCCTCAATAAATTCTGGCCAAGGATTCAATTCCTTTACTACATTATAAAATAATGAGAATTCATATTAATTTTTTAGAGAAATTATACAGAATTTTATAGAGGATGATGCAATCGCACTTACGTTTTTTGACATCATTTTCTTGCGATGAATTTTTATTCTTTTGCTTTTCTTTTTTCATTTTTGTTGCCTGAAAAGTAAATAATAAAAAAAAATTAATTTTTCTCATAAACAAAATAATTTTTAAGGGGCAACATCACATCACACACATGCATTTATTGATTTATGAATGTATACAAATTATCACATTTTTTTTTTTGCAAACAATAAACAAGAGAATTTGACTTATTTGGAAATTATTTGCTACACTGTATTGTGTGGATTGATTAAAGAGAAATTTAAAAATTTTTATTTTTATATAAAATTTTAGGATCAGATCTATACACTGACCCAAGTTGCGTAGCCGTTCTTGTATGTGTTGTTGCCCCTATTTACTTTGATGATTAATAAGTCAGCTCGTTGTAAAAATTTTGATGAATTTATGTTACGTAGAACACGAACTAGGTTCATTTATTTTTTTTTAATTTGTTGTGTTTCTTTTTTGTGATTTGAAATAATTTATCTAGAAAAAATTCATGCCTTATTATAATTTTTTTTAAATTATTAAAAAAATTCTGCTCCAATGTCTACGTTTATTTTTTTTTAAAAAAAATAATTAAGTACCACGTTGTAATTATGGGTTTTCTCACTTTTTTTCACTTTTCTTCTATATTCTATTTCTATAATGCATATAGAATGATTACCAGACAAAACTACAGTCAACCATGCAGTCAACACTCAACAGTCGATATTTGACAGACAGGTAACACGGCAGCGGCAGATATAATAAATAATAAAATAACAATTCAATTTGAAATGAGTAACATTTGACGGCATTTGACGTATATCACGCCATTCTAGGGTTAGTTAGGTTAGGTTAGGGTAGGTAAAGTAGGTTTCAGGTTAATTAAATGAAAAGAGATAAATTATTCTTTATAGAAAACAGAAAATATAATAATTCGGATATTTTTTAATTTAATTAAAAAATAATGATATAATTAATTTGATTATTCTAAATTTATATATATTAATTTTTACGTTGAAATTAATAGAAAATATATATGTATATTAATTTTAATGAAATGCGTTGAAATTAATAACATCAAACTGCATTATTACCTTGCTAGATTTTTGCGGCATATTGATTTTACACTTATTATTATTTCACTTTTTAATTTATATCACAAGGAGACAATAATTATCAAGACAATAACTTAATGAAATTTTTTATTTCTTTTATAAATTAGGAAAAATAATTAAATGAAAACAAATAATTTCAAATTATCCATATAAATACGTATTTTAAAATTCACTTTGCACGAATATTGTATGTAAAACAATTTATATTATTTTTGCATACCTTTCGGCATTTAAGAAATAAGATACAACAGTTCAATGACAATAGATATTCACCAAAAGTGTCCGAATAAAGTTGAAAATTCTAAAAAATTTAAAAATTGCATAATAAATAATGATAACAAACAACAGCTGTTTTCAATGATTTTTTTATGTACACATAATATATTTTAATAAATTTCCACGTCGTTCTATGTTCTATTCTACTTAAATTTTTGATTCCTTATCATCCTTTCTTTTAGCCTTTTTAAAGTGATTCTATTTTATAACAAAAATACAGTTATTCTATTACTATACATATGTACATACATAATATATTTTGTTTTTGATTTTGATATAAGAACTGTTTATTATTATATTTCAATTTCATTCATAAAGTGGTAAAATATTTGAATGCAATGTACATTACTATACATTTAAATTGTTAATCTGATATAATTTAATTAGTTTTTTCATCATAATATAATAAACATTAATTTTTAAAATTTAAAAGAAAAATTTAAAATTATTTAAAAAATGAGTATTTCACTTGGAATTAATGTAATTATATCGATTGGTGCATATATAATGACAAAACGTATTATTCCTGGTATAAGTGATATGTTTTTAAATGCAAATCTATTCGGTTATGATTTATGTAAGAAAAATAAAATGAAAGTGTAAGTAATTCATCATTTTATAAATAATAATTAAATTAGATATAGAAGAAGATATTACACAATTTTAATAATTATATTTAATTTAATTTTTTTTTTTTTTTAATTTGTAGTCCAGAAGCATTAGGAGTTGTTGCTGGATGTGTTTTTTTGGTGGGAATATTTTTATTTATTCCAATTCCATTTAGTTATAATCAATTGAATGGAGAGAAAACAATTAATCAATCTGGAGAGGTTTGTATGATTAAAATTAAAATAATAATAAAAAAAAAAAAATCAAATTACATATTATTTTACATTTATATTGATGGTAATGTAATCAAATCCTTGAATTATAATTAAGAACATTTTATCATTGTACCTAAATGCATAATATAATTGAATTATGTGAACTATACATATTTAATTATCGATTGATCAATCAATTGACCAGTTTCAATTTTATTTTAATTTAGTAATATTCTCTTCTTTTAAATGAATTCATAATATTATTTTAATCAAATTTTAAATAATTTTTATTAATTACATTTCAGTTTGTTGAACATATATCAGCATTATTATCAATATGTTGTATGATTTTACTTGGTTTCGCTGATGATGTTTTAAATTTGAGATGGCGTCATAAACTTTTATTACCGACTGTAGCAACATTACCATTATTAATGGTATATTATGTAAATATAAATTCAACAACAATAATAATGCCAAAAATTATTAGACCATTAATGGGAATGTCAATTGACATCGGTAAATATTTATATCACCATCATCATCATCATCATCAATAACAATTCACCTAGAAACGAATTTTATTTTCGATATTTTTTCTTTTAAAGGAATACTATATTACATTTATATGGGAATGTTGGCTGTATTTTGTACAAATGCAATCAATATTTTAGCTGGAATAAATGGTCTTGAAGTTGGACAATCAATCGTTATTGCCTTATCAGTAATCATATTTAATTGCATAGAATTATATCGTAATAATTTTTCAGCAAGAACACATCAATTTTCATTATATCTGTTATTACCATTTTTGGGAACAACATTAGCATTATGGAAATATAACAGGTATGTATGTTTTTTTTAATGTTTTTAAAAAAAAAAAATAATAATAATAATAAAACTACATAGCTATTTATTTTTATATTTTTACATTATGTTATGTGTTAATTTTATTTTTCATTTTATTTTATTTGGTTTTAGTTACAACCTTTGTTTAAATTTATAAAATTTCATGAAAAAAAAATAATAACTAACTAAAAGATATAAAAATTAAATTAAATTACATGTGTTGTCTGTATTTATAAATTTAAATCTCTCTCATCAATATCAATACTTGAAAATTTTAATTTTAATTTTCAAAATGAATTTTTCATTCAAATTATTTTAATAGACATAACGATACTATTTGAATGTATGTACATAATATATATGTATGTTGAATTTATTGATAACAATAATTAATTTAAAAAAAAAAAATTTAAATACATATTTAGATGGGAAATTAAGAAATGAAAAATTTTTACTTTTCTTTTCTGCAGAAATTCATTTACATATATAAATTTTTAATAATTTCGAGGGAGAACAAGTGAAAAACAATTTTTTTTTTGTTTTTCATTTTGTTTACAAATTACATTACATTACAATATAATTACTACATTACATATTTATAATTTACATTTATTAATAAATTTTTTTTTCTATATTTTCCATACATTTTACATAAATATATATGTAGTGTTAGGAACAATTTTTTTATTGACAATTTAATACATTTATAATTAATTTGTTAAATAAGAAAAACAAATATAAAACAAATTACGCATAGGTATGAGGTGTAAATATATAAATACAATTTTTTTTTTATTTTATTTTTAAATATGCAACAAATTTTCAATAAAAAACTAATTCCTTTATTATTTTTTTTTTTTTCATTTAAATTTAAATTCAATTTCATTATTAAATTTAATTTAAGTGTGAAATTTCATTTTCAATTTCAATTTATATAATACAAACATAAATATGCATATACATATGTATGTATGTAGATTATAATTATATGTATTTTATTTTATAATTATTATTTTTTTAATTCTTTTTTTAAATGTTACAATTGAACATTTTTTAACTTTGTCCCTTTCATATTTTTGTTTTTGTTTTTATCACAGCTTCATATAATCAATTTGTTTTTAAAACATATTATAATGATTTTAATGAAATATACATATATGTATGTATGTATGTATGTAATATGTATTTTAACTAAGAAAATTATAATAATAAATTCGAAAACATTATTAAATTTAATTGTTTGCTATAATCATTTTATGATTTTTAATTTCAAATTTAATTTGAATAGCTATTCGTTGAATATTTATACATGTAATGTGTACATTATGTATTTTGTTATTTTGTAAATATGTATTAATTTTATGTTAGGTCATGTTAGGTAGTATTTGAAATTTGAATTATAATAAAAATTTTGCTCTAAATAATTTCAAATTTTAATAATAAAGTTTTAATAATTTTCAATTATTATTATTAGTACTTCTTTTTTTTTTTTTTAATTTCGTTACAACATAAAAAGTTAATAAAAAATGATGATATTTTTACATTTGTTATTATGTAATTATTATTGGTGGGAATATACAATTGATTGTTTTTTTTTTTTTTTTTAAACTATTTTATTCTCTCGTCATTCGATAAATATGTAATTTGTTATGAAAAAAAAATCCTGTTTTTCTGTAATTTGTTCGTTTTTTTTTTTAAATATATTATTATTATGTGTAATATATTTTTTTGTCTAAATCAATATTGTTAATATTGTTAATATTTTGTTGTTAATGAGATTTATATGTTAACTTTTCGTTTATAAATTACGGCTAATTATGATATGCAAATGGATTAGGTAATATGAAAAAATAAAAAACAAAAATGCATTTGTTTTTTTCAATATAAAAATTTCGATATAAGTTAACAAGAAACTGGAAGTAATGTAATGTATGTAATTTAGAAAATAAATCTTGTCAGCAAAATACCATAAAAATTATATGGTTTTATACTTATATAAATTACAAATTCATGTTATGTATGTATATTATATGTATTCCAAATTATATTTTCATATTAATTTCATATTTATATGTTTCTTTATGTACTTATATATAGTATTTTTTTTTTTTCAATTCTTATATCACTTGTTAATTATTTTTATTTTATAAATAATTTTTATTTTTGTTTATTATTATTTATTTTTTCTATTGTTGTTGTTAATATTTAAATTATTTATTATTCATATGTAGTATTTTATATTCGTATTTTACATATAATCATCACCATCATCATTTATATATGATAAATATAAATTTGTTATTATATTATTAAATTTCCAATAATTTTTATCAACATAATTTGGTGTATAATATTTATCTGAATATTTATGTAATTTAATTAGACCTAATTTACCATCAACATAAAGGCCACTAGCTATTAAATTTTGTATATAACCAACATCGATTTGTTTATTTTTTGAATTTTTCGGAAATATTGACAATAATGAAGGCGATAATGATGATGATGATGATGATGATGATGATGAATTCATTAATAATATGGCATCAATTTTTAAACGTTCAATTATTTCATTTGGTTGATAACAATATTTACAATACCATCCACCATAATGATTTAAATCACCAATTATAATATGATTTTTGGTTGTTGTTAATTTTTGATTATTATTATTATTATTATTTTTTATAAATAAACGTTCTGGATCCATTTTATATATATTATGAAATTGTTCAATATTACAACCATAACTACCTAAATATGTATTTTCTGGATGTTGCCAAAAGAAACCATATACATTATATTTTAAACGAAAACGTATTATTTTAGCTGGTAATTTATCATAATATTTAAAATATTTGATTGCTTTTGAATTTAATATTTCATCATCATAACTAAATATAAAAATATCATTTGGATTTAATAATGTTTTAATATTATTATTATTATTATTATTATTATTATTATTATTATTATTTTCGATTACATTTATAGTTTCTTCTGATAAATTATTATTTTTATTATTTTGTAAATTTTTTAAAAATTCTTTATAAATGAATTTTGGTGTACAATTATTTAGATGATAATTATTTTTATTTTTTTTATTAATTTTTTTATTATCCATTTCATAATAATAATTATTATTATCAATTATAAAAAATCTATTTTTATATTCATCTGGTACAAAATTTAATTTCAGCCTTTTATTTTGTCTATCATCATTTCGATTATAATAATAATAATTTGTTGTTATTGTATCACTCATTAATATATCATTTTTATTATTATTATTATTATTATTATTAAATAAAATATTTTTACGACAAATTATAAAAAAATCTACAATATTAATTAATTCCATTATTTGTATCTCTAATAATTCATAATTTAAAAAATTTCCAATTAACATATATATTATTTTATTAGGATTTAATTTTGGTTTATCAGATATTTTTAATGGTAATTTTGATGTCATTAATGCACGCCATATAATTTCTGGTTGTCCGCAATCTTTACCATGCCATTCTTGTTTACATTTACATTTACCATTATTATCATTTATATTATTATTATTATTATTTTTATATAAATTATTTATATAATTATGATTATCGATTATATGATCTGTATCATAATGTATATTATTATTTAAAATATTAATAGTACCTTCACGGTAACATATTAAGTTTTCTACATTATTATTATGATCAGATTCTAATTTATTATATGTTATAATAAAATCTTCTGAAAAATTACTAATTGATTTTATTTCAATTTTCTGCTGTTTAGTTATTGAATCGATGGCAGAATAATAAAAAAAATTTTCATTTTTTATTTTTGATTGTTCACCATTAACTTTTGATGATAATTTATTACCGCTGTTGCTATCATTATTCCCCCCTTGACGAAATACTACTGCATTTATAAATTTATCATAATTTTTTTGTTTTATAAAATTTATTGAACGAAAATTATTATCATTATCATCGTTATTATTATGATTTATAAATTTTTTCTTAACAGATGATATTCCAAGTATAAGATTATTATTATCTGTATCATTTGTTGTTAAATTTTGTAACATCCAAAATACACCAATTAATAATAATTGAATTATGAATAATGTCCATAATATTAATTTTGTATCGTAACGTGAACTAAACCACTGCATATCACATTTACAAAATGTATAATGTTTGTGTATGTACAAAATTAATTGAATTCAATTGAAATGTTAATAAATTTTTGTTGTCGTTTCGTTTTTTTTTTTTTTTCGTTTTGCTGGCTAATTCTGACTAGATTTTTGATTAATTTAAGTAAATCAAATTATAAATTAATTAATTTAACTAATTAATTACAATAACAATCAATTAAGTATCATCATAAATATTAAATGATAATTTGTCTAGATTATTATAGTGCAGTACTAGAAAAAATCAAAAAAAAAAAATAAATAAATACGATAATGTGAAGCTGAAGAAGTGAAGATTTGATGATATCTCTAAACGTCCAAGGGTCCAAGTCTGAGTTCTAAAAAGATGAACAAATCGTCTACGTTACGTTGTGGTGGTCTTCTATTATATTTGTATCTTTGAAATTATTATGTGCATATGCAATGTACATGCATACTCATCTCATATATACATACATATATGTATAAAGGGAAAAAAAATACACTGAAAATTTTTTTCAATTCCTTTGATGACAGCTCAAATATTTTGAATTATTTTCTTACTTGTTTTTATTATGTTATGTACTTGACTATATTTTTGTGTAGCAATGATGATTTTTTTTTGTAAAGTCAGTCAGTATTTGATAAAATTAAAATTATATATGTACTGTACATGTCTGTCTATATTTTATGTGAATGTAAAATTAACATTTTCGTTTTATATATGTTTCTCATTAATCACGAACACTATTCATTGTCATTCCATTCACTACTATAATATAATATAATAATCACTTTAATCTTTAATGGCTGACTACTAATCTAATAAAAAAAATATACTGGAACTGGACTGCTGATGCTGATTGCTGATGAATAAAATTAGATAGCACCAGTCACTAGTCAGTCAGTCATTGCTCAGTAGGGGTCTAGGGGATAAATTTTGTTTTTTCTTATTTATTTGCTTTTTTTTATTTAAAAAAAAAAAGAGTAAAACAGAAAAGAAAAAAAAATCATGACGTATGTGAAAAAGATATCACCACATCACAATCGCAAAATATAGGTTTTCTTTCAATTGAGAAAATAAATTGTATTTCAGCATAAATTCAGAAATGTGTAGGTACATACATATACAATCTTTCTTGCTGTATTTCAATTCAAGAATCAAAATTATGTGGGGCTGGGAACATACAATATACTCTGATACTGATATAAATAAAATTCACATATCCATACATACATAATGTAAAGTGTAAATAAAAAATACCTACATTTTGGGATTGTTTTTACCGGCAAATTTTCAGAATGATTTATGTACAAATACCATATGATTGCAGATTTGCACATCATATACAAAATACAACACATATGATAAATAAATTGATAACCTCGTTTGGTATGATTTATGATAAGAATAAGGTTAAAAGTAAATGCACTGATAAAAATATTCCCCGATAAATAAAAAGTAAAATTCACCAAAATGATTTCCGAAAATATGATGAAATAATAGTGGTACATACATAATTCAGTTTGAAAATTTTAAGACTATCAAAAACAAAAAAAAATCGGTTATTGTCTAAGATAAAAATTGAAAAAACGAATAACCGATTTTTTTTTTCAATATTTTGATTGTAGATAGAAATAGTTTTTGATGTGATGATTGTATTTATTTTTTTGAAAATAAATTCATTAAAAATGTAATAAATTAAAATAATATTATATTATTAATATTTTTATATATTTATTTATTTAATTTTAGATATCCATCAAGAGTTTTTGTTGGTGATACATTTTGTTATTTTGCTGGAATGACATTTGCAGTTGTCGGTATTTTGGGACATTTTAGTAAAACATTATTATTATTTTTTATACCGCAAATAATTAATTTTTTATATTCAATACCACAATTATTTCATTTTGTTCCATGTCCAAGACATCGTTTACCAAAATATAATACAGAAACAGAATTATTAGATATGAGTAAAACAGTTTTTAATAAAAATGATTTAAATATTTTAGGTAAATTTTTTATAAAAATATTTCGTACATTTAAATTAATACAATGGAATGAACAGAAAGATGGTATTGTAACAACAAATAATTTTACATTAATTAATTTTGTATTATTATATTTTGGTCCAGTACATGAAAAAATTTTAACTGAAATCTTATTAACTTTTCAAATATTTTGTACTTGTTTAGCATTTATTATACGTTATCCATTAGCTAGTTATTTTTATGATACATAAATTAAATTAATAAATAACATTACATACATATATACGTTATAAATTATTTATTATTTTCTTTAATTAAAAGATAATATATTAATAAAATTAAATAAATCATAATACCTATACGATGATTATTTTGTACATATAATACCAAAGAGATTTAAATAAAATGGTTTATTTTTGTATAAGACATGTATCAGATTCTAAATCACTAAATTTATATGAAATATCATCGTTTCCAGATGAATTTTTACATAAAGATTGTTCATCTTCACCTTCAAAATTTTCATTTTCACCTTCATGATGATCAAAGTATTCTTTTGATGTAACAGAAATATGTTCTCGATCTGTTTGTTCGTCTTTAACTGATAATTCACAAATTGATTCTTCAGAATCAGATAATGGTTGTGGAATTGGTTGTTGCGGTAATTTTGAAAAATCATAATTCAAATAATTTTTACTAATCCATTTCGGTGATTTTTCATTATCATCTGCACTACTACTATCTTTACTGATATCGTCTTCAAATTCTTCATTATATTCAAAATCATTTTTTTCATTTTTCTTCAAATTATCCTTTTCATTAGTTGATTTCTTTGTAGTACTAGATTTTTGTAAATGATCAAAATCTGTTGTATAATAACCATCATTCATATATTTATCATTGAATGTATACATTCCTGGTCCATTTGGATATTTTATATTCCAGTTACCGTGATATTTAAAATTTTTATATTGTATTTCAATTGGACCAATACGTTTACCATTCTTCCATGTACCATTGAATATAACTTCATTCTGTTTATAAATATATGATCCTAGACCATGTCTTTTATTTTTATACCAATTACCCTTATACATATCACCATTTTTATAATAATATATTCCGTAGCCATGTTTTAAATCTTTACGCCATTCACCATCATAAATACTTCCGTCTGGATAAATGAAAATACCTTTTCCCGATTTTAAACCTTTACATAATTATATTTATAGAAATAAATTAATAAATAGAAGATATTGTAAAATTTTTTATGCCATCATACCACAACGATATTGACCAAGATAACGTGCTCCATTCTTGAAAACATATAAACCATGACCATGTCTTTGACCATGACGATAATCACCTTCATATTGATCACCATTTGGTAATATAGCCCATCCCTTGCCATGTCGTTCTAAACTTATATTACGATCTCCTACATATTTCTAAATTGTGTAAAACAGAAAAAAAAAAAAATTAAATGAATTTGGGTTTTTTTTTCCCCGCAAAAAAACTTTGAATACATACACCAACTGGATTAACTTTAGAATTCAAATCATTTTCGTTTGATTCTGTTTCAAGAAGATCATCACTTTTTTCAGTTGTAGACTTTGAAGACATATTTTCAATTGAAAATAAAATACTCGTAATGCAAACGTAAATTATTTTTTAAATAATTAAAATTGAAATTTTTTTGTGATATTATAATAACGCGGTGTTATATTTTATCAAAACTACTACGTTAAAAACAGTTAAAATAAAATATGTATTAATAAAACTTGTAACACATGTGTATATACATATTATGTTTTTTTTGTTTTGAATTGGAGTTATTAAATTTTTTCTTTATTTATTTTTTTAAATATTTTTATTTGTTTGATTCTAAATACATTCGATATAGTGTTCTCTATAATAATAATAATAATAATTGATTTTGATTATTTTAAATGCACGTTATTTTCGTTTTTTATTTTATTTTTGCATAATTTTAAATAGGTATCGTTTAATATATTTGTATATTTTTTATATTGTTGTAATATGTAACAATATTAGAAGCTATAAGATTATGTAAAAATGACAAAATAAATAAACTAGAAAGTGTTTTAATTCAATTTCAGGTTAACTACATAAGTATTTTGTAAAACTATTGTTGTTTTTCTTTTTTTCTTTTAAATTATATATTCAAGTATTTTTAACAATTTAAAAAAAAATAAATAAATAAATAAATAAATTGATTCTATTAACATTCTCGCCTAAATATCAATTATTTTCAAATATGCTCATCTAAAATAAAATCATTGTCATCACCTCGATCTGGTAAACATACAAAAAATTCAAATAAATTTAATACAGGTCCTCGTGAAAATGGATTTTGATAGCGTCCACGTTTATCACGTAAATACGGGTAACGTTTATAATTGAACATTTCATTTGTTGTTAAATTCATACAAGCATGAAGAATCTAAAAATTAAAATTAAAATCATTTACATGAAATATTATTGAATTTTTTAAAAAATTTGTTTACCGAAGTACATGTTAATATCCAGCCAAGACCGCAGAATACGAATGCTTCTAATAATCCCAATACATATAGTAAGGTAAATCCTTCAATCATTACACAATAGCAGGCAAAATAAATTGTAAATGAACAATTGATTGCAACCGATAATACAAATAAAAAGAACCACATTCGATTACGAAGTCCAACGCAATTATATATGAATGGGCAATGATGATCAAAATATGAAACGCATCGATTACAAACACGACAATGTTTGGCTCTTAACGGTCGTAAACAACGGCAGCTATGGCATAATCTTGTTAAGATAACATTACGTTTTTTCCATTTATCAAAATATGGTATTTGTTTTATAGCTCTGTAATATGTATCTGAATTTAATGGAATATATCCAGGATCACGACGATTTGCTATTATCCAACTGATCCACATTACGGCATTCCAATAAATGAAACAATAATGCGATCGACGAAGTATATTCCATGTGATTGGTATACACTAAAGTAAAACAAAGTTAAAATTATATAATTAAATTAAAAAATATATGTATATTCTCTTTAGGGATTATTAATCATAATTTTATACCCTTATCATATACATCGGATAACCCCAAAGAAGAACAGAAAATAAGAATAATAAAAGTGGTCCTTTTGAATCGCCTGCACCACCAAAAAGTAATCCCCAAATATCTGATACCGGTGGAATCCAGCGAGATTTCTTTTTAACTTCATTGTACAGTAATTTAACGACATCATGATGTCGATGACTTTGTGCTAACATAATTGGAGTTTTTCCATTTTTATCACGCGGCTCTAAATCTAGATTACTTTTTTCGCACAATAAACGAACACATGTTAAATTACCAGATAAACTCGCCAAATGCAAAGGAGTCGATCCAAAATTATCAGTTTTCTGCAGGTCAACACCACTATACATTAGAAGTCTCATGAGATCAGCATGACCTTTGTATGCAGCCCAATGTAATGCAGTATCACCATTAATATCCGTTAAATGATTTAATGCACCCATACCGAGTAGGAAAGCTGCAGTAGCTGTTCTTCCATACATGCAAGCTGTCATTAATGGTGTTAATCCTTTAAAATCTGCAGCATTAACAGCGACTCCAGCTTGAAGCAATACTTGTACAACAGCCGCATGTCCTTTCCTACATGCCCAATGTATTGGTCGAGGACCTTGAGTCCCCAAACATGGCAAATCGATTGGTGCATTACGTTCAATTAAATACCTCATCATTTCAACACTACCATCCAAAGCGACCCAATGTGCTGGAGTATATCCGTGTTTATCACGTACCGACAGACATTCTAAGCCAATTTTTTCGACTAAATTTTCCATATCGGTTATATCACCGTTCTTGATTATATCGAAAATATCTTCGATATTTGTCATTGCTGATGCTTCATCTGCTAACAAATTGCTATCTCGCTGTTCTTCTAACGGTGATCGATCGACTTCTTGATCTGTATGATTGGCGCTATCTTCTTCTGATACCATATTACATGATGCAGTCAGGGGTAGCGCCCATACACTTCGGGCGGCCCCCGGACTTGGATGAACTTTACTGTTCTGCGTTCTGATGCTGTTTTCAGACGCCACGTTATAATAAAATAAAATTTAACAAATTTTTTTTTTTTTTTTATTTATTTCTTTTTCGTAAAATTCACTTTTTATAATTTTATTTAAATAATTTCAATTTCTTTTTTTTTTGTTACTAAATTTATGAATATGTATATTGTTTTAATGAAATTTTCTCAATAAAAATATGTATGTATTTTATAATAAAAATTTTTTTGAACAAATACAATGAATATATGTAAGTATAATTGAGATACTGTTGATGTGAAATGACACTGAATTATTTTTTTTTTTTTTTTTTAATAAATTGTAAAAGAAAATCAATAAAATTTTATAAGTCATGATGAGATAATAAATGCATGCGCATTTTCATGAAAATTCAAATATCAGTTACACAAATTTATGTTTGAAATTCATACAGAAATAATAATATAACAGGTAGTCATCAGCAGTCACAATGAAAATAAATATGTAGATACATATATTTTTGAAATACTCAATACTGGAATTTAATAAAAATTCAATTTTTTTTTATGTGTGTATAAATATAATTTTATTTTTATTTTTAATAATATAATTTTTATGTATAAAATGATTACATTTTACATATAACTACAATGCAATTAGTCAATGTAAAATTAAAAATAAACAAAACAAAAAGAAAAGAAACAATTTTAAAAGTTAAAATTTAATTAAAAAAAAAAATTAAAAAAAATAATTTTATTTTCTCTTTTATGACACATGATGATAATACAATACACATACACAATAGTGCATAATTGCATTTAAAAAAACAAAAAAACAAAACAAATAAAAGTACATTTATGGTAGCTAAATTACAATTTTTTTTTTTTCTAAAATTTTTAAAATGTGAAATTTAAAAATATTTCGATTACCTTTCATTTTTTTCTTTTTTAATGTATAAATGTGTATATAATAAATCTATAAAAATTTTTTTTTCTTTTACTTAATTTTCTTTTGTTAATTACATACATATGTACGTAAATAACTAATTAATCATATAAATTAAATTGCACTTAAAATTATAAATATACGTTACATATATATAATATTGCCAAAAATAATTAAAATACAAAAAACATTAATTTTATAAAATATAAAACGAAATAAAATACATAATACAAAATTATAAAATTTTCAAAGTAATGTAATATGTAGTAGCGATAAAATAATAGAAAAACGTTTACTAATTTACAATAAAAATTTAGATACATACATTGTTCTATAATATATATATATAAATTTTTTTTTTTTTAGATTTTAGAATTTCAGATGTAAGAAAGAATAAGTTTTTTTAAGAATTTATTTAGTTTTATAAAAAGTTTTTTTTTTTTTTAAATTTTTCTTTTTTTTGGTATTCTTCTCATGAAGTTAGATTAAAATGAACCCAACCAACCAATAATTGTAATCATTTTTTTTAGTGTTGCAAAAAATATTTTTATACAAAAAAATTGATTAAAGTAGATTATTATATAACAATTTAAAAATAAAAATATAAAATAATAAAAAAAAAAAACTTATTTCAAATTTTTTTCTCTTGTTTACATTATTCATTATTACATATTATTTTTTAATTAATATTTATTTATTTATTTTTTAACTTTGGCACGAGTATAACATATAAAAATTAAGAAATATTGTAAAACAAACAAAAAAAAAAATATAATAATCAAAAATAATTGAAAAATCTACAAAAAAAAAAAAATATAAAAAAATAATCCGATTTATGTATAATAATTTGATTTAATTCTATTTCTTAAAGGCTATTCTGTTATTAGAAAATTTTCATCATTAGAATTTTATTATTTTTGTTTTTTCTGATTCTAAAAATTGAATTTTTAAATTTATTTATTTTTAGTTGTTTTAAATTGTATTTTTTTAGTTTAAAATTTATACATAGGAATGTATGTACACAATGTACAATTGAATTACAAGATTTTTAATTAGTTCACAATTTATTATATCGTTTATAATTTTTGTAAATTTTCTTCAAATTAATGTAATTATTTAGTCACAATATTATTGTTTTTATTTTTTAAATTATTATTAAATAGATAGTAAGTATGTATAATATGCATGCATATATTATAAAGTATTATAGTCTATTGAAAAATAATTTTTTTTTTATTTTACAACATTTCTTTCATCTTATAAAATAAAAATTTATGAATTATAAAAAATTATTTAATTTAATACATGTACTAAAATTTAAATTTCATTTAAAAATATATATTGATTGTTAAATATGTTATTTGTTTTTCTTAAATCACATAAAATTATTAAAAAATTTGAACTAAAAATTATTGAAAAAGTAATAAAGATAGATAGTTGATAGATGATTACACCACAATACTGTAAAAAGAACATTTACTAAAGTGAATAGAAGAAATTATTTTTATTTAA
Source organism: Villa cingulata (assembly GCA_951394055.1). Classification (NCBI taxonomy): domain Eukaryota; kingdom Metazoa; phylum Arthropoda; class Insecta; order Diptera; family Bombyliidae; genus Villa; species Villa cingulata. The sequence continues at coordinate 60,247,880 of OX596018.1, read as the reverse complement.
ATTTACGTAAAATATTGTACAAAATTCAATTTCATTGCAATGTGCGCGTTTTTTGTTGTTGTTTTTGTTTAATTTTGTTTAGTCAATACGATAGTCAGTGTTGTTAAATTGAAATTCATAAATATGTAAATTTCTGAATTTTTTTTTTTTGTTTTTTAATATAAAAATTCTATCTAATTTTTAGTTAAAATAATTATTTTTTATATGAAAATTTAGTACATACATACTAATATTATAAAATAAACTTTGGCATGCAAACAAAAAGACATTAATTTATTTTATCTTTTAAATTAAAAAATATATCATCGCAGAAAATAATACAATACGATATCGTGTTTTTTTTTTGTTTTTTTTGATAAAAAATAAAAATTATAAATACATTCTTTATTTGTTATTATTGTCTTCTAACTTTCAAAACAGAAATCATAATTTTCTGGATCTTCTGGTACTGGTGGTGGATCTTTACTGATATCAACGCCTTCAGTATCTAACAAACGTAATTTAATTTCCATTGATAATAATGTTTCGAAATCAGTTTCTTTACTTTTACTAACCATTGGTTGACATAATAATGCATTAATACCATCTGTCCAATAATTGAATGTTTGTTCGTCTGGAGCAACAAAATCTAATGTTGCATGATCCATATTATCGAATGTTATTGAAAATCCAAGATGAATAGCTGATTTACGTGCTCTCATCTCTTTCATATGTGGACATTCTTTTCCAACAAGTAATTGTTTAATATCGATGACAAGCACCTTATTTGGAAGTTCTTCTAATGTTGGAATTGTTTTCTCATCACAATCACCATAGTGAATGACTTTATGATTTGGTGACAGTCTTCCATACCAAAATTTATCTTTGCTACGTGCTCCTCGTGAATATTTCGAAAATCTCGTACCTTCAACAAGGAAATTTAGTCGTTGTTGTTTAATCAAATCAATTATTTCTGGAGTGATTTTCTCTTTTAGTGTGACAATGGCAGAGGCTGTCGATTCACATTCCTCCTTAGATGTGCGTTCTTGTTGCCGTAATGTCGTTATTGTCTGATAATTTAATGTAACGATTTTTGCACGAAAATCATCCAAATTTCCTGGCCGAGATTTCAGTGAACGTGTTATCTGTTCCCGTGCCACACTGAATACTTTTTGAAAATCTTCGGCCGTTGCTCTCATATCTTTCCAAGTACGATTCAATGTCACAATGCAAATACAGAAGAATTCTTCAAAAGGATGATCATGAGTAAAAAACATTGGATGAAAATCAGTCGACTGTTCAGATGGTGGTTCACCTATTCGTAAAATATCACAAAGCAATTTCACTAATTCAATTGATGTACGTCCAAATGGACATTCGTGCTCGTCGGCTCGACATGAATTCTCATGTACGACTTTTGTGTATTGTTGTGTATAATTACGGGCAAAATAAATCATGCAATCGAGTGCCAATATACCAGGTGGGGTTTCGATAAAATCTTGTGCTGGATTTATATCACATTTAAAACCGAGTTTTTTATAGTATTGCGAAAAATTTACATTTGCTCCACGACGTAATTGTTCATCGCCAACTCCTGTTCCAGAATAATCATCAAATGCAATACGTCGTAATTCTTTGATTTTTTCATGTGCATCTTGATCCTGTGCATTCATTTTCATACGCATTCTATTCTCTAATAAATTTAATGTTAGAGTTTGTAAAACATACAATTGATGTGCTAGTTCCGTTCCGATTTTTGAACAAATCACATTATTCAAGATCACCGAACGATATTGCTTTGTACTAAACGTTTGTGCAATCTGACGTTTACGTATATCATCAGCTTTTATAAACAATGCATTTATTAAGGCTATCGTATTTTGCTGTATTACAGATGAATCAGGAACTTGTAATAATTTTAATAATTCATCTAATGTTACTTCTTTTTCAACTTGTACATACCTTGTACTATTATGTACGATATTTTCAAGATTCGATAGAGCACATTGTATGCATTCATTAGAAAATTGTTTATAATTACATACAATATATATGTTCCTTGTTATAAAATTTGTTTGTAATATTTCCCAGGAAACGGTTCCGTGCTCCATTAATTCAACAAAACTTAATAGACTGTATTTCAATATATCATGATCACATTTTGGATCTTCGATCATTGATATTATGATATTCATGCCTTGTTCCTTTATAAATTCCAATGCAAATGTTAAATCCAAACTTAATTGTGATAAATTTTCTAAATATTTTATTTTATCATGTGTTGTACCATTACGTAATATTTCTAATATATCATTAGCTGTCTTTGATGGTGAATGCCTTAATCTTAATACAGAACCATTTTTAATTTCGTTACGATTTTTCTCGGTTACATATTTATGATTGCTCAATTCACAAAATTGTAAGGAATAATTTTCTGGATCTGTTATATTCCAGTTACTGCATAATTCTTGAATTTTTCCTAAAAAATAATAAACATATAAATAATGAATGATGGAAATAATCATTGTAATAAGGTATTTTTATTAAGTATCAAAGGAGACATTCTAAGCTATCTAAAATCAATCGAATTCATATGATGTACATATAAAGTAACAAAGTATGACAAAGTAATATAAAAGCCGTATCGTAGGAAATGATTTTAGTGCACTTCCTTTTTATTTTTATTTTAAATTCAATTGCTGGATATATTGTATTGAATTTTAATTAGTATATGCCTGCCTATCGACTTTAAGAATAAATTATTATACCCCCTTCCATGATGACAACAACGATGTTGCTGATGACACATCTAACATACTAATTTTTAGGTTGAACATACACACCAACATATAAAAGTATATCTACCCAACTAAATACCTTATGCATAGCATAGACCTAGACCTTTTGTAGTTTGCTTGCATTTTCCTCGAATTATTTACCTGTTAAAGGCTGCCTTTGATCTAAACTGATCAATTGTGCATGTTGATTCTCAAGTTCAACAGCAATTTTCACAATATGTGAATCCTTGAGAGCTGGCATTTTCTTCGGTATCATTACACAAAATAATAATTAAAAAACAAAAAAAAACTAAACACAAAGAAAATTAGTAAAAAAACAAAAAATGAAAAACTTCGTACACAATTTAGAGTTTCAAAAGAAACTTCGTCAACAAATTATCTAATTTTTTGTCGTATATAGAATATCATAAATATTTTATTAAATTAAACTTTTATTTATTATAAATATTAATCAGGAAATGAGTAATTTTGCTTAAAATTAACACCCATCCGGACACATAATTTGTTTTTAAATTTTAATATAACACAACACACACAGTCACACAGAACGCACAGTCAGTAGCGTAGATAAGATGTGTATAGTCATATAGTGTATACTTTATATGTCATATGACAGTAGGGTACAGTACAGTAATAGTTAAAAGTAAAATACTTAAATTATACTTTGACATTTTTTGTTGGGAGCAAAATGAAATTAAATTGTCACAAGAAATTATCATAAGTAACAAATTATTAAAATGGTAACACTGAGCGATCCACATTACCCACATTTTGCCCACATTGCATTGCAATTACAAATTGTCAATATTTACAATAACATGTGATTTTGTGAATGTCAACGTCAGTTTAGAATTTTACATGCGATATAAATTAAGTAAAGTAAAGTGAATGTAAATAATTGAAATTGAAAATACATTTTAAGTGACAATTTGATATAATTTAAGGAAAAAATATTCCTGAATTAATTTTATAATTTATTTTGATTTAATTTTTTGAAAAAAAAGAAGAAAAAAGAAAATGGAAAAGTCGACAGGGGATTCGACAATAAAGGCCCTATTGAATAGCAGTCCATCTCCATCATCTAGACCACATACAACAAATTTTACATTTGCAAAGGTAAAAAATGAATTTCACAATTTTCATTTTTCTTCTTCTAGATGTGAGTTACATTAATATTAAAATAACTTTTCCAAATGAAGCCAGCAAATCCCCATAGCTCGAATTTACCTCAAAATTTAACAGTTCCTGTTGGTCCAAAAGATGCTATAAACTCTTTAAAAATCCAGTAAGTAGTAGATAAATATTATTATTTATTTATTTGCTTATTAATTTTTTTTTTCAAATTTTTACATTACAGAAATGTTGTATCGACAGTATCAACTGGATGTGATCTAGATTTGAAAAATATAAATTTTCGTACACGTAATTCTGAATATATTCCATCACGTTTTCATGGTGTTATTATGCGTGTACGTGAACCAAGATGTACAGCATTAATATTTCGTACTGGAAAAGTAATATGCACTGGATCACGAAATGAATATGAAGCACACTTGGCAGCACGTAAATTTCTTAGAATTATTCAAAAATTAGGTTACAATGTAAAATTCTCAGATTATAAAATTCAAAATATTGTTGCAACCGTAGATTTACGTTTTCCAATTAGATTGGAAAATTTGAATCAAGTACATGGACAATTTAGCTCATATGAACCAGAATTATTTCCAGGTTTAATATATCGTATGGTTAAACCAAGATTGGTATTATTAATATTTGTAAATGGTAAAATTGTTTTTACTGGAGCTAAATCAAGAGATGATATAAACGAATGTTTAGAAACAATTTATCCAATATTACAAAGTTTTCGAAAGAATTAGTTATTATATTTCAATTAAAATTACAAAAGCATGTTATACATATACATAATATAATGTATGTCTGTATATTTATTATTGATTACAGATTATTATTGATTAATTTACATAACATGTTACTGACAAAAAATATTCAAAAAATAACAATACATATACAATAAGTAATAGTTTTTATAATTATTTTTTAATAAATTACATTTAAATAATAAATTTTATTTCATTTTGAATTTTTTATTATTTAAAAATTTATTTCAATATTTTTTACATATTTTTGTGAACATAATATTATGTTGAATAAATTGGAAGACATTTTTAATGAATAAAATGTGTAATCATTTGTTAATGTTTAAACTGTCAATTTTTTTAAATTTTATTTAATATCATAATAAAATTTCATCATGATATTTATCAACATAAAAATATATTTTCATTTTGATTTTAAAAATACACATACAAGAGATAATCAATTTAGAAAAAATACAATAAAAATAGGTAATCATACATCGATAGGTAATCATACATATTACGTACATATATCTATGCATCTACTATGTACAGTATATGTACGTAAGTACACATTTTGAATATGTGCATACACTATGCAAGGATTTTAAAAATGTATATGCAATATGCAGACAAAATAAAAACTTCAATCATATTATCAAAGAAAAATCTTATAGATTTTTGAAAATAAGAAAAAAAAAATCTTTTCGTAACTTTTCATACACATTATATTATATAAAAATGTGTATATTATATAAAAAAATATGTATGAAATATAATTCATATGTATGTTACTGTATAATATTTATTATGATCGTTGTTATACTAACAGTGCAATAAACTTTAAAGTTTTTTTTAGACAAAATTAAAAGGTAAAAAGCAAAAATACTCAGACTTTATGGTGCCTTCATCATTCAAAAGAAAACAAAAAAAAAAAAATTATATACATTTAGGAAAAAAAAATTTTTTTTCAGGATATTATATGTAGTGGGAGTATGAGATAGAGCTATAAAGACAAGAAATTTTTCAAATAAATTATTGTGTTCAAATTTTTATGTTCATGTAGTATACATATGTATGTGCATATTCAGATAATTTCATATATGTATGTATGTCTCAATCTATATGATTTGTATATGAATACGCATAAATATTTCTTTTTTTTTAAAAAATATGAGAAAAAAAAATAATATAAACAAATGAATAAATAAAAATAAATAGAATACAAATTCTGATTTTCGATAGAGAAATACATATATTTTTTTTATTTGGTTTTCATTTTCATTGAATCATGTTTCCTTATTATTTATATTTTTTTATAAATACATATCAATATAATTTAAGAATTTTATTTTAAATTTTTATAATAATATTGTAATAAGAATTACAATAAAACTACAATAATAATTTATTTTCACATTCTGATGGATAACACAATAAAGATGTTATCAATGTAAGGATATTTGTACGTACATACCTACGTATTTTATGATTTCCTGAATATATCTTCTTAAAAAAAGATTTGATTTATTTTTAGTCATTCATTATTATTATCATTATTATTATTATTATTATTATTCAAAGCATTTATCAGTATATGAATAAAAGTAATTCATATTCTCATATAATTTTATATTTTATTTTTTAATTGTGCATCTATTAAGGATATAATCAGAAAGAAAAAAAAACTGAATATAATGACGAAAAAACATAAAACTAAAAATATTTAGAAAACATAATATGAAAATGAATATACGAGTATGCATAAGGATTACGGATAAAGTAATTTGAACAATAATAAACGCTAAAAACAATAGAATTTTGTTTGTTTTATTTTCATATTTTATTTTTACATAAATAATTTATATGTACAATCACATAAATATAATGATATATGTATGTATGTATGTACATTTTATATTTTATTCGTATTATAAATAAAACACATCATATATGTACATACATTTATGTACATATTTTTATGTACGTGTATGTATTCAAAACAATAGTGCTGCGACAATATATGGATTTCTTTTGATTTTCATCTTTTTTTTTTTTTTTTTGTTTGTTTCTGATATGTCGTTAAAAATTTTCAATCTTATATTTTTGTTTATTTTACCACCCACTTTTATACATCATATAATAATATATACTCGTATGTACATATATACACACACACATACTTATATAAGTATATTATAATGAAACTATGGATTCTGTGATTCATATTATCACTAAAAATAATTGCTAAAATTTTATACATGATAAACATACATAGATATAGATATGTATGTACATTCATGTATGTATTAAACTAACCATATTTATATGTAAGTATACAGTGGGAGGAAGTCATTATCCGGATATACATATGTACATACAGTATTATACATACGTAATTTTTTTTTTTATATTTTCTAACTTTTGAGAAATGAAATGATATTTTTGGCACAAACAAGTTTTTACCGCTTTACAGAATTTTCCTTCATTTTCTCTGTATTTCCGTTGTATAATTCACATATACTCACACACAAACATTAACAAACACACATATATGGTCGTGTGTATATGGTATGTATAAACATATGTAAAGTTTGTACATATGTTTTTTCTTATACATTGTGAATGTGTATACGTATAAGAAAATCTATACATATAATACGGTTCATTGAACTTATATGTTATTTTTCTTTATAAATATATGTACCGATATAATGTACATACGCATATACACATACATACATAATGGTATGATTATATCTTTTTTTTACAATATTTTCAATTTTTTCTTTATTATTATTATTTTTTTCTATAATCTAGGCACCTTACAAAACAACAATTCAAGGAAATCATCGTCTATGAGACGACATAAAAATTACTTAAAATGTTGTTTATTTTGTTGTAAAAAGAAATTTATAATGATTTTTATTTATTTACGTTACTATAGCATGTATATGTATACATTCTTACAAAAATATAATAATACACAATCACATTTTTATTTGTATACATTATTATATGTATGTAGAAGTACGTATATACACATATGTATATTTTTATATTTTATTATTTGATATAAATCAAATTTAATATAACATATCGTATACCTAAAAATTATTATTAATATTCTCATACTTCTATATGTGTGTTTACTATCATAAATCTTTTGTAAATGCGTGTACCATCGTGTATAACTACTAAATGGATAAAATATTAAAAAATAAAAAATGAATTTTATAACGGTTACAATGAAAAGGTGTGTCACAAATAAAAATAATAAAACAAAAAATGAAATAAAAGTAAAAAGAAATATATGTACAATAACAAAACAAATAATTTTACTTTAAATTGATTGTATTATTGACGTGTATAAAAAATACATATGTATATATATATGTATATCATTGTACACGTATCCTTTGATGTATATAAATACATACATATATATGTTCTGTAAAATATATCCTTTACAATTTGAATGTACAATTTTAATACATAAATTTATTACATATTTTAATTTTTGCTTTTCTCTCACGTTATGCCTAGGTATAGCTTTCATTTTGTTCATTCACATCCCTCTTTCTTAATACCTAAATTCTAAATAATAAATGTTTATGATGTTTATACATTTATGTAGTTGATAATATTATTTACGAAAGTTATAATTTTTTCACAATTTTTTTTTTTTTGACGTACTTTTTATTCCTTGTAATTTTTTCTGTTTCCTTTATATTTTCACTGTAATTCTTTGGCATATTATAGGCTCTATTGTATTATCGTCGTTATATATGTAATGTATATGCGAATAATTTTATTATACATATATGTAACATATACGTATGTATATGTATATACATTTATAATTTTATTGAAAATGAATGAGAGGAAAATTTTTTATAATAATGAATTTTAATAAATGAAAATAGTATAAATTCAATTTTATATTGTTTCGAAATACGATTTTTAAATTTGAAACTACTATAGTAGATATATGTAATATCTGTTGAAATTTAAATTAAAATTTGTTCAAGTTCTAATCATTTTCAATTGTTCTTAATGAATATGTGATGTCTCAAATTTGCTGTAACAACCGTACCAAAATGAAAAATGGATTTATTCCATTTTCATTTATTATGGTATGATTCATACTGTATATGTACATATGTGTAGGTGTACATAATAATGCACCTAAATACGTATAAATGTTTAATAAAAAGAAAAATAATAATGTCGACATAATGAGGAAGGATAAGAAAAAAATTTTTTTTGTCCTTCAGATTAGGTGAAAGAGTGGAAAATTAACGGAAATTATTATAGATTAGTTACTATACATATACATATAAGTACGAGGTACGAAAGTATATTTAATAGACGTCTAGAATAATATTTTATTTGTACTATATTTAGGTATATAAAAAGTATTTTATGTATTTTATGAATTATATCATGTACGTACGTATATTCATGTGTACTATGTATGTAGTATGTGTACTGTGTAGGTATTTTTTAATATAATTACATATATACTCGTACATATGCAGGTAATGTGAATCGGAAAATTTTTCAGTTAATTTTTATGAATGGAAAATTTTCGATGAATGATTATGAAATATTATTATGAAAAATATTTATAATATAGATTACGTAGTAACGGTTTACCAGGACATTTATTTTATAATTTCATTTTACTGCGGGATGTTTTTTTAAATAATTATTGATCTATTTTTATGAAATTTACAATTATTATTGTAATGATAAAATTCAATGCACTTGTATTTGTATAAGTATATCTACGTATAACTTGGTATAACGTGTATTTAAATCTTTTCAAAAATTTAATTTAAAAATGTTATCCTGTTTATATTATTTAACTTAATATTTGTTATACAATTTTACATATCAGAAAATAATAAGTTTTTGGCACCCACAAAATCAATGCATTTTATATTGACTATTGTATGTACATGTATACGACTGTAGGTAGTATAGCAGCTAATGCATATACATACAATACAAATGTACACGAAGCGTGTGTATTAGTTTTACACATGAATTGTATACTATACTTAAATTACTACTTATATACAGGGATATGAGAAAGAAAATTTTCATTTTTTTTTTGCTTTTGGTTTTTTCTAATTTTGCAAAAAAAAAAATGTTCAGTATAAATTGAATTTTCAGACTGTATACAAGAATACAAGTACAATTGTTACATATACATATATTATATGTATATATACATACTCATACTCATACATAAAATGTCTATTTTGTCCACCTACAAAAAAAAATATATATATTATATATAAATGTATATAGCTATGTAGGTACATTTTGAAAATTCTTTTTTTCTATAATTTTCTACTCATAAATATAAAATTTTAATTTTTGTTTTTTCCTATGAAAAAATGTTTTTTATACTTTAATACATAAATATGTATTTGTATGTATGTATGTACATATATATAAAATTGAATCTTTTATACAAATATTTTGAAATAAAACATTACTTGTACATTACGTGTGTGTATATATAATGTATACTTATTTTATATGTATTTTATATATGTGAACTAATACATTAAAAATATATTTTTATAGTGAATAAATATAATACACCAAATATGTATAAATATTTGTGTATATAATATACACACACTACACAAAACACACACGAACATATATAAAATAAACCACATAAATGCATTGAAAATGAAAACATAAGAATATTAGGTTCGGTGAACTGTCAGGGATACTCCTGGTAATTTACCCTAGATTTTTTTATTTTTTTTTGATTTCATCAACCTCCATATTGTACAAGAGTATAAATATAATGCATACATATATAAAGAACTATGTATATATGTTTAAGAAGGTACATATACAAGTATGTTGCTGATGCTGATATGCTGATGTTTGTAGTTTAATATAGTAAAATGTATTACATTACTATTATAAAACTGTATATAGTATTATAATTATGTGATTTTATATACATACGTATTACGTATATAGTATATTATGTATAAAAGCCACCCACTACTACTATATGAATTCAATTACATACATATGTATGTATGTACATACTTATATTTGAATCAGGAACTATTTTATTTTATTTTAGATAAAAAAGAATTATTATACATTTTTAGGATAAAGTACATTAAATTTTATGTATGTGTGCATATACTTACTTATGTATACAAACATGTACAAGTATGTACATACATATGTATAGGTATATAACATATTATAAAAAATTTATTTTTTCTTTAAAGAAATTATATATTTATTTATATACATTTATGTACTCGTATAATATAAATATACATATGTATTATATGCACATAAATAATAAGAATGATGAAGCATGAAAATAAGGATATACAAACATAAAGATAAGCTAAAGAAAAAATATATTATACATATTTAACATATTTAAGAGTTATGTTTTATAAAATATATGTATGTATCTACATAGTATGTAATGTAATGTATGTATAATAAAATGTATAATATATAAAATATATTTTATATAATAACATATAATATGCTATTACGTATAAATATACACACATAAGGAAATTTATGTTTTTTATCAATTTTTATTTGATTGATGATCATTATCCAAACGATTTTTAAATTTATATAAGTAGCAATACATATATTTATATACTGATTTTTGATAGGCATTTATGTGGTACATATACCTATGTATACGTACATATATATACATATATATATTTAAAATATTAAAAAAAAAAAATCCCGCATTTATTATAGAGAAATTTGTATGTAGATCATTCATTATATTGCTAAAGTTGATTTTCATAGAAAAGAATATTAGCGTTAATCCGTTATAATGTTTAGTTTAAGCAAAAATATGATTAGGTATTATGAGAATACAAAAAAAAAAAACAAATACATATATACACATGTATATTATATGTATATCTTACTGCATACGAACATAAAAATTTATCTACATAAGCATAATGTTTGATAAATATATTATTTCAAGTATTATTATTAATGATATAATAGTAATATACTAGTTGTACGGTTGTACGTAGTTTATCCTTTTTAAAAATTTTTTAAATTCTATATCATATCGTATCTTAGTAGAGAATTAACTTTGACTATATTGTTTAATTTATGTATAGATGTAAATGACTGGACAGGTAAATGTAAATATAAATAGTAAGTATATATGAGTGTACATATAGTATTTAATTTGCCGTACATATATTATATGAGCTTTTATATATATATATATATATATATATATACATATGCATGTATGTATTTCGTCATCATTTTTCAATACATCAAAACATATTATATAATCGTAAATGTAGATTTTATCTATACAGAATTAAAATGTGATGATGATTCTTGTCCTCTTGTGTATCATTATTTTGTTTTTTATATAACCATATATATCTCATAATTATTGTTGGTTGTATTTATACACATATACATACTATATTATGGCAAAATAAATATAGATATATCTATCTATATGTGTAGATACATAAAATACTAAATATTATATATTATAATATACATAATATGTACCTAATACATAAAATACTTTATATTCATGCATATGTGATGTACATATGTATATAATAATACTGTACATATATGTATTTATGTAGTATAATATAAGATTATTTTATTATTATTTGTGTGTTAAACGTGATATATTATGTTTTTGTAAAAAAAATACATACATATAATAGAGAATGAATAAATGAATGACCCAATTCCTGGGGCCTAGTTGCAATTTTCAGCTTTGTCCAGGTTATTGATGCAGCAAAACAGCTGTAAGTAAAATTTTGTTATAATTATATACATACATATAGTGTAAAACGTAAAATATATACAATAGAATGTATAAAATAATTATTGCATAATAATACAATGCATACAAACACATAGGTATAGATATTATATTTGTATGCATGAGTATATGAGTGTATTTGTTTTATAATCCTAATAAATACTATATGTAGGTACATATGTTAGCACAGATCATAGACATTTATCATTTTGTTAACGATATATTATATACATTTATATATAAAGAAATATACATAATGTATATATGTATATATACAAATACTTTGTACAATGCATATAAAAGTTAGACATATAAATTAATATTATATGACATTAATATATGTACATAAAAGTCCTTTATAATAATTATTTTTTTTTCTTTCCTTCTTTTATATGCATAATAACACACATCGTGTTATGTATCCATATATGTAGGTGTTTATTGAATTTTAATTTTATATATAATCTGACCTTAATTATTTATTGAAGTTGTCATTTTGAAAATAAATTAATAATTATTAATGATAAATGCCATATTATGTATGTACTTATATCAATGTTTATGATCAATGACATACGGTTAAATCATATATCATACAAAGTATAATGAGTTTTAAATAAAAATTTTAGATATGGGTATGTAGTACATATAATAGTAATCACTAATATAGTAAGTAATGTACATAACTACGTGTAATATTTTATTCGAAGAATTTGAATCATCAATGATAACGGATAATTGATATATAATTGATTCGATTTACATAGTGATATCATGATTATTGATAATAATATGATGCAGTAATTATCAGATGTTTTTTTTTCTAATAATTTTTATTTTCTCATTATTTCTATCATAAAAATAGAAAAATCATTTTTTGTTCACAATTATATTTAATACCGCATAATACATATTATTCTTTTTGGTATACGAGTATATGTATGTAAGTATATTTTTAAGCCAACATATAATATAAATTTAAGTAAATATGTATCTACATATTTTTTTCAGTTATTCAGTTGCATGATAAGGTAAAACAAAAAAAATTTAATATTCTTCCTTTTACTTTTTAGTGTGATGTGAAAAACACACAAGTCTAAAAAGATTTTTTTTCTCTTTTTTTTTTTAATTTGAATATGGGATCCTTGACATATTTGAAAAGAAAAAAAAAACGGTAAAAAAAAATTAAAGGTGAAGGTACATATATGTACATGTATATATATGTACACACAATTACTACATTTATGTAATAATTATTTTACTGTATACGAGTATATAGGTATATAAAGTATTAAAATTTACTTATAGATTTAATTATTGTTATTTTTAGTTACCTAGACCTACTGGAAGTGATGAAATGTGGAAATGTTAGTGAATGTAAGAAATTCGAATTTTTTTTTATCCTTTTAAACATGTATAAATTAGAATTTTGATAGTACATATTTTGGAATTTTTGAAAAAATTTATTTAAATTATATCAATATTAAAACTTTAATTTAATTGTTAAGACTTTATAGAAGTTGTACATGTAAATATGTTTTTATTAAAATTATTATAAATTTATATCAAAATGGTTTATAAGAGAATTTTTTAAGTTGTTTTCGATTCATTTTACTTATGTATGTTTACTTACCTACTTTTATATGAAGATAAAAGCATTTTTGCAATGATAAGCAATGCAAAAGCAATGATAAGAATATTCAACTGTTTAAAACACATATTTCAATTACAATATCAATATTAAACAATATGATGTGTGTTTTTGACTTCAATTTAATGCAAAATATATAATTTAATTACACATTATATACACTTACATAAATACATATGTAGTATATATTTATATTTTTAAAAATTATTCATACATATGTGATTCACGATTATCTTTTATTCTTTAAAATATTCTTTATATTCCATTTAGTGAATGTAGTACATACATACATACATATGTTCATGTGTATAAAATTGAAAAATTCAGATACATATTATATACATTTTTATTGTATTTGTATTACATTTTGTTACACACCCTGAAAATTGTGTATAATATAATATGCATGTATATTTTTAATATTTCACAAAAAAAAAGAGGAATCCTTAATAATTTTTGAAAGAGAAAAAACAGAGAAATAATTTTTTTTTTACATAAAAATGATGTTAGGTATTCTTATTTTATATATTACATATGTATGTACACTTCTTCATGTATAGTATAATGAAGATATGTATACTGGCGAACATATATGTATATATTTATTTTGTACGCAGTTTTGAAACAAAAAAAAAAAAATTTGAGCAAGAATAAATTAACTTAATATCAAAATAATTGGGGAAAAAAAAATTACAATCAAAATGATACCATATATATCCTTTTGTGTATTATACGCATACATTAATATGTGTTTACATAGAGTATCAATTATCATATATACATTCATTTATATACAATACATAATTACATATTATATAATGTGTTTTATGTTGTAATTATATTATTGAGTTGTATATTATGTATAATGGATATGTGATATTTTTTTAAAGGATAACATACCTTTTGTATATTTTTTAATGTTTAATTTGAAAAGCATGTAATATATGCTCTTTAATTTAAATTCACATAAGTACATACATATGTACATACTTTATTTATGTAATAAGCAAAAAAAAAAAGAAGTGAAATTGAAACTTTAACTTTAATAATTCCATATAGAACAAAAAATTTTTATTGCATGGAACATCGCATGAGTACGAGCAGTGGCGCATTTCCGATTAAGCGGCTTTCTAGACATCACTCGAAGTTTCAAAATGAAATAAATTCAAAAATGAGTACAGATGATTTGTTTAAAATACTACTCGTAGTCGTACTAATATTGCGTATACTATAGATAGATACTGCCAACTATATACTATACTATATATTATATATAGGTACTATAATAGTCAATAATCTACCCTGCTTCCGAGTATGCAAATAGAGTAGAGGAGCAAATACTAAATGTTGTTAGTTGATTTTTCGTGTTTGTCATGTACAATATTCGCATTCTTCTGCGAGAGAAAATCAATTTATTCTCAATAATGAAAATATGAGTAGGAGTAGGAGTACACATGATGTGTAGCGAATACTAGTCGTACTGATATGGGAATCTGGTACCATCGTATCATAGCATTATCAGTATCGTACGATAGCATTAAATATATTATTACTTTAAAAAATCTACTACAATAGGATAATAATCATATGTATTTATTTATTTTTCTTAAGTTACACATTTTCATATATTTTTTAAAAGTATTAAATTAAACATAATTCTATAGAAAAATATGAATAATAAAATTTATATTATATACCTATAATTATTTATATAGAATTAAATATGTACTTGTTTTTGCATATCTGTTGCATACTTTTATTATAATATGAGTATTATAGTACAGTAACACACACACAGACATACACATCCATTGACGTTACATTCCAATAACAAAATAAAAGTAATAAATTAAAATAATTTTTATTATGTACTTTTTTTTCAATTCGAATTTACGCGTAGGTTGTGAATAATTTGATGATGTATCGTGTATGATTTAATACTATATGAGTATACATATACATACCTATGTATATGTGTAATGTATCTACAGTAGTACAATAAAATGAATTTAATCTAATGCGTAGTTATATAAATTTTTCTACACAAGGCAAAAAATAATGAATGTAAATATATAAAATGAAGCACAAGAAGTAAATGAAAAAAAAAAAAAAAAACAAAAATTAACTGTCATGAATATTATTATCATTTGTATATAATGTGGGCAAATGGTAATTGCTTGGGATTCCTTCTTCTTATTATTATTATTATCAATGAATGATTTATAATATTTATTATCAACAACAAAGTGTATCAAACAGCAGTAGAAAGAAAGGTGAAAATAAATTTCAACAACAATATTCTATTATCTACTCGTATATATTTTGAAAATACAAATAATGTATACGTACATATAATGAAGGATATACAAATTATTTTTCTATTATAAACGTGTGTATGCGTTATTTCTTCTAAATTTTAAAAATAAAAAAAAATATAATAGACATACTCGAAGAAAGTATAAAATTTAAAATTAATAAAACGAATATCTACATAAATGTAAAGACATGGAGACATTATATGTATATATGTATGTATATATAAAAAGGTAAGCAGATAAAATTAATATTAGATATATGTATGTATGATACATCAACTGAATACAAAAGAGGATATTAAACAAGAAGTACCTACATACATATCTTTAATATTATTGAAACGATTTTTCAAGAAAAAAAAAACAACAAAATGTCACAGGTCAAAACAATTTACATATTATGTATGCATACATACTACGCGTTTGTATATTGAAATTTGAGAATGATAACAATTGTTTGCTGTTGTTTATTTTTCTTAAAGTGACACCTATAAAAAAACATGTCATTCATTTTGTTTTTCTAGATTGTTTTCACTATACAGTAACTTGTACTTATGTATGTATAGATATAATATTAAAGGACAATAACTCTCTAAGAAAAAAAAAAAAATCTAATTATATACGTATGAAAGTATGTAGTAGATATAATATGTATATTTATTTTATTATGTGCATACACATAAATTACGATTTAAATTTATATTTATACTCGTATACGAGTACTTCGTATTGATTTTTCATTGAGAAAAACAAGAATTTTATTTCATTTGAAATTTTCATTACTTTTTTTTTTTTATATTTTTTTAATATATATATTTTTTTTATTATTATCTGATTTTCTTTTTCAATTTTCTTGTTATTTAACTTATTTTGCATATAAATTTATATTTAAACTATAAGAATTCTATCTATAAGTCAGTATTGGTAAGTATATGCGATGTGTAGTATTTAGAGGTTAACGGGTCAGACTTTTAATATATTTTCAATCATCTTGTGAAAATGATTTTCATATAGATTTCTATATAAGTAGGAAAGTATTTTATTGTTGTGTTATGTTTTATTTTTCTGTTTTTAACTTCCATCAGAAACTGAATTACTATTATAGATAATATAATTTTCATATAAATGAATCTTTGCATTTGAAATACTTACATTTATGTTTGTCTATATAAAATAAAAATGTATTAAAATTAAATATTTATTTATATATTTTTATCGAATATAAAACAATTAATTTATTTATGCGTTTATATATTACATAATATCATTTGTATTTTTATGGACACATGTTTACAATATTTGTGTATCACGTGTAACATAAATATATAATCCTTAAATCTTTAAATCGTTTATTTCTAAACGTAATACATACATATACTTATATACATAAATGTACATTGTACAATAATACATAATAAAATATAGTATTATGTATTTTAAATATTATTCATTTTATATTTATTTACCCGTATATAATTGATCGTTATATCATATTTATTATCATTATATCTGGTAATAATAACAAGATGTAATATGTTACAGTGTTGTAAGAATATACATAATGATGAAATATCTGGTATTAACTAATATGTGATATCATGTGATATGTTAAAATGAAATGAATGTAATAATAATTATAATATATGTATAAATAATATAATAAAATTCTGTTTTAAAAAATTCATTTTAAATATTTTTGAAAATAAAAAAATAAAATAAATGAAATAATTTGTATTTCAAAATTTGATTATAATTGAAAAATTCTAGATAATAATTTTAAAAATTCGATGTAATTGAATTATGAAATAAAGTGGAAAAATAAATTCAAACACATATATACGCATTTGCGAATATAAAGTATGTATGTATATGAATGTTATGAATAAATAAACTGAATTGCATGTAATCAAGTACATAAATACACGTTTACAAAAAAAAAAAAAAAAATACATCCTATGTATGCGTGTAATTGAAAATTATTGCAATTAATATCAAGTGCTTATATTACTATGTACGTACGTGTGACTTGTGTACACGAATTGAAAATAATTCTTGATGGTTTTTTTTTTATTATTCAGTTGTATTTGTATATAAATATATGATTTGTCATTATTTACATATTATATACGCATAATTGATTTATGATTTTGTCCTGTAATCCTGGGTTCAATACTCTTATAATATCATATTTATAGAAGAGTTCAATGCTATAATGAAATGAACAATCAAATTTTCAATTACAATTACATAGCTAATTTGATATATTATTATATGATGGTAACATATTTATTGATTATTAATGTCAAATGTGTTCACATTTCATTTCATACATATAATGTAAATTAATATTATTAATTTTGTTATTTTTCACTCACCAAAATAAAATAAAGTTACAATAATAAATTGAAAAAAAAAAAATAAAATAAATAAATAAAAAAGAGCATTAAACCATAATACAATTATTATTTAAAATGAAATTATGTATTTTTTTTTTTTAGATTGTAATGGATTTTATTGTGTTACATATGAATATTTTTTTTTTTTTTGACTTCTTTTAGCACGTGTAATATTCATGTAACTAATAAAAATTTATTTTGTTTTATTTAACATTAGGTATGTATGTATATTACATACATTTTGTAATTCATATCCATACATAAATAATAAATTTGTAATAAAAAAATCTAAATTGAAAAAAAAAAATATGCCATTAAATATATTAAAAAGTAAAAATATATAATATACCTGATACAGGATTTCCTTTAATAATAATTTTGATATCCAACATACACACACACATAGTCTCTGTACACGCGGGTTAGGCATTAAATAAAATCTTTTTGATATAGTAATTTTTTGTGCGTGTTTGAAAAAAAATTATATGCAAGTCAAAACCAGCCGGATTCATATTATACATGCACTCTATACATTCTAGATAAATGTGTGCATATATGGTATATACGAGTATATAAACATAAATATATATGAATGGGATATAGAATACTCGTATAAGTGCACAGGTTAACATAAAAATCTAGAAATGGGAAAATTTTTCATTATACAGACTGTCGCCTTTTAATATAAATGAAACATGGATAAGGTATTATATACACTTTGTAATATATTTTTTTTTTGTTTATTTTCTTTTGTTTTTGATTAGCGGTAAATGAAAAATGTTTTTTTTTCTTTTCTTTTTGTGAAAAATGTTTTTTTTTTCTTACATTTTTTCACCCATTTTTTCACCCATTTTATACTCTATTATAATTATATAGCTGTGTCTAAGAGTTTAAAAGAAAAAGGCAAAATACAAGAATCCATATACATATATACATTTTTCTTCTTTACAATGCATATGTACATATATATGAAAAATATTCGCGTATTATATTCTTTGAGTTCTTTTTAAAATACTACTCGTATACTCGTAAAATATTGAATAAATGAAAATGAAAATGAAAAAAGAATTGAGTGCAGTAGAATGGGTGTAATGATACTCGGTTCGGTGTTTTTATTTTCTTTGTTTTTATATATTTTTTTTTTTTATATATTTTTATTTTATTTTTTCTTGAAACATATATGCTCTATTTATACGAGTAGGTATATATATATATGTATATATATTATAAGGACTGATATAATAACTTCATATGAGTATATTATATTATTTAAGTATCGTCATCAACTGATTTGTTTATCCGTCTTTTATACAAAAGGAAGTTGTATAGACGACTTTATGTCATTTTTTTGTTTGGTCCTAGATGCATGATGCATTATATAATAAAGAATGAATCAAGTATTTTATTATAAGGTAAACGAACCACCACCGCAAAAAAAAAAAAACAAAAAAGTCAAAAAAGTTTTATAGGCATACTTACATATTATATCGTATCGGTATGTAACGTAATTCCTATATATAATTACTTCATAATAATTTTATATACTTAGACAGACATTATACAAAAGTATATATTTCTTATTTTCTTATACACATATATGCACGTAAATATAAATGTAAATACATATGTGTATATATACGAGTATATATATGAAAGAATTAAATAAACAAAAAACAATATTATATCCTTATTCAGCATTTTACATAAATTTGCGATTTATGAATAAAGTCTATACACTTATTGTAATGTATTTTGTCAATTTATTTTTTCTCATCATTGTAAAATAATATATTATACTATACACATATGTATTACATAAGTATATGTACATGTATATGTTTGTCAAACGAGAAAAAATTAAATTTTATATATTGATTATTGGGGGAAACTTCCGAATTGGGGCCGCCAGATTTTCAAACGAAACCTTCCGATAATGATACTTTGGAATGTCCTCTTTAACGTGATATATATCTCTATTGGCGCAAATTCATCTAGAGGACGCAAACTACCCTTAAAAATTTTTGGTCCAAAATGGCGGGTTTTACAAAATCCGTTATTTCTCCAGATTAGGATCTTGGATACTTGGGAAAAGTGATTTTTAAAAAACGCGAAATATTTAAGTCCTTATATCTCGTGAATCGCTAATCCAATCACAGTGAAATAAAGTGTGAAAAATAAAGCCGGAAGTTATCTTTAAAATGGTATATTAACTAATCCGATCCAAGATCTTGATCTGGAGAAATAACGGATTTCGTAAAACCCGCCATTTTGGACCAACAATTTTTAAGGGTAGTTTGCGTCCTCTAAATGAATTTGCGCCAACAGAGACATATACCACGTCAAAGAGGACATTCCAAAGTATCATTATCGGAAGGTTTCGTTTCAAAAACTGGCGGCCTCAATTCGGAAGTTTAGCCGATTATTGTATTGTACTATGTCAGACAAAATTTTGTAAAATAAAAAAGTAACTTTATAAACAAAAAATGATAAAGGTGAAATTATGCATAAAATATAATACATATGTATGTACTTATACTTTAAATTAAAAATTAGAAAATAATTAATAATTGAATATAATTATTAATAAATTTATTAATTTTTTAATTATATATTTGTAAATAACAATACATATATACTTACATATAATTATTTCTGTCATAGATACATCGTATGTAGTAAATGTGTATGTATATGTATTTAGAAATAGATAATTAAGATAAATACTAGTTCAAGGTAGTAAAGCATACATGTACTTATGCATTAATAAAAAAGCGAAAATAAAGTGTAGGTAGGTTTCAATTCTAAGTGTGTGAAAAGTCGATCGATTTGAAATGTTCAAAATAAAAAAAATAAAAAATTTATAACATTGATTACAATTTGAATTATTGAAGAAGGACATCAATTTTTTATATAGTTTCGTTTGCACTATCAAAAATCTCTTGTAAAAATTTTTTTTTTTTATAAATCAATTATATAATAATTTTCCATTAAAATTAAAATTACATTTTGATTTTATTATAGCATTTTGTGTGATAATTGAAAATTGAATTAAAATTAAAATTTTTTGAGAGTAACCTATTGCGCATGTAGAGAAGTCATAATGTACGAGATGGTAATATACAATTTTTTGAGGTAGGTACATACAATGTGTAGAATTTTGAGGACTTTTTTTTTTCTGTTTATATTAGAATGAATTTAAGTTTAAATAACTGACGTCACTAAACTAAAAGATATGCAAGTATGTGTATATAGTACTTATTATTTTCGAATACGTATAGTTACTTTGGTGTTAGGTACGCACATACTATAATTGAGGCTGTCTACATTTATATATACTTACTTATGTAGTTAAATATGAATGAATTTGTATGTACTTAACGTCACTATAATGATAAAATCTAAACCAATATACCAACCAGAAAAAAACTATACAATTCTGTATAAATAAATAAATTTAAAAATGAAATAAAAATGCATTTATAAATTATAGTTTTTTAAAATATTATTATTTTTCATATATATTTTTTTTTTCTTCATTTTTTTTTTATTTAAAATTTCCAGATATATTTTTTTTCTTTATATTTTCTTATCGTTTTTTATTTTCTTCATTTTCCATCATTTTTTTTTTTTTTTTTTGTTATTTTTATATCAATATATGTATTTTCAAAACAATTCTATAAAATAGAAAAAAAAAAAATAATAATAATTAATTTACATTAATATATTATATACTTATTTAACAAAAAAGCTATATAGAAATATCATATCATATTTATCAATTTTTTGTGTTTTCGTTTTCATTTTTCTTTTGTTTTGTTTTAAATTATATCAAGTACTATATCTAGTTTTTTTATTAGTTTTGTTAATTTTTTTTTAAATATTTTTTTTTTATATGTATATGTATACATGTATATATATTTAAAATTATTTATGTATGTGTATATATAGTTAAAATATATAATATATAATTATATACATATATATATATGTACATGTATATATTAATATAGCAATATGATAGTTTTTATTTTTTATCTTTCATTTTTATTTTATTTAATTTATAAGTACATACGTATCTTACATATATTCATTTTTTATTTACCGCATTTTACAATAATTTGAATTCGATAAACATTCTACGTACACTCATGTTTTATTAAACGCTTTTCTTTTATAACGATAACTACTTATTTTTTTTCTTTTTCACTATACTTCCTTCTTATTATTCATTTATAATGTATATATATTTGTGTATATACTAGAAGAAGTACGAGTATATAATCTTTTTATACATAATCATTTTATTATCCATTTTCAGTTAATAATTATACACAAAATACATACAAATAAATGTATGTACATATATGTATATGCATGCATATGTTGCCTGTTTAACTTTTCCATAAGATATTCCCTATATTATGTACATATACATACATACCTATATCAAATGTACATAATATATTTTTTTATTTTGAATTTTTTATTATGACACTTTTATTCAATATGTATGTATATATATATAAATATTTGTATTATATGTATGTATGTATATTATATAATCGTATGTACATAATAAATAATAAATGATATTGTGTATATTTAAGTAATATTATATAATTTATATTTATTATCATTTTATATTTTATTTTATTTATACATATAATAAATTTGTATATTTATTTTTTTACATTCTACATAATATATATTATGTAAATGAAGTCTATTATATGTACATACATATAATGTATATATGATTATTTATATTATTTTATCTTTTTGAATAGTCTCAATACATAAATATACATTATTTTTTATTTAACAAAAATTATTATTTGTTGTTATTTCTGGTATTTTTTATTTAAAATTTTTTTTCTTTTTCCTTTTGTTTTTAATTATATAGTTATAGTTACTTAAATTTGTTTTATAATGCTTTTTATTATAATATATATACGTATAATATATATAAAAAAAGGATAATTTTTGTATATGTATATTTTCATTATACGTACATGCATAAATGTTATTTAAAATAAATTTTTCAGTTAGGAAGGAGATATAATATGTATTATTATTTATTTTCTTATTAGTTGTACATATACATATCTTTTGTATTTGTATTTGTATATTACATTAAAAGCTCTATAAATATACATATAATTGAATATCATATATTACATAATACATTATAATAATAATAATGTATATATATGTATAGTATATGTGTATATCTGATCAAAATATTCTAATTATTATTATATTTGTATGTATCTAAGTATATAGCATTTCAGAAATTTAATAATGTTTTATCTTTTTATTTTATTGCATTTATGTATATGTAATATGTATGTATATTCAAAAATTTATTACCATATACTACAAATGGTTGCAATAATTAATGTAATGTAAATACATGAATATATTAAATGTAAATATACATACATCATGTGTGTATATTTTTAATATTATAATCTATTAAATGTAATGTATTTGTATATTACATATAAATATTAATTTTTTATTTTTGTTTTTTTATAATTATTATTCATAATTTTATTATAATATATCGTAACTAATTTATATATTTTATATAATTATATTATTATATTACTTAACATCGAGTTTCTAGCTGCCGTCGAAGGGTCTAAAAATTTCTTTTATGAATTTTATTATATATATACATATATATGTATATGTATAAAAAAAAATTATTAATTTATATTATATATGTATATGTATGTATGCATGTATGTATTATATAATTATTATTTATTAATGAAAATAATAAAAATAAATTTTTTAAGTGTATATTGTTGAATTAAATTATACATATTGTATGATACATAATATCCAAAAATTAAAAAAATATGTAAAAAATATTAATTAAAAAATAAAAAGTGTAGGAGTATATATTATATATTTTTTTTTTTTACCTGACCTTCCCCTACAATAAAAATAAAAATAAAATAAAAAAAATATTATACATATTATATGTTTAAATTTCTTTAAACTTACTATAAAAATACATCTGAAAATTGGATAATTAAATGTTCAATATGATGTGGTTATATTGTATAAAAAGAAAATTTAAATAAATTTAAATAAAACTAAATGAAAAATATAATTTAAAAGATATTTATTATAAAAATGTATATATGCAGTATATAAAATATATTTACAATTATTTTTTCTGTTTAATTAATTAATTAATTTATTATGTTTTTTTTTTTATAAATTTTATTATTATAATTTATTATCGAATATGTATAAATTATTTTTGGTTATGGTTTTTTTTTGTTTTTGTTCTGGTTTTTAGTAATATACATATATTACATACACATACGTATATGTGTATTTATAATTTAGCATTTGTATACATATATACAAGTTCATATAATATATGCCCCATGTATGTATGTAGGTATATTTTGCATTATCATATTTTATTTTATTTATTTATCTATAAATATATATTCAACATTATTTTATGATTATTATCTATATTGTATGTATACTATATATATATATATATCATATATATATATATGTATGTGTATATATATATAGAGTTAGGTACATGTATTCTATATGTAGACGCATATTACAATTTTTTATATAAATTATATTTATTTATTCATTCAATAGGTATTTTCTTTAGGGACAGAATAATAATGATTCAATTGCACCTAAATATCATAATATTTGTTAAAGTTTCATATACATTTATGTATAAATATAAATGTATGTAGAGGTGTATTTAAATCATTTTTAAAGGTTTTTTTTTGTTGTTTTTTAATTAACATTTTTTATATATTTTTTTTTAACGAAAAAATTTTCATTTTCAATCAAACAAAAAAAAATATTTAATAAATTTATTAAATTTTAAAAACTTCATATCAAATTGATTGATAATTTTGTGTCAATCATTTTTTTTTTTTTTATATGTATAAATAATCATGTACTTACATGAAAATTTTCCAAAAAAAAAAACATAAATATTTTGTTCGAATCTAAAATAAAATTGAAATATGTATTTTACTTAAATGGAGTATTAGATTTACATTAAGATTAGGATTCGAGATATCTGCTATCTTGTGCACTACATATCTCCGAAGTTACTTAACCGATTTCAATGAAATTTGAAATATAGATACTTTGATATGAATTGTGGTGCTTAATGGAGCATTTTTTTTTTAAATGTCCTTGTTTCCTTTTTACAGGGTGTCAAAGTTGTCAAAATTACGATTTTTCGGCTTTCAAATGCATCTCGTAAAGCAAACACTGGATTGACAAATTTTTTTTTGAAATTTTGAATATAGGTAGCCTGAAGGATATTGTGATGCTTGGATTGAGCACATTTTTGATTTTAGGTCTTGAAATTTAGTTATAGTTCTTAAAACAGGAGAGGGTTTTTTTTTTTTTTCATCGTCAATCAATCGTCATCATCAATCGTTCAACTTTGACTTCTATTTTCATAAATTAAAACTTCTTATTTCGTTATGATTTTGGTATCAAAATAAAGTTTGGACTTTTCTGATGATTTTACAAAACAAAAAAAGTATAAAATTCTTTGTTATATTTCCATTTTTATTAACAAAATAAAATTATGTTTTTTTTTTCATCAAAATATTCAAAAATTCATTTTTATTAAGTAGCACCTAAAAGGTATGCAAAAGAATTTTTTTAAAATGTTTGTATGTAAAATCGTTATTGTTTTCAAAATTTTTCAAAGTCGAATCCTACTCTTAAGGAAGTAATCAAATAATAATATTATAATATCTATTAATTATGATAATATAATAAAAGTGGTAGGAAAAAAAAAATTGTATCAATAAATAAATAATTATAATTAATAGAAAATAATAATACATTTATATTGTATTTAATGTATTACCAGTATTACGTATTACATTATTTGAATAGAAAAAAATTTTTTATTTATTTATTTTCGTTTTGAACTGTAATTGACACTACTACTTTTACAAAGCACATTTTTTTTTCTTCAAAAATTTTTTTTGTTTGTTTTACAATTTAGGCATAATAATCATAATAATATGCAGGATATTTGTATATTACATATAGTAAATAAATACTTTCGTATTATGTATTTTAATTTTTAATTTTTACACATACATACATACTTATAATAAAATATGTATGTATATAAATATTTATATTTTTTATGTAATATTTTTAACATATACATATATTTTATTTTGATAATGAACCATAAATAGAAACATAAAAACGTAAAAATATGTATATAATTGAGCATTATACATATAATTGTGATAATATAATAATAATTATCATTTGTTTTTCTTTTTATTTTTTTAATAATAATTAATGATGATATTACGTTTATTATTTTAAAATTTAATTTATTTATTATTATTTTTTAAATTTTAATTACATAATACAGTATTATAATTTATATATATATATTAAGTTTTTTTCTTTCCTTGTGTATGAATATTATATATAGACAATGAAATTTAACTATAATTTTAAAATTAACTAAATCTAAAACCTAAATTTTGTTTTTTTTTTTCTTTTTTGTTTTGCATTTTATTGAAAAGTATAAAATATATTTACATAATATGTTTTTTTTTTTTTATTATTATTATTATGATACACCATATTGTTACACAAGTATGTATATGTACATATATGTATATATAGTTATTTATTTACACGTAATGAAAAGCAGTCAGTTGCCGTGTCATGTTGGAGAAATTTCATTTGTATAAAAAGTGAAAATTTTGAATTTTTGAAAGAGAATTTTATTTCATTGATTTATAAACATATTAAAAATGATTTGTAAACTATATAATTAAAATAAATTTATGTATTAAGTAAAGAAGCCAGTATATATGTATGTGTATTAGACATGTGTATATAGTTAAAACAATATGCGTATATAAGATAAAAAAAAAATTGTAATTAAAATAATTTGAAAATTAATTTTATATAGTAAATTGTTATCAAACTTAGGATATTTTTTTTTACATATTTACGTTTTAAACGTGCGTATATGTATTATAAAATTTCAATTTATAGAAAATTATTATTATTATTTCAAGGATATTAAAAATAAATGAATTATACATAAATTAATTTTAAAAAAATTTATAGGTAAATGACTTGTGTATAACGTATCCAGGACGTGTGTATATATAACGAATAATGACGAATATATACACACAGACAAATACATATATATTTTCAGAAAGCCAGACAATATATTGAATTTATAGAATATGTACGGGTATACATGTAAATTTATGTATGAAGTTTTTTGTTCATTCAAAAAATATTTACACAAATAAATTTAATAGAAAATTTTTCGAAGAATTCTTCTACATAATATATTTTTGTTTATTTTTTCATACTGTTTAGAAGTGGTATTACTACATTCATAAATATATAAATATGTGAGTGTTTATTGTATATAGTTAAAGATATATAGTATCTGTATGAAATAAAATATGTTTCATCAAAATATTTCATACATTGATTATTATTATTATTCATGTGAAGTACTTGTGTATACCTCAAAAATACGAGTATGTATTTACATATATGTATTAAATGCAGAAATACAAGTATACATAAGTATGTGTACAATAAACAACTAAATATGTAGATTTATGCATATGAACGTATGTATGTATGTAAAATAAATAATTTGATATCCTGCCAAAATGTAGTAGATTTGTTTTATTCAGTATACATATACATATATTTTTTTAATTTTTTAGGAAAAATATTTTTTCCGAAAGAAAAAAAAGAAGATAAGTAAGTTAGTTAGAAATTTATTTTTATTTTTATATAGAAACAGTTATAGTATAATATATAATGGTAAACATTTTATTTATTATTTGTTATTCCTGTTTTATTTTTTCTTTTTTTTTTTTTGTACAAATAAAAAATATAATGTTTTATCTGATGAAAATTAATGAATCATAACATGAATAATAAAGTGCATAGTATAAAACGTACACATCCATCCATACAAACATGTAGTACAATTGATACATTATATCATAAAGACACATACAGGGAAAATAAAAATCAATGTAAATTTATGAAAATATCTACTACTTTATTTTATCTAACTGGCTTCTTTTTTTTTCTTTCTTTATTATACGAAAAATTTTAAGAATGATAATGAAAAAATATAAAAATAAAAACAAATAATATAAAAAGTGAAAAATAAAAATTTATAAAAACAGCCAAATATATAATCCATTTACATTAATTTCATAAACTGAAATCATATCTGAAAGTACTTACTACTTAGTAAAGTATAATTATATATATACTGAATGAAATATGAACGAGTACACATATAGTACACATATGTTACGAATGTAAAAATTATTTTAATTGAAAATATTTTTTTTTATTCATATCCTCGATAGCTATAATTATAAATTAATGGAAAACATGAATATATTTAAAAAAAAAAAACAAAACACACAAATAAGTATAACCGAGAGTTAAATATATACATAAATATAAATACCTAACTGATAATTAAATTTATAAGATAAAAATTGTTCTTTTTTAATCGTTAGTTTAATTGTTAGTTCTTTTTTTTTAAAAATTATATATTTTTTTTGTCATTTTATTTTGCTTTTATATAAATCATATAATATACCTATAGTTATTTTTTTCTACAGAAAAATAGAGCATATTTTTTTTTTTAGTTTATTTTTTTTTTAGTTTTTGTTTTTTTTTAAATTATTTGTTTTGATATAATATGTAATAGAAAAGTTTTTTCAATATAATTATAGTGCATATTAATAAATAATTTATTATTATTATTTTTTTTAAATTATTCAGTCTCAATATAATAATATTATATATACTTATTTATTTATTATTTATGTATGTATATATATATATGTATATAATGTATACATGTGTTTGTGTAGATAAATCGTAGATAAAATTTTAGTTGTTTTCAATTAATAATATAATTTTGAATTTTTATAAATTATATATATACTATACGTATATGTATATATTAGTTGATAAACTTTTTTTGCTTCCTTTTTATTCTGTTAATAATTTTAATCCTATTTTTTTTTACAACAAAAATCACTTCGAATTGTTTTTTTTTTTTGTTAAATAAAAAACTTATAAAAAAAAAAAACAAAAATTAAATTTTGTATAGAAATGCTGTATGCGAACGTATATTATTTATTTTATCGCAAACATTAAAATTATATATACAAATATATATATACATATATGTATATGTATAATAAGAAGCAAAAATGCTAATTATTATTATTAATCGATTATCACATTTTATAATTATTTAAAACAAATTATTTTATTAGAAATTAAAAAAATGATCAAAAATTTTCCAATTAAATACAATGTACATTTCGAAAATAAAATAATAAATATAGTTTAGTATATGTACATATTTAAAGATAAATATAAAATTTTTGAAATTTTTCAGTTAATTTAAAATTTATGATTAAGTAAAATATACAAATAATCTATCGAAAATACTATCTACATTTCACCTGTTTTTATTCCGAATTATCGTATAATCCATTTTATAATGATCGACGTTTCAAACTGTCTAGCTCACGAACCAAATTCTCTTCATTTGATACGAATCGTTTTTTCAGATTTAATTCTGAGGATTGCTGTGAAGTGAAAATGAACAAAAAAAAAAAAATAAAAGGTAAAAATAAATTAAAATTGAAATAAAATTTAATTTTTTTAAAATTTTTATTTTTTATTTTTTATTTTTTTGTTGTCAATTATCAAGAATTATTCATTTGACTTTAGATTTTCTTCATGCTTATTCTTTTAATTTTGATTACAGTTACATTATGTACGTATGTACGAGGACTGATACTCAAAAAACATAAGAGAAATACTTTCATGTTTTTGTATTAAGTGGGTCCTCTTATTCAGAGTACAATTGGAATAAGTCATATAATTGTTTCATTTTTAATTTGAATAAACAAGAATTTTTATTTGATGTTATTCAACTTTTTATTTTTTCATTTTTTTGTTGATTTTTATTTATTTTGTGTGTGTGTGTGTGTGTTTATTACACATATTATACTTATAATTTAAATGTAGACATATTTATATGCCTTATGCGTGTACTCACCTTTCCAAGTTGCTCTTCCATTGCAATTAGCTCTCTAATAGTGTCATAGATATTTGCATTTGATTTTATAGAATCCTTTGATCTTTTGTTCTCGGTGGTGGTTGCGTCTGATTTAGATTGTTTTTCAGTAGGCGTGATAGCATAAGAATTTGTCTGTTGTTGTTGTTGTTGTTGTTGTTGTTGACTGTTTATTACAGGATATTCTGGCTGTTGGTTATTTTGTTCTTGTGAAAATTCTTTACCTCTATCGAGCATATCTAGGACGGGTTGAGAAAATAAATGCTGTGTTGGTGTTGCTGGCCTTGGTAAGACGACTTCTTTTTGTCCCGAATTTTTTTTACCATTTGATGTTGGTTTTGATGTTGTTGTTTTTAAGGATGATGATGATGATGACACAGCTAATGGTAAGGGTGATGAAGATAATACAGTTTCTGATGATGATAATTCAGAAAGTTTTATTGTTTTTTGTAATGGTTTATTTATTGATCCTTCTTTTATAACTGCTTTGTCAGAATGTTGAACTATTGATGATGGTTTTCGATTAGTGAAAGCTTTAATGGATTCATCGTTAAGAAAATTATTTTTCATTTGTGAATCACTTCGTTTCCTGTCCCAATTAATCCAGTCATCTTGTTCTTCTTCATATTCTGGTTCAGTATCATATTGATTAAATGTATTCGAAGATTTTAATTGTTCTTGCCAATTAGATAAATCTTCTTGGTAATTGTTTTCCTTGTGATTATAATTGTTATTTTTATTCATAAACTTTTTATCGTTTCTATTATGATTATAGTTTTCCAATTGTTGTTGTTGTTGTTGTTGTTTTGAATTGGCTAACATTTTTAATTGTCTAACATTTTCATCATCCATATCATCGGTATTGTCTGCTGTCGTCGACTGTTGCCGTTCATATTTATTCAATAAATCATACGGACTTTCTTCCATTTGATCATAATCATATTCGGATGGATTCATTTCCATATAATCATCATATTCGTTTTCTTGATCTCTTTGCATCTCTTGCTGCTGCTGCTGCTGCTGTTGTAGTTGTTGTTGTTGCTGTTGTTGCTGTTGAGCTTCCATTCGACGATTGTATGCAATCAAATTTCTTAAGAAATTTTTCGTATATGCATCTTGTTTCTTAGAACTACCATACCAATTTTCCTGGCCAATAACAGGATATAATTCTCGTTGCCTTTCAAGTTCATCTTCTTGTAATATTTCTTCGTGAAGATCATCTAACGGATTATTTGGAATTTCTCTATCATCGTAATAATTATAACTTGGTCCAGGCGCATAATAATATGGAGTTGGTTTATATTCACCATGATATGTTGGCATACCATACGTATGATATTCATGTCTTTGTTTTGAATACGTTGTGGGATAATAATATGCATCATTATTTAAATTTGATTCATATTCATAATTTTGCGGCTGTACATAAATTGGCTGTTCATCATAATATTGACCCAATGAATTATAATAAGGAACAATTGGATTTGATGTTAATGATGATGATGATTGTGGTACAATGCCAATATTTGATGCTCTATGATATCGTTTTGTACCAAATACTGGAAATGAGAACGGTTGACCAGGTGTAAATAGCCAAATCGCAATAATCGATAGTATTCGTAACATTTTTATTTGTTGTTTTTCTGTTTTAATTGTTAATCAATGTTCTGCGTGAAATAAATGAAAAAAAAAAAATGAAGATATTTTTATTAAAAAAATTTCATTAAAAATGTAAAATTATAATACGCAATGAATAGAGTAAACACATCATCTTTATGTCATAATATGAAAAATTAATTAAAATTTCAAATTTACTTTCATTTACTGCTTGAAGATATTTGAGTACTTTTATACGCAGTTACAAATTTAATTCTGGCCAATATTTATAATGAAAGCGAAAATAGTGAGCGTTTATTTCGCATAAAAATTTTCTTGAAGATAAGAATCTTATGTATTACATTTTTAAGATATTGCAATTTTATAATATAAAAATGAAATAAAAAGTAATTTATTTACAGATGATTTTAACATAAAAATTAAATATTTTATTTTTTTTTTTTTGTTCAAGAATATTAATTTTTGTAAGTATAATAGTAAAATTTAAAAATACAAATTTTTTTTTTTTACAAAATAGATTTTTTGTTTTTTATTTATTTTTATGTGCCACTATATACTGACAAAGAACTATTGAATCAGATAAAAAATGAAATCATATAGTGTCAACAAAAATTGTATAAGAATCATTAAAAATATCACAGATTTCCTCGACTATATTCGTATCATGGAATATACGCATACATATATATGTATATGTACATAAATATGTATGTATGTAAAAAAATTGTAACAAAAATTGTAACAAAAACTGTAACAAAAATTAAAATATGTACCATGAATATTTGAGTTTGTACGATAAATCAGAAAATTTATTCAATTTTTATTGTATTTTTTGATAATTTTATAGGAAAATTTGGTCATCATTATAGAAGCACATCATAGAAGGATGTGGAATGGGTATAATGAAAATATGTAGTACATTCAATGAATACATTTCATGTGTATTTCTATTTTTCTATAATAACATAGACAGATATACATACATGTATATACATATATCTATTCTTGATTGTACATAAAATAATCTATTCTAATATTTGTTTTTTGTATAAATAGTTTGAAATTTTCATTTATATAGTTCAGTTACATAATAATTGATGATTGTCTGTTACGTTATATTACTGTAAGTATGTGTCGAAATATTTTTATTTGTCAATATCGCAAACTTCACAGATATAAAGCTGATTTATAATATTTAAATGAAAACACAAAAATATTTTATTCTATACTTTATGTAAGAAAATGTATATGAATAAATGATACTTGTTTATACAAGCATATATACTTATATAATACTCTTATATACGAGAATGTATTATGATTATACGAGAATATGTTTAATATGTATAATGGTAAATTTTTGATTATTTGATTTTATTAAGATTTTATGCGAATGCAATAAAAAAAAGTGTTTTTTATTTCTCTCTTGAAATTTCTCTTATAAATTTATATGTGGATATATATTTTGATGTATTTTTAAAAATGCAATTTATTATTCAGAATCATTTCAAAAGACAACAGATAACAAAAATTTGATGAAAAATTAAAATCGTTTATTTAAAATGTCATAAAACCGCACAAGCAATCAATAAATAATGTAATGTAATTCGTTTGAACATAAAAATTTTAATTGATGCATCTTAATGTACTTTTGTATTTTTTTTAGATGTAGTATTAGTATTTATATAGTTAGTTACATTTGAAAGATAAAAATATGTATATACGCATATGAAATGTAATCATTAATTAATAAAATCATTATACAAAAGATACAAATTTTTATGTTTCCTTGTAAGCTGTTCAATTATTTTCGTTTTCAAATTTATTATGTAACAAAAGAAAAAAAAAATTTTAAGGATATTTGA
Source organism: Villa cingulata (assembly GCA_951394055.1). NCBI lineage: Eukaryota > Metazoa > Arthropoda > Insecta > Diptera > Bombyliidae > Villa > Villa cingulata. Next base: position 60,213,373 of record OX596018.1, on the reverse strand, counting down.
ACAATTTATTATTTCCTTTTCAAATACATTTATATGTGTGTATATGTATAATATAAAAAAAATATTTTCTATGTTATATACATATTTATATATTGAAAGTATATCATACCTTCTGTGCATACATAATTTATCTTACGAAACGTTTTTATAGAAAAAAAAATAAATAAAAATAAATTATTCGTATGGATAATACCATAATGATTTATGTTATAAAGAATCAGATGTGACGAAAAACATTTTTTTTTTCGAAATTTTTATTGAACAAATATTTATATATAGTATTACATATTATGATCTAAATTTTTTAAATACATATTAAGAAAATTTTTTCTCAGCTTTTTTTTTTTATCATTTTCATTTACCGTTTTTATATACAAATTTATATTTTTACTGTAGCGTATATTTAATATTGATTGATAACAAAATCGAAGAAAATTATACATAATGTACTCAAAATAAATAATTCGTGAGAAGAAATTTAACTTTAACAGGGAAAAATAAGATAAATAGGTCAACTACTTATTTATTGGGATCAAGTGTATAATATACAATATTATTGGAAAAATATATATATACGACAACGACAAGTATATTTTCTATTATGCAATCTAAATGCTACATACCTATATACATTTATATATATACATATATATTTTGTATAGAAGCTTGCATCATTTATGTACTATGCATGTATATATTCCATGACCTAATTTTCTGCAACAGGTCTTTTTTGCTTTGCCTTTAAATCACAAAAAAAAAAAAAGTATACATATTGTAAAAAATATAAAACAACATTATGAAGAAAGGGAAAGATAAATTGACGGTAAAATTTTCTTTGTAGATTTTCTTTATTTTCATTTTAGTTCTGCTTTTACTTTTAATTAATAATTTGATATGACATTAATTGTTATAGAAAATTCTGATCAGAAATTAAAAATTCCTCTCACTTTCAAATTATAAAAGATTAATAAAATACACATACTTTAGTATAAGTATATTCTTAATTTTTGACATTTTAAATTGAATCATAAATAAATTAAATTTACTTACCTCTATACAGATTATAGAAAATTTGAATAGGAAAATTTTAGTTCTTCAGTTCACTAATCCTTCTTGTTAACAAGTGAATATATGTATGTACATATGTATGTAATAAATTAATATAATCTCAAAAATAGTATACAGTTATCAATTTCACTAATTTTTCACTTTCTTAAATTCGTCTTTGTCTTATAAAAAAAACTTAATGTACATTTAAAAATATTCACTGCGATAGTGTAGTCCTTTAATTGTATGCACTTTTGTTATTTTTTTTATAGGTATATTATATATGTAATCACTTTCACTTGAATTTGAAATGTTAATTAAAATTTTGCATCGTTTTTTCTTCTTCTTAGAAAATTAAAAAAAATTTAAATTAAATTGAAAATTTGTATTTTTGCAAAAAAACAAAAATCTATATCATTTTATTGTATCATGAAGAATAGATAATTAAAAATTTTTACATTTTTCTAAATCTTAAAATATACATTTGTATAATCAAGAAATAAGAAATACATATTTTCGTTTTATTTTTTATTAATAAATATTAATATTTGTACTTTAATTAGTAATTAAAAAAGAAATTTATTATTAAATTGATAAAAGTTTTTGCTTTGTTTTATATAATATATTTTTTGTTTTTTGAAAATTTAAATCACTATTTTTTTATATTATAGTTATAAATTTGAAAATATTTGAAAAACTTTCCTTCTACAAAAAAGGAAATGTAATTATTATTTTTATTTTTGTTTTCTACTTTATAATTGTTCTACTTTGTATTTCGACCTTTACTTGGTAACGTTCACGAAGAGAGTAACGTTGATAGTCATAAATAACATCCTTATATAGACTTTTTGAAAGCCATAATATTTTCATTCATCCCGGACCCAAACTTTAGGGTATTATATACATATGTATGTATGGTATCGTATCTACGTATCTACGTGCATGTACATAAAAATGACTGTATATATATAGTAGTTGAATCAACTAAAAATCTAAGAATTTTTCCTAATAAAATATTATTTCGCCCACACGTTCTGAATGAAACACCTCTTCACTTCGCATTTTCATTTCGATCTAGTATTACGATATTTATGTTTTCATTATACAAAAAAGTACACGTACACATTCATATATATATTGTACATATACATATTGCTTAAAGTATGTTGGAAATATATATAATGTAAATTTACACATACAAATAAAAAATAAAAAGGATGAGTGGATGGAGTATAGACAAGAAAAATATATTTTGTCTTTGTCTAATACAAGGACATATTATTTACCAAAATAAATTGTATATTGTATCGTTCGTGCATAGTAAAAAGTAAAAACTATATAATATGATAAAATTCATGATAAATTCAACACTGTCAAACAAATCAAAATATACATATGGACATATACACATGCTTATGTGCACATACTCGTATAATGTGAAATGATATGATGTCATATATACGTATATGAATCTATATAAATTTGAATTTGAACAAATATGTAGTAAATTTATTTGTACATATACATATATTTTTATTGAATTCTCTCTTTAATACGTGTATGTGCGTATATACAAATATCGATTACTTCAAAATTTAAGGGGAGTAAGGAAAATGACGATGATGATGCAGGAAAGAGATTCAAATGTATATATGTATTGATATATATTAATGTATATGTACGTCTGTAGATGAAAAGTTTTTAGTTTTCCTGAGGAAATTACTTACCTTACGAAAGCTTTTGCTCTTTTTACAGTTACAATTTCACTATAGTTTCATGTTTCATTTTTCATTTTAATATTTTCATAGTGTATGGCGTATATGGTATAGTATGTATGTTGCATATTATTTGTTCGTATAATAAGGAACATAATAAATGAGTTGTGCTCTCGATTTACTACTGACGTATTTACGTATTATGCCTATATGGATTCATACATACACGAGTATAGCCGATGATATACTACATACTACATATCTGGAATATGAAGCTTTTTTAAGGAATTAAGAGAAGCTTTCAAATAAAAACACAATATTCATATATTCACAGCATAATTCTGCGTGGGATTATTCTCCACCACCTTTTTCGTAAATTTTTATTTTTTATAATTATTTTATTTTGTATGTATGTACTTAGTTCAAAATACATACGCACACAAACATACATAAATGTATGACTGGATTTTGTCGTCATTGTCGAGCATATAAAGTATACAAAAACTTTTCTATGTTCTGTTAAAAATGCTCAAAAATGAAATGATATATACACATACATATGTATGTATCAGTTAAGATATGTGGGCTTAGACGTATTGAACATTTTTTTTTATTTATACAAACATATATGCTTATAGTACATGATATTTACACTCATCAAGTTACCATATGTTTATAATTTTCATTATTTTATTTTAGTTTTGAAAAAAAATTTTTTAATAGGAACAGAAATTGGAATTAAAATAATAAAAATTTATATTCCATAAAATTGAAGATTATAAAGAATATGGGTAGAATATGTGCATATGTACGTAAATACATATACAGAATTATTTGTAAAAATTTAAAATACTGCATATAGTGGATGATTTTTTCTTTTTTTTCATAACTATTATGATTCTACGGCCGGTACTACCAAAAACTTGATGATCATATTTTTTTTAGTCAAACATCAAATTGAGAAGTTTTGTTTTTAATTGAAATCACTTTTTAAAAACATCGAAATTCTCATGTTAATTTATCTCACACTAACAGTAACATATTATAAGAATCTATCTCTTATATCTGTAGTTAGTAATTAATAAGTATGTAATATTTTATATATGTATGTAACGTTCCTTGTAAATGTATTAAATATGTAGTGTAACTGTGGACATATTAGATCAAAGATAAAATGAAAAGAACTTAGACAATTTTTTTTCTTTCGGAAAAGTCCGATTTTCTTTAGATGAAAACGTTCGTAAATTTTAAAATTTGATGACGTCAAGAATACCGGTGTAGAAAATCTTGTTGTTTGAGGTTTAATTTGCATTTTTTTAAATGGGCTTTAAAGAATTTATATTTTGTTATTGCTGGATGAGTGTGAGTATTTTGACTGTGCGAGTAGTAAGTACCGCATACTAATCTGTTGCTGATATTAGTAGATTATCATTATTTTTTTAAATTTGATAAAATGTCCTTTAATTTGGTATTTTATTTCAGATGTTTTTGGCTTGTAGTTCAATGTTTAATTCAAACATTTAATTCAGTTAGAATAATTTATTTTTAACAATTTAATTCTCTTAATCGCAATTAATATTATAATTATGCGGGAACTAATACACAAATATGAACGTGTAGTTGAAAAAATTTGAAATGTTTTTGTTGTTCATTAGTTTCTACCTGAAGAACTTAAGTAAGTTTTTATTTTTAGGTAATTTTCAATTAATGTAATTTTCATTATTTTTTTGTGTGTGTTTTTTTTTTAGCTTTTCTAAAATGTAAATTGTCATTGAAAGTCAAGTTTTTATAGGATTGACGTCACTGCATCTAAACATAAGACTACGTAATGTAGTTAAAAAAAATACTTGTATACGTAAAACTGTAAATGTAAGTGTCTTGAATTTTGCATTAAGGCATTTTCGTTGAACTTAAATTTACGTTATATGCACATACATAGCATATGGCTTCTTAACGATGAATGACTAATTATACATTTTTTATATTTCGTTAACAAAAATATAAAAAAGAAAGCAAAAAATAAAAAATAAAAATGCGTTTAATTATATTTACTTAGTCAAAAAAAAAAATTTATATTTACGTATGTGAACCTAATTATAACGTACATACATGCTATAAATATACTTGGAAAAAAATAATTCGTTTTTTTTTTATATTCAGTATACATATCCAGATTTTTATATTTAATTTACGAGTAAATATGTGCTCAACATGAAAATGAATGATATTCTCAAAAATGATAAAAAATAATTTTTATTTTTTTATGTGTACATATGTGTATATGTAGGAGTATATGCACGTACATAAATAAACTGAAAAAAATGTGTTCTAATTAAGTTATGAAAAATGTATTGTAAGAAAAAAAGTAAGAAAAATTGAAAACAACGAAAGATAATAAAAATGAAAATAAAAAAGAAAAATGTTAGTCGCATTTAAAATATGTATATGTATGAATAAAAGAAGCTTTTACACACATTCGAGAGATTCTATTCTAAATTTTTTTAATCTAAAAAAAAAAAAAATAAATGATACACTACTTAGTACAATTCATTTTGTGCGTGAAAAGTTATGTGTTGCCCACACACTTTTTCAATTTTTAGTATATTATTAAGTATTAAAACAACAGATTGATAAAATGTCCAAAAATTTTTTTGAATAAATTTAAAAAATTTCAAATTTACGTGGATTTTTTCCTTCGTCCTTTTTTCATAATATGCACGACCAACAACAGAGAGTTTACGTTTTTTCTTTTTCATCAAAACTAAATTTTTTTTTTTCATCTTTTATTTCAAATGTGATGCGATACGTATATTATGTATGTTACATTATAATGATACATGTGTATATATGTACATGAAATCCATATAATATGCACAATTATATGTAATATGTGTGTAGCTGGATGCCTAGTTTAATTCTAAAAATAGATTTCAAATATAAAAATTGTTAGAGGGTTTAATGGCTGTAGAATAACGTTTGTAACTTTGTATCTATCTATATTATATGTACATATAAATGTACTCGTATGTATAGATTCATGTATATGTATATATATATATATAAGTTTAATATTAGAATATATATATATATGTAGAAATGAAAGCTTATATAATTGTATGAGAGAATAAAGGGCAAATACAAAGACGACATGTGTGGGACGTGTATCGGGTATGTATACGTATATATATGTATGTAAATGATTTGATATATTTGATATATACATATAGCAGTAGAAAGTACAAATAAATGTTTTGAATTGTTAATTATACACTGTTATATTTATATAATTATATTGGATATAGTGTTTTTGATATGTAGCTCTATATATTCTTTATATAAATATTTGAACTTTTTTTTATTTCTTTTTATTTCTGCTAACAAAAAATATATATGTACATACTTATCGTATACTATTTATATGTAGATATATGTATACATACATAAATTTGAAGTGTTTAAATTGAAGAAGAAAAAAGTGTTTCCAGAGATACATTCAAAACAAAGTCAATTCTGAGATATAAGAAAATTTAAGAATTTTTTTCAAAAATAATGAAGAAACAAAATTGTTTTAATTGTTAATATAGATAGGACAATACTAAAACTGTTAGAACTCGTTTATAATTTTCAAATTTTATTAAATTATTTTGAATTTCGTTTAAGGACACAATCAAAAATTTCATGTTAGCATATAAAATAATGTGAGTAAGTAATACATATCATTATTATATTAAGTATAAGCCTCATGGATTCACATAACATTCTGCTACTACAAATATCAATATATAACATACAAATACATTGTACATTATAATACATATATGTATATAATGTATCAAAAATTAAGATATATACATACCTACATAAGTAATATAATAGTATACATATGTATAAATAAATATGAGAAGGGAAAATGACGTAGCATGCGCTGCAACTGTATTTATAATACCCCTAATTTTTTTGACTAGTATTTTTCATATTTTTAACGTATTTTCAAGTGTATAGTTTTAATATCTATAATTCTATGGTTAACTTATATGTATATTATATGTAATGTATACTCGTATCTCGTACATAATATGTATTTTTATTCTTATTGTTCTTATACTGTTGTTATTTATATATGTATGTTTCATAAATATCATCCGCATGCATACATGTGCATATAGTCGTATAATATTTAATATATAAATATATATGTAGTAAATTATTTATATATATGTATTTAACTACCTACATCCTACATATGAAACAGTAAAATTTTCATTCACAAAATTTTTCCTTTTTGTTGTAATTTGTGAATATAATCACAAAAGAGGTAATGACGAAAGCAAATATGAAAACAAAAAAAAAAAAAATTTATTAAAAAGAATACATACATAAAAAACGTGCATACATACATGAAAATAATAACAAAATATATGTGTAAATGTTACCAAATATATTTTGCATATTATACAATAGTTTGTATATGCACATAAATGTACACAATAATGTATCTAGACAATAATATACATAATGTATAATTTTTTTAAATGAAGAAAGTTTAATTTTTCTTTTATAAGTATTAGATTTTTTTTTTTTTTTAGTAAATTCACTATATTTCATAATAATTAGATTACATATTACACACATTATAACTAATATTTTTTTATTTGTCAGGTTTTTACGTTTTTTTGGGTTTTTTCTTCTATATTTTCTTCAATGATCCATATGATGTATACAAAAATATACAATAATATTAAATAACACACTGCTAAAAAGATAAATACATATATGTAGTATGTATGAGAAAAATAAAAAACACAAAAAAAAAAAATAAAGTCAAAATTAAATTGTTCGAGTATTGAATTTAAAATGAGACAAAAGACAAAAAAAAATATTTGTGTAACTTATTTCATTCAATTATAATATACAAGGATAATTCATTTTAAGAAGAATTGTGGGAAGTACGTATATATACACATACACATATATAAATGAAAATTATATATTAGTTTTTAGCTCGTAGGTCGCAGCTACATACAACATATGCTACAATGAATACAAATGAAACAAGAATAAAAAACAAAAATTAAGTAAAATTGAATGAAATATTTTTTTTTTTTTTGAAATGCAAAATGCAAAAGTATACTGTAGATGTCAGATGAATATGAGATGAAAACAAAATGTCAGTGTATAAATAATCAACGTTTAAAAGCTTTAAATACTGAAAATTCATTTTCATATTTTATAGGTACATATTATACGTATTTGTACATATGTATGTACATGTATCCTTGTAAATTCTCTATAGTACTCTAAATTTTATTTTCATTCATTATTTTTTTATATAAATTTACCAGCTATATATTATGTACATTTATAGTGCAGAGAATGAATATCTCAAAAATATACATAAGTACATAATATGTATAACATATGCATGATTATGGATTTTTATTTTATTTTATTTTTAAAATTAAAATGTTGTACATACGTGTGTAATGAATGTATGTACTATGTACTATGCATTTTTTTTTCATTTTTTTTTTTTTTTGGACATAAAGAGGTGGTTGTGGCTTGGCGCCAATGTTATAATTTCACTGCATGAATTTTATATTTTATTAAAATTTGACTATATATAGTATTTTTATGGTTTTTATTCTTTTTATTTTTTATTATTTATTTTAAAAGCCTTTTTTTAAATAAAAAAAAAAAAAAATAAAATTTATAATATATAATATAATATATGGGAAAATAGAAGAAATTCAAAATAATTTCCGGAAAGAAAAGAGCATGAATATCAAAAAACTAGAGTAATTATACTTTTTAATATTAAGGATCAGAAAGTTTTTATATTTAAAAAGATATTATGTAAATATATGTAGCTAATACATTTTTATACGTATTTTTATATTAGGTGTGAATGAAAAGGATTTTTACCAAAATAAAATTAAGATGAAAATTTGAAAATTAAATAATGTATAGACAATGTTTTTTTTTTCCCCCTTTTAATTACGTATACACATTCTTTTGATTGATTATTAGATTATGTTTCAAGGACTATATATAAAAATACTACAAAATTATATATGTATAAGGAAAAATATTTAAAAACAAATACATATCTGTATAAAAATAATAATAAAAACAGAGTATGAAGATTGTTGTTTATGTGTTTTAATATCGTTTTTACTTAAATTGAATTTTCATGAATATAAAAAGTTTGATATACAAATTATATTGTGTATAGAATTAGAAACATAGTAATTAAAACTTTTTTTTCTTTTGGGTTCTGTTTTTACTTATACGTACATTATAAGTAAGTAACTATAGTACGCATTTTTATTTTATTAATAAAAAAATTAATGACTTAAGTGTACATATATATTACATGTAAATATTATACATTTTTATATGGAATATTTATCTGAATTAATATAAAGAGATGATACAAGTGGTATGTCCATATGCAAACTGTATAGATAAATTCAAATTTAACTAACCGTAGAGGAAAATATTTAATGTAAATTTAGGAAGCAAAAGTGAATTAAATAATACGCATGTATGTATGTGTATAATAGTGTGTGTATATATATATATGTACATAAAGGAAATATTATTTAGTCATAATACATACATATAAATATATGTATATTTTGTAGGTTCAAGTTCATGACCTTTAAGATAGATAAAATGAAAAGATAATAGAAATTTGTACATTATATGTACATACATTACAACGCATAAAAATAAAATGAATTTGTTATATTTTATTTTATTATTTTTTTTATGTACAGATAATTTTATTTTAATACACATTACGTATTTTTATATAATAATGTATATTTAATAAAATTATCATTGTATACGCATACACGAATTTATATTTTCGTGAAAACTAAAAAGTGAAATATGTATATAATAAGAGAATCATATTATAAAAATGAAGCCATGCATATATGTACATGATGTACATACATAAATGTATAGTATGTGTATGCAATATTTTTTCAAAAAAGCTTTATATGTTAAGAGATAGGAGCTAGGAGCATCTAAAAATATACATATACTTATATACGACCATAATACAAGTAAGAATATTAATTTAATTTTCATTTTTTTGTTATACGCTTGTATTATGTAGAGCTATAGTTTGTTGCGGTTATACTTGATTATATAGGTTATATGCATATATACAATTATCTCTATTTTCATGATACAACATCAATTTTATTTCTTACATTTTCACACTTTATGAAAACTTTTTTGTATCTCTGGTATACATACGAGTATATACATATATTTGTCTATATGATAATATGCATGTACATTTATGTATATTTTATGCTCGTACTCGTATATAATATTTTTTAGTAATTTAATATTGTGGTTTTTTGTTGTCTCATTTTTATTTTTTATTTTTTTAGTTTTTTTTTTCGTCGGTTTTGTTAGTATAGCTTATCATCTTAAATGCATGACCATGTACTGGGGCAAGGACAACATTGTCTTACATTTGACGTCATTCTTTTATGTATCATTATTATTATTATTATTATCATTATTATGATTATATTATCAGTTATTTTCATTTTTTCTTTTTTGATATACATAAAGCATGATGTACATACATATACATATACATATGCATGTGTTTATATTATATAGAAAAGCAAAAATGTATTTAAAAAAATTTCATAAAATTTATGAAAAACAAAAAAAAAAAAATATGAAAATTTAGCATTTTGTTCAGTCCTGAATTTATCAGTATTGTTGTATATTCGGTATCGTATATTCGAAATCCACACTTAATATTTATATGTACCTATATCTTTTGATATGATAAAGTATTTAACACGTGTATTTAAAGAATAAAAAACACCTGTCAAGACAAAAAAAAAAATAAAGAAAGGACAAGGAAGTAGTATGATAAAGACAAAACAATAAATATGTTTATGTATCATATGCGTACATGTGTTTTTTAGCAACAAAAGCGTGTTTTAAAAAATCTCTTTTTCTCAGATAATATATATAAATGTATACGTAATTAATGTCATATATAATCGTATGTGTGTATTTTAAATATATTTTGTATACATATGTATATACATATTATATAAATATACATTTGAAGGATTTTATTTAAAAAAAATTTTTTCGAATAAGAATTAAAAATTATTTTCAATTATATGAACTTAGTAAATTATTATTATATTCAGTAATTTACAGATGTAATATCTATCAATTTTCATACTATGTATTTTTTACATATTACATATGTACATTCATATGAACATTGATAAGTAAAATAATATATATATTTTTTACAACAAATGAATGTTTCAATGCAATTGTAATTGCATTTTATGAATAAATATTTTTATAACCTTCTCTTTTAAATTACAATAAAATGTTGATTATTTATTTTTGATTTTATTTTTCATTCGTAAATATACATAAATATTGTATTTTAATTTAATTCGTATAAATACAATTTTTATGATAAAGAATAAACAATATGTGTATGATTATATATGTACATAATATATAGACATGAGTTTTTATTTATTATGTGTAGAAAAAAAAAATGAATGCAGTTATAAAAATATAAAATTAAAAATTGAATATTAATTGGAATTTTTTATTTTATTTATTTATTTATTTTTTTTTTTTTTTTTTGAAAGGATAGTTCACATAACAGTTTGAATGAAGTAATTTAAATATGTGTAAATATCAAAGTGTTCAAAATTTCAATATTGAAAGATATAACATACATATAATTATTTATGAAAGTAAAGGATAAAAAACAATAAAAATTAAAAATCGATATAGAAATAGCATATATGTATGTACATACATACGTAAGTATTTACCTATGTGCGAGGATAACTGTATTTATTTTAAAAATTTTCATCTCATTCAATAAATTAAAGAGAAAATAAAGTTTGTATAAATTTGTGTTTATTTTTTATTTTATTTATTGCTATTATTATTTTTTTTTTCAAATTTGAACATGATTTACATAAAAGATAAAAGTTTATAAATGTATTTAAAATTATATTACCTGTATATATATATATATTTCTATATAAAATTAATTTAAAAAAATTTTATATAAAAGGACTTCTGTACAACAATCAAATTATTGAAGTTTTTTCTTTTTTTTTCTATTCGATATTTTATATTGCTGTTCTGCTATTATATACGAGCAATTCATTTATATATACATATATATATATTTATCATGTCTGTACGTGTAATTTAATATTAGAAAGCAATTTTCATCAGGCTAATAATCAATTCAAATGTGTTTGACGTCAATATATATAGGGTAAGTATAATGTAATGTATAATGTTAGTGATTTATGCTATCGTCATTTTCATTTTATTTTTCTTTCTGTTTATTATTCGCTGTAAATATATTATCCTTTCTTTATTATGTTACAAGTATTAGCACCATGTCGATACGTATACGTGTATAATGTAAATGTATTTATATGATGCTGTGCATATGTTTATATGCATAAATATGTATATACACGAGTAATAGCTAATAAATATACGTATATGTATATGTAATGTATAAATAAACGGCTCTTAATATTACATAAAAATACATTTATGTATTATATAAATGATATCGTACAGATAAATGAGCTAAATATTTTATATATATGCGTATATACTTATGTATAATTATGTATACTACCATATAATGTGTAAAATAGAATTGAAGTAATTTATAATTTATCGACACTTAAAACATTTAAAAGTCATATACATATGCATACTTAAACTTTTTATTGTTATAATAGAATCTATTCATTGATTTTTCATTATGAGATTGCCTCATTATTTCCTGAAAATCTACATAGACATTTCTGACACTTTGATGGTTTTGTCTACATATGTATATCCAATAATACGTAATACCTACATATATGTATTTATAGTTTTTGATTTTCCTCTTTTCTTAAGTTCAAATTAAATAAAATATTCATATAATGTACATATATAAAATATGTATTATAGGTATTTACTGTATTTTATTAATGTATAAAAGGCAAAAAAAAAATAATACTAATAAAAATAAAATTCATTTCACTTGAGATTGACGTCAATGTTCAACAGTTCATAGCATGTTATATGCATACATATAAAATTCAAATAAAAAGACGGTTGATATGAATACATAAATTCAACCACACTACAACCACTAATACAGTAGATAATAATGTACATACATTATACATACATTATTTATGTGTATGTATAAAATTAAAAAAAGATTTATTTTTATTATTAAATATTGAAAATTATAATGACGATAATGCTAATGATGATTATGATAATTAATAAATAGTCTCGTCAGAGTGTTTGTATACGAGTACATACAATTTTATTTATGAATGTGTATGTATAAATGTATGTAAAAAATTTATAATTAAATTTAAGGATATTTTGAGAGATTATTATTCAAATATGATTCAAATTATTAGGTAAATGTTTGGAATAAATATATGCATAATATTTTGTAATTTATTTTGAAATTTTATTTCTGTTTCGTTTAGTACGTATATATTACATTTGAATGAACGAAATCATGATTTAATTTTATGATTTGTTTAGTTTTTGAATAATGTTATTATCATGAATTCATATGTATACGTAAAATTTTATGATATTGACGACAAATATTCAGATGTAATATGTAGATAAAAATATAAGTATATACAATTGTTTTACATATTCGATGATTTCGTCATGTAATGTTACATTATATGTAGATGAAGTATGTAAATGGTTGATTTTTTTTTTTTAAAGAAAAGAAAATATTATTTAGGTATTATGTATTATTTAATCATTATACTTACTTATTATGTAGTATATAATAGTTAATGAAAAAATTTAAAAGTATTTAAATAGTAATAATAATTTGTTATAACTTTTATTTACGTACGTTTAAAAAATTCTCAAATTTTATGTACTAAATAAAATGATATAATATGGATGCTGCATTTCAGCTTACTGAAGTGTATAAAATGAGCTTCACCTACATACCTATACATATAGTGGAGTAATTAAAAGCTCTGGGTATACGCACGTTTGTATTGTATATTTATTGATATATTTATATTTATGAAAAAGAAAAAATTATTTTGGTACACGCGTTCAAAATTATTTATTCATGAAAAGTAAATCCTCAAATTTAAATTAAAGTCAATTTCCTACAATGTTTTACCTATACGTGCAAATAAACTATATGTATGTGTTATGTATACGCGAAATACAAGACAAAAAAAAAGGGTTTCTGTAAGACGGTACTTATTAAATCTTTCTAAAAAAAATTTCTTTTGAGTTAATAAATAATAATTTTTTTTTAGTTAGATTTCATTCATTTCTTTTTTGTTGCATATATGTATATATATTACATAACATATAATAGTAAGAATTTTTTATATAAATATTTTTTTTTTCATAGATTGTATGCAAATTAGATACGTATTGTATCTAAATAATAATATAAGGATAGTAGATATGGGTCAGTATTTAATGATGTATATGCAAACACATATTGATTAATATACAAAGGCCCAAACATCCATATAAAATACAATATAAATTCAATTATACATATATGAAATACTTATGAAAAGGTCAAGTATTTGAAAGTAGAATTTTGTACGAAAAAAAAATTATACACGTACAATTTACAGATGTATACTACCTTATGTATATCTGTATATGTTAGTTTCGTTTTCAATGAAGTATGAATAGAAGATTTTGATTTTGGAAAATATAGTAACAAAAATGGTAGTAAAACATAAATAATTGATTGATTTTAAAATTTATCATTCGAATTTAAACTAATTATTTTTTTTTTATTTAACATTTCTTTTTAAACTAAGTATTATGTTAAATCATTTTATTTATGAAATAAATTGTATTTTTAAATTCAACAGTTAAATGATTTTAATGAAATACGTATATGTACACGTTTTCAATCTCCATCCTCTACAAAATTTTTTTTCTATTTTTCACTTTGATCAAATGGAAAATAAGAATGTGTGTTCAACTATTATATTTTCCTAATAATTAAAAAGTTAAAGACCAAAAAAAAAAAAAATAATAAACATTAAAATTAATCATGTATTGTGTAAATAACATCATGATGTGTGATGTGATGATATAATATTATGACGCCAATGTCAAGTAGTTTTATCTACTTACATATTTATAACAAATAAATATTTACGCAAAAAAAAATTTTTTTTTTTATATGAATTATCAAAATTCAATAGTGAAAAAACAAAAAAAAAAAAAAATCATGCTTTCAGCATATCAATAAATACAACGCACATGCATAAATATTCTTTTGACAATCTGTCTTTTTTTTTTTTTTTTTTGCTTTTGGTATATTGATAAAAATAAAAGAATACTCTTAGACTGGTATACATATTTTTAATAAAGGACATTTTTAATGTTGTTTTGTTTTTGTTGATGAATTTTATGTAAGTATTTCTGAGGAATTAAGTTTCAAGGTTAAAAATTTATTATTCATCAATATAATATATATTTGTAAACATTTCAATTTTTCTATAACGCCTAATGAGTGTCAAAAACAGAAAAGAAAATATTCAGTTGTAGTTATATGGATTTTCTTTTACTTGATCAAATATCGTATCAAAATACATTATATACATAAATACGATATATGGTACATAAAATACATAAATTTATAAACTTATTCTAAAATTATCATGTTTGAATCTATGAGAATATAATATGATTGCGTAGATTTTTATTAATATGCAAGATACCAGCATAAATGTGTTCGTATATGTTTTAAATGTAAATAATAGAATTCGTGATTATGACGTTTGTGTGCATGTATTTACTTCCTGCTGTACTACACAGAAAAATAGGATAGGAAACTAATATATAATATATATTGATATAGAGATAATTTTATCTATTACTAAATCATGGTATATAATCGTATTTTTATAGATTTCCAATTAATTCAAAATTCTTAATGTATTTTTTAATTTGTACAAATTTAATTCATAAATGAAATGTGCATACAAAAAAAAAAAAATTTCAGTTTTACTGTTATGCACCGTATCTACATTTAAAAATAGAAAATTGATTTCAATTATTTTTATATTGTACTACATTGTATACATTGTAAATTTAAATGAATGCATAATAACTTAGGGGGAAGGATAAATAAATGTATTATTTCTATTTCTGGTATTCTTTTATTTTATTTAATTTTTATTCTATTTTTATTTTTATTATTTTCTTCAATTATTTTACTTTTATACATTTTGAATCAACGTTAAATGACTAAAAATAATTTTCAATTAAGAAATTGCAGAAAAGAAAAAAAAAATTCATTCATTTCAGTTTTATTTTTATTTTTTTTTATTTTTTTCATTTCTATTTTATTGCATAATCTTCTTGACCTGGAAATAATTTAATTTTTTTCGAATTGAATTGAATTGTATTTTTTATTTTGTCGTCATTTTAAAATTAACGATAATCTAATTGGAAAATTTTAACTGGTTGGTATACGAAATAAAAAAAACACTTACGTATATATTATTATGTGTTTGGAAAAATTGATTGTGAATTACTTCTTATATTATATTCATTGCGTTTAGTTAGATCAAGTTAGATATAAACCGATTGCATTCAAATTTGATTGATTTATGTAAATTAAAATTATTTTATTGATAATTACTATATATCAGGATACGAAGACTACTACATATATGGTATATACCAAAAAAATTCATATAAATCTAGTATTTAAAATTTGTATTATTAAAAATTTAATTAGAATACGTATATTTGATAATTCACATTTTGATGATATAATTTTATTGAAAAGCATTGATCTAATATTGAAAATATGTATTTTTTAAGGACTACTTGTTATAACTTTTGACACTAAAACAGTAAAAAAAATTGTCTTCATTTTTAAAATTATAAAAAAATATTATATAATAAGTTAAATAAAATAAGAGTTGATATAATTTTAAATTAAAAATAACTCTTATTCATAATGATAGAAACAAGGACATTTAGTTTAGTTTTGTATTTTTTTTATTTTTTTTATTTTATTGTATATTTAAGTATGTAGTATATGTATATGTTAATATAAAATGCATGCATATAAATAGGATTTTATGCAAATTGTAAAAATAAAATTATGTTTACACATTTATAAGAATTTCATTTTAAATAATGATGATAATATAAAATGTTCAAGTGCACAACTGTTTTATGAGTGTGTTAAGATGATGATAATAATATAATATGAACTGAACTTGCATATATTCATGTAATAAGTATATATACATTATTTATTTATTATTATGTTTGAATATTATATATGGTTAAATATTTTATAAGAAAAATATTTTTTTTTTTTTGTCAACCTTAACCTTCGATTCTTGCTATACGATAAGTACATAATATGTATATTTACATATATGCACATAATACTTATACAAGTATATGCATGGAATATACATACATTTAATATTGAATACGTATACAAGTATATAAATAATTTTATAATAAAATTTTACACGTGTTATTGCATGAAGGAGTAATTGTATGTTGTTTTATGAAAACATTGTTTAATACACAATATTATTAAATCATAAAAACAAAAAGCACAAAATTTTTTTTATTGCTTCTTATAAACGATTAAAGTTTAATAAATTTGTTTTACGTAAATGGTAAATGTATAATGATGCAATCATGTTTTAAAGTACATAAGGACAAATATTCTATATAATGTAATAACTGATTCAATTGAATAATTCTAAGAATGAAATATGAAGAATTTAAAAAAAAAAAAACAGTTATATAAATGAAAATATTTTTATGTACTTGGGTGCTATAGTAAATGACATAATTAAAAAAAAATTAATATGAAATAAGGATATAAAAAGTATATAGTTTAAATTATAATTCAATTTGTTGTTGAGATTCATTATTATGCAATGAAATTAAAAACTCATTTTATTACAGATTTATTAAATAAGCAATATGCATATTGAATTTAGCTATTTTTGGCACTTATATATGTACAAGTAAAAGTGTACGAGTGTATATGGATGTATAATACATAAATAATAGACAACAACTATAAACTATAGTAGAATGATCTTTCAATTTGAATTTAATTATTAGTTTATTATCCTAACATTTAAAGTATCATACAGTATGTATGTACATACGTTATACAAGTAAATCAATAAATTAATATTTATAAACAAAAATTTCGAAACTGTGTTACTACATTTGGTACACTCTATATATTCGTATATATGTATAAGATAAATTCCTGTTATTTGTCTTTTGAATGTAGAATTTATTATATTAAAAGCAGAATGATGTAGATGAATAAAATTCTTAAATAGATTTTTATAATGAAAAGTACATTTATATATCTACATACTCTCTAGTCTCTATAGATATTTATCTACTTGTACATATGTTATGTACACACACACATTTATACAAATTATAATGAATAAATAAACAGATAAGGTATTTCAATGAATTTGATTTATAACTCTCAGTATATGAAATTGTATTGAATCAATCACCTTCATGAATGAAATGAAATAAATTTACATAATTACATGTACCTATACTCGTATGTATATTACATATATACCAATATATTATATAAGTACATGTATGTATATGCCTGTAAAATTTTTAATCAAATTAAAATCATGAATGAAAATCTAATAGATATTTTGTACATATAGTACGTGTATTTAGTTCGAATACTCATGTACATGAATATTCATTATTATGTGGTAAAATATATACAGATCATTTCATATTTAAATATGCAATGTAGAAATGAACTGAATAATATATACGAGTATTGGTATCTAATCTTTATTTATTTATTTTTTAAAATAAACAAAAAGAGAATAAAAAAAAATTATATTCAACAAGTAAGCGCTTCTATTGTCCTTTTTTAGTTTAAGTATTTTTCTAAAAATATATACAATTTCTTAATAAAAATTTTCCATTAGGAAGCCATTCGCATGAATAGGGTAGAAAAATTTTTATAAAAATATCAGAAATTTTATTTATTTTCTTCGAAATAATATATTTTTATTGTTTTGATCAAAGAGAAAATTCCAAAGAAAATTTTTATTATTTTCATTATTAGAATTTCAATTATTTCGAGTATAATAAAAAAAATATTAAAGTTCTTTCCAATATTTATTTTTAATATTATTATGTTCTTTATAAAACTTTTTAACTGGATTTACTCTTTTTACGTGAAGTATATGCATGTATGTATATGTTACAAACATTTTAAAATTTAAAGAGCTTTATTGAAAAATTCTATGAATGTAACAGTAGGTAACAATATACGTAAGTTATGTAATCGTTTTTCTATTCATGAGAATAAATCATTGTCTCTTTATACCCACCAAAAGAAGTATACATACGAGAAACAGGAAAAGACAGTAAGTAGTATTTAGTAGCAATGAGATTATTAACATCTAATTTATTGTATGATATATGGTATTTCTCGTTTGACATTTATCAAATATTTGGAGAATGAAAGAAAACATTTGAAAGAAAAACATAAATTTGAATAAATAAATACATTGCATACAGTTGTATTATATGATTCATTGGAAAATTTTCATGATTAATTTCTTTAAGAAAATTATACAAAGTTCAATATGAACTTGTATATGTATGACTCGTACATACAAAAGTTTAATTACTATACATTTAGTTACTTGCAAACGTAATTCATCCCTTTATCAACATCTTTTTTTTTTATTAAAATTATACACATATACAAAATTATGTATTGTAATCATTGTAATTTTTTTTAATGTAATCATGCAAAAATTAAAAAAAAAAAATTTACGTTTATTTTTGTTCCAATTTATGTAACATATACAAGCAGATTTTTCATTAAAAATATTCTTCAAATAATAATAAAATTTAATTATATCATAATGAAAATGATAATATAATTAAATTTGATTATTTATTATGTTTACAACCTACATAAAAACAAGAATATGTAAGTATATGTAAATACGAGAATATAAATGGATTGAAGAAAATATGAGAAATTTCATTTCTATTTTCGAAAAATTTTATAATTTTCAAGTTATCTTTTATTATGATTTTAAATATGTATTATTTTCAAATACTTATTACTATTATTCTTTTGTTAATTTATTAATGAAAGAAAAATAAAAAAAAATTGAAAATGAAAGTAAAAAGAAACATACATGAATTCAAACATATATAATGCAGTACATTACATTCGTTATTTTCGCACATTTAATAATAAGTATGTATATGAAGAATATGAAAGAGAATGAAAAATAAAATTTGAAAAAGAAAGAAAACAACCAAACAAAATGAAGAAGACGGATAAATACGAGAAGTATAGGTATTTAATTTTATTAAATCATTGAAGTGAAAAAAGATTAAATTTCTAAATTTTCTATTTTTCAACATCATTGTTTTCTGTATGTGTTTCTGTTTCTAATCCATTTCATTATTTAATCCATGAAATACAATAATAAATTTAATATGAGAAATAATATTAAATGATGTGGGTTTTAAAAGCATTGTATAATACATGTTTACATATAAATACATACTATACATAATGCACACTTTATTTAAAGTGTATTAATGTGTGTATATATATATATATATATATATACCATTCCAATATTCTTTAAGGAAATAAAAATAAAATTGTAAAATTGCTATAGAAATATTATATCCTTCATTGTTATTTTTATGAAAAATCAATACTTTTATTTGAATTTTTTGAGTATTTTTTTCAAAATCAACAAAGGATAATGCACTATGAAATATAAATATGTTACATATTTTGTATAGAATAATCGAGAAAAAAAAATTTGATTAGAACACGAATAAAAAAAATATGTATAAAATTTGAATTATATTTTAATTTTAAGAATAAATTTAAAATTTAAATTCACATCAAATAATGCATTCACTAATGTTGGATACAAAAATGTCATGTCTATATATGTATACTCATACAATTTATAAACTTAAAATACATACAAATGTTAGTAAGTATATAATGATTTTATTACGTTTGTATTTGCAATTTGTGGAATAGAAAATAAAAATGATAGTTAAAAATAAATAATGCTTTATGTACAATTTCAGTATACGAGTATTACAATAGAATAGAAATTCAATGTTCTGTACAAGTATATGCTGTATAGTTGAAAGCAAGCAAATTTCCATTAATGTAAATGGGTTGAAAGTTCATTCTAACCCAGGACGAGCTACGCCTACGTTTTGTGGAAAGGTAGATTGCAGGATATATGTACATACTACCGAATGTATAATGGAAAATTCTTTCATTTTATGTATACACATACATAGTTGTACATATTATCGTATGTACACAAAAAGTAATACAACTTTATTTGATACTGTATATTTATGCATACATACATAGATACATACATACATACATATAAACGTCATATGATAACTATATATAACTGATTTTTATTCCCTGGCTATGTAACAAAAATATACATTACGAGTACATACAACACTTGAATGTGATTTTATATATTCCATTCATGTATTCATATGTTTACATTGTGTTTATGTATACTATAGTAGCATATTTTGTTTATTTTCGTTTTTATTTCAAGGATTTATCAAAATAAAATATTTGAGAAAATAATGCAGTAGGCGGATAGAATATATATATGTACATGTTATGTACATATGTACATAAATGAAATTATGATAGATGGATTGGTGAAGAAGAAGAAGGATAAGAAGAAAATATGCTACTTTTTTTTTTCTTTTCATTTCTTAAATTATATTAAACCTACTCTTGAAATTGTGTAAAACTTAAAACTTTGTTAAAAAATAGAGATGCTTTGCAACAGTTTGAATACTTTATTTTCTATAACCTCTTTTTTATAATATACTTATGTACATATATGTAGGTATGTACTTTTGTTTATTTTGTATTATTAATAGTGACACCTTTATTATATACCATCAGTATACATATATTACCTTTGGCCTTTACTATTAAAATCTATTATCGCCATTTATACATACTGATACTCCTACAAATGACATTAAAAATGGTTAACGTAGTATGTGAATGAAATGTTATATTTCGAAATATTCAAATTTTCCCGGGAATTCATTAAAAATGTATTGTATGTATACATACTTACATACAGATGATTTTCAACTATGTATTTCATTTACATTATATAAAAATAAATACATATATAAAAGTTAATTTGTACAGCAACAGACAATTATTATCTATAGAAAATTAAGTATTATCTAATTTTAGAAGGGCTAAATTATTATAATTGGAACAAATTTTTTTTTAGAGTTTTGCATTTAATTTACATATAATATTTTGTTTAACGTCATTATAAAATTGAATATCTAAAAATACATACATTATGTATGTATATCATATTCGAAAATTGTGTACGTGTTCACTTAAATTATAAATAATTACAAACCCAAATTATATATAATTAAAAAAATTTTTTTTTTATTTTATTTAATTAAATTTAAAAATAAGTATACTTTATTTAAGTATGTAGCTACATGTATGTATTTGCAAATATGTACATTCGTACATGTATTTCAGATAATTTATTCACATTTTATTTCATTTGTTTACACATTTTTCTCTTTTCGGATATCACCTGTTGCATATTTGAAGAGTTTTAAAATTTTTATTCGTACATACTTACATATGTTATACTGGTTATACATATTCATTTACGTAAAATCCAAATGTATAATATTAAATAAGAACGATAAGAAATTTTTGTTTATTTCGCAAAAGATAAAATTAGTTCGAAAATTTTATATAATATTTTAAAACTTTTTTAATACTGTTCCGTTTTCATAAAATAAATTTGTTCATTTCAGTTTTAATAATTTATTTGATATGTAGTACGATTGTGTGTAGATGTTTGTATGTATATGAAAAGTAGAAGTTTTTTTTTATATATGAGTGTGGGTTTCGATGAGTATTATATTGATATTTTGTAAGTAAGTATGTGGATATTATTTATTTTTGTTAAATTTTTCTTTATTCTTTTGTAAAGATTTAAGTATACTCGTACGTGCACCTATTAATAACTTTAAAATGAGTTTATTTGAGAAAATTCAATTACTTACATATACACATGTATGTAAGTGGTTTATGTAAAAAATGGTAAAATAATTATTTATGGTAAAATTTTTAAATTTACAAATAAAAAAAAATAAATATTTCTTTTTTTTCTCTAATAAATGTTTAAAGATTGTAAATTAAAGATGCTTATATTGGTAAACATTTTTTTTTTAAATTTTTTTAAGATTGATTGAATTTTAAATGTATATGTATACAAATACTTTCTAAAAATATAAATTTATATATTTATACTTTTATTAAGTAGATAAGAAATAATATCTAATATCTTCAATAATTTTATTTAATTTATAAGTTTTCAAGAAACTAACATATTTTATATAAAAGAAAAAAAACTTTTAAGAGAAAAAAAAGTAAGAATATTGTTCAAGAAATACATATTTCAATTTTTAATATTTTTAGTCACGAATTTTATCTATTTTTAGAAATAAACTTTATCATATTAAATAGTTTATGTATAATGGACAGTGGAGTGGACACAGTTAATCGATGTTTGACGTATAGTCATATAAAAGCCTTAAAATAATAATAATAATAATAATAATAATAATAATAATAACACGAAATTATGTATTGAAAATGAACTGCACCTTTTAAATGAATTGAATGATTTGTGATGTAACAAGTATAAATTTTCCTTTTTCCAATATGAATTACAACAAATTCTAAGGATATTTATAAAAAGAAAAATAATACATAGTTGAAGGACGTTCATATCGAAATTAAAATCAATACTATTGTTTTTGATTTATATGATTTAATCGTTATATACTATATTTGTGCGTATATATATACATACATACGTTTATATGATACATAAATTTTCCAATGAAATTCTTCAAAAACAGTAACGGATTTACCGATTAAGCGCTTCTAGCCATTACTCGAAGTTTCAAAATGAAAATTCAAAAATGAGTACTGCTCTGGGAGTATGCGTGTATAGAGAATAGAAGAGCAAGTATTAAAATGTTACTTGGTTTTCCGTGTATGTCATGTACAATGTTCGCATTCTTTTGTGAGAGAAAATCAACTTATTATCAATAACGAAAATACGATTAGGAATACACATGATGTGTAGAATACTAGTGGTGATATGCTCATTCATTATTGCTTTAAAAAGTCTGCTATAAAGAATAAAAATCATAATATGTACTATTCCTTAGTTTCACATTTTTATATTATTTTTTATTTTACTGTTATTTTTACTTTTATATTGTGGAAAAGGTCTTTAACATACCTGAATATACATACATTGTATATTGTATACACATTCCTATATATGAAAAAATATTTATTTATGTATAAGTTATAGACAAATGCAAAATACATACATAACATTGATGAAAATGTACAAAAGTTTTATTTTATTTATTCATTCTTGATGTTGATTAACTGTATAATATACTCACATGCCTATATTACCTATTGGAATTGGTAAATAAATGCTTTTTCATATAAATATACAGACAGTTAAATTTGAGCTGATACAAATATATATACTACATATTCATTTTATTCTTACTTAAAATTCTAATAAGTACATCATTTCATTTTTATCCATTTCTCTAGATAATCATAATATTACATATTTTAAATTATATTGAAAATAATTACAGGATAACCTTTATGGACTAAGTAATATATGGTAGATACAAACATAGTAATTTGCATTTTTAAAAGCAGTAATGTAGGAATTTATGTAATTAGAAAAAAATTCAGTTAAACTTTGGCATTTGGACTTTTTATAAATACTTACTTCTCTTCAAATTTAATTAATACTTATTTATAGAGACATCTGATCACCTCAAATTATATGCGTTACTAACGTAACGAAATATAAAATTTCATCAAGAAAATGCTACATTTTTGTTTGACAGTGTATGATTTTGACAGTTCCTATAGCACATACAGTAATATTGCGTATTATATAAAATTAATCGTAGGTGTTTAATTTTTGTGTAAAATCTTGAAACAAAATATCATTATTATAGAATAAAACAATGATAAATATCTATTGGTTGGTTTCCTTACAATGTTACAAAATGTTCTTATACGTAAGTAAGTCTGTTGCCTTGTTATAGGAAAAAATATACAACACAACAAAATGAAAAGTTAATAAGAACAATATTAATTTTATTTATATACGAAAAAAGTAAAAGAAATAAACTTTACCGTCTGTTGATATTGTATAGCATTTTTTTTTTCTTTGGATTTTATTTGTATAATTTCATTTCTTTGTATTATTTATATCATTGTATAATAAACAGTAGTGTGTGTACCAACTAACTTTATATAAAAATGAAAATAAAATCAACCGAGGCAACAAGATATTTATAGAAGAAGGCAATATGTATTATGGATTCATTCATCACAAAGAAAAATCGTAATAAAATAAAAATTGATCTTTAAGAAAATTCAAATAAAAATAACACAGACAAATGAATATTATATGTATAATGAACGGTTATAAAATATGAATACTATACTATGGTGTGGAGTTTATATGTAAAATGTTGATATAAGTTTTCTTAGTTATGTATTCATATTATGCTTATATACATGTATATGTGTGTATATAAATATGTATATATATGTAGTATATAAATAGAATAACAATTTTATATGCTATAATAAAAGGATGTATACTAACACAAATATAAAATTTTCTTATATGTGTATTTATATATTTATATATATTAAATTACTTTAAATTCTGTTTGAATATGAAAAGGATTCATGTATTAAAAAGGTATATTTCTTGAAAATGGATAGAATAAGAATTAAATTGATTGTACATTATTATAAACGTGATATATGTACATAGGTTTATTATACTTACATAAAGAATAAAAATGAAGTTAAAATATATTTACATATTTATTTTTGTGTATATGAATAGGATTATGTGTAGGTGTTACTACATTATATATGGTTTTTTTTTTGTGAAATAATCCAATTTAAAGAAAGAATCAAATGACATGACTATTCTTGTATTTATGTACATTAAAATATATACAATATACGAATATGTACAATTGTATATGAAAAAGATAAAAATTAAAAAGTAAATAAATAAAATAATATGATTAAATTGAGATTTTTCTCTTAAAATAGATATTCGAGAGAGATTGTTTTTGATAGAAACAAATACATGTAAAATTATACATAAATGAATTATTCAATTTTAAAAGAAATAAATTTTTAAAAAGGCTACATAAAAATTTGCGTATACACATGTAGAAGTACATGAAAATAAGTAAGTCTCATTTTGAAAATATTTTTCTACAATTTTTTTTTTTGAAAATAATAATTTTTCATATTATGCCATACATTTTGTTCACGTTTTATTCACTTATTTAAAAATTAAAAAATTTGTATATTTTTTTTTAGATATAAAGTTAAATGAAATGAACTCAGACAAGTATTTAGATTTTTAGATATTAAACGTGGTAAGCATATTAAGTGATATGTATATATACTTATATATAAAAATTGAAAATTCCTTCTAGTTCAGATTCGGAACAAATAACATGTTTACGAGTATTTTAACGTGGAAAATATCTTACTCAATTGAAAATTATTATTGTATAATAATAGAAAGATTGTTTATATTTGCTTGTTTTCATTTTTGTACATTTTCTTTTTTAGATATGTATTTCTGTAAAAGTAGATACATACAGATACACACACACTTATTATGTTTAGCTTAGATCTATTTGCCAGCATGAATGGATTGTAAACACATGTATTCAATTAAATGAAAATAAATGAAAATAATAATATTGAAAATTTTCTGTTTCGTAAATTCTATTTTAAGGATTCTATCTATTATATGGAAAAATAAGGATGTATTGAAGGATAAACAACAGGATAAACAACAATATTTCAGAGATCATTAGTATAATTCATTCATGAAAAAATCAAACTTGTACGGACTAATTTATTTTCATATATTTACATTTTGTTTTTGAATAGCATATCATAGTGTCGTATAACTTCGTATTCAGCTATGTATTCAGATATGCGAATTTAATAAAATATTTCATTGTGATTTGCTAATTTTTATGTACCCAATTAAGAAAATTTGATTTGTTGTTTTGGTTATGTATGGCTAATATACTTTTACTTTTAAGAAATATATATCATTTTATATCCAATTATATAAATTAATTAGTAAATTTGCTACTATTTTTGATACACTTTAAAATATCAATATATTTGTGAAAAAGTTTTTTACGCATTCTTATTTAAATTCATATTTTTACGAGAAATATAATGAACAAAAATCTATATACTTTTTTTATCTATAATTTTTATTGTACGAGTATAATTAGGTATCACCTGTAAGTAACTACTGTGATTTAAGCTTGATAATATAAATAACAAATAATAACAAAGTGAAGTCATGTACTTTGAATAAATATATAACAATAAATTAAAGCTTTGATTTTATTAGAACAATTAATTTATAAAATACTTATATAAGAAAAAGACATAACAAAATTAGGTCAAATTTTATTGAATTTTCTATTATGTACGTCCTTGCAATATTTAACCATACCCTTAAAATACTCGTACATATGTACATATATAATATGTACGTATACATTATATTCATTCATTTTCTTCATATCTGTTTATAGATATACGTATATGTAATAAATTTTCCAGGACATATTTGTGTATTCATGTACATATATAATTTTTATTGTTTTATGCTTCAATTTTTTGCTGTGAAAATTGATTATTTTAATAGTTTACTGCCATATATGTATGTACGTGTAGTTATACATACAATTATTTATATAATTATGTATAAGAGTATTTATTTTATGTGTGTGTGTAAATCTGCAAAGTAAAAAAAATAAAAGTTGTTATTATTTTGCTTCTTTTTAAAACAAGATTAATTTTCCAATTGAATGCTAATCCTTCAAACATTTTCACCTAATGAAATTATTAATTTTAATTTATTTTCCTTTCGAAATTGTTAACAAAAATTTTTGAATTTTAATCTGATATTATTGATTTAAGTAAACTAAACATTAGCATGTACAAGTTACAGATAGTGAATACAAGAATAATAACAACAGAAAGTGAATAAGATATATACAGGGAAGTTATTAATAATGTTTGGTTTATTATTTATTATTTATCTTTGACATACTATATACATATATAAACTGACATACATAAGTATATATATTTACGTATCTATTTATTGGTATTTATTTGTGTAAATATATATATTTATATAGATCGATTATACTGTGTAATGTAGTGAAAAAAAAATAATAATATAAGGATAAATTATTGCTTGTGGTATTGAGGTGATAAAGCAGAAATATATTGTAGTAGGTCAAAACAAACTAATATACATTTACATAAATAGAGTATACGTGTTATACTTATTCGATGATAAGGATAAGTAAGCGGTGAAATGAAATTAGGTCAATGGGCTGCAATGGCACGGGGTATATTAGATAGTACCTAACTGAATAATTTCTACATGGTAAATAGTACATTTTGTTGATAATAATAATCTGTCGAGAAGTGAAAAGTTTAAAAAGTCACTGAACTATAGTGTATATATATCTCTGTGTTGGTCTTTATAAGGGATAAGCACATACATACATGAGTAAACAAATGCTTAAATGTTTATGCTTACAAATAAAGAACTACAAGTATATATTATAATAGTTATATTCAATTATAAAAGTTTTATAAATATTATTTTTTTTTTTATTATTAACGAACATGAAAATGGCAAAAACAACAATATAAAATCTGAAAAGAGACCAGATAAAAAATTAAAACTGATCTTGATAATAAAGTTAATAATAATGAAAACAAAACATAAAAATTTTTATGCAGGAAATTGTGTAAAATCATCTTCTATACATAGTTGTTTGATTAGAGTTTTCTCTTTATACTTACTTAAGATTACATTGTAAAATGCTCAAGTATCTTATCAAGTACTTATCATACATAATAAATTAAATTTATTGGTGCATGTTAAAATTAAAAGTCTGTACTTTATAATAATGTTTATTTTGAAATGTTTTTGAATACTCGTAAGAAACAGATTTTCTTATGGCTCATGTAAAGTTAAATTAAAAAAGTTTTTATTCATTTGAACTTTGATAAATTCAATTTTTTCATATTTCGCCTGTTTTGGAAAACAATAAGAGAAAATTATAAAAAAAACTCCACATTTCATAATTAAATAAATTTAATTTTTTTTAGAGAATTACTTGTAAGCCAATAAAATTTTTCAATTTAAAATTAAAAATGAAATAATAATTATAATTTGTGTAATCTTATAAATTTAAAGGATTATTTTAATTTAAAAGAGAACATCATCTAAAAAGGAAATTACATATCAGAGGTGGTACAAATAATTTTATTTCTAATAAAGTAAGTAGGTATTCAGTATAATTTTTAAATAAGAATTTAAAATCTAAAAATTTTAAAACTTTTAAACGTTAAAATCCAATACAAAAACCAGAATAAACTTTGAACAATTTTGAAATATTTTCGATGAGTTTGCGTATTAAAACCATTTATTATTCTCGATACCATCACTTATTTTAGTTTAGTTAACATAGAACGAATTTCTCTTTCACACAAAGAAAAAAGCCTTTTAAACGGTGAAAAGAATTTACGCGTATTAGATGTGAAAATTAATATAGTTAATATTTTTAAAGTAAAATTTTTTTATTCTAATTTTTTTGTTTTTTTAATTTTTTATTTATATGCATTTAATTTAAATTAAACGTAGTAAAATATAAATAAATTCAAATTTCAAAATTTTTCCAGCTGCTTATTGTTAAAAAAACATTAATTTCTAATAGATATTGTGAAGAAAAACAGCAACAGATTTGCAGTGAATTGAATTCTAAGTAAAAATTGTTATAAGTAAGTTGAAAAATTTTTACTTTTTGATATTTTTTAAAATTAATATAAAAAATTAATTTTTTTTTTCTTTGGTGTTATAAATATACCAAAATACCTAACTTAAAATATCAGAAATTATTTAATTTTTTTTTCTTCAATTTTATGAATACGGATTTTTTTTTCTACCTTCTGATAAAAATAGATAAAGTAAATTTACTACAGATGACATGCGCTCAAAAAAGAAAACTAAAAAAAAAAAAATAATTCAATTATTGATTTTCCACCCATATGCGAGGTATATTCGTGCATTAAAAATACGTAAAATTTCAATAAAATTAACAATAAAATAAATAATATTTCCTAAATGTACTTATTTTTTCGAATGGGAAGGTCAGTTCTCAAAAGTTGGAAAGGTTCAGCTTATAGCATATGGTAACATATGATAATGATAACTGTATATTATGTTCTACATACACAAAATATGGTATGATGCATTTGCACCTATAACATATTTATTTTTATGCATCACATTCCCAATTATCTATTCTCTTTATTTGCTTTTAGAATTTAATCAAATTAAATTTTTTCATTTAAAACAAATACATAGTACATCTTTGTTGGAAACTATAAATAAAGATTAAGGGTAGTTGTAGATTGTTGTTTTTTAATTGGCATTGTTTCTGAGTGTAATTAAAAATAAAAAATTTTGAAATTATTATTATTGTTAAATATTCGCGGATTTATTTGTCTATTATATTTGTTCAATTATTATCAAATTATTCAATCTAATCATTATAAGAGGATTATGTAAATACTTCAATTATTTCTGTATGTAATTATTAATTGAGGACAAATAAATGTATTTTTGTAATGCATATAAATGAACAGATGTTGATTATTATCGTAATTAATCATTGATATGATTAAGCGCTAAACATCGTGAAAAATTGGATTATTCAAATTTATTCATTGCATTTGATCATAAAATGTTGAGATGAAATATACGAGTCTATAATTCTTAATCATATTTATGAAGAACGAATAAAAGTCGAGTCAAGAATTGTAATTTTTTGAATCGTATATGTAGGCATTAACTTATAGATTCCATCATTTAGAATTGTTGACGAATCTTAAAAAAACAAATCATTTGATTTATATCTTTCAATTATTAGATATTACATTTGACATTATATAATTTTTCAGATTAATTTTCATCATGTTTCGAAAAGTGCACATTCTGTTATTCACTTTTCTGGGTATGATTCTTCTTCCAAATATAAATGGATATGTTCCGATGACGGCAAAGGATCATTATTTATCTGATGTTTTTCTACGTGAAATTGTCGATCGTATGGGTAAGGATTTAGTTGATTCTGCTGATTCATATATTGATAGTATGAATGAGATGCCATCACATCTAGCACTTATGGCACGTGCATCAAAAGATCTTGAAGCCGAACAAATGGATTATGATGCATTATTGGATGGCAATCCAAGTCCATCGCTTCGAGATCAGGAATATCTTCAACATAGTTCATTATGGGGACATCAATACGTTTCGGGTGGTGCTGGTGAAGGTCCACATCGTGTTAAGCCACAAATAAAGACTGATGCTAGTTTACCGGCATACTGTAATCCACCCAATCCATGTCCGTTCGGTTATAATGAAGATCAAGGATGTATAACAGATTTTGAAAATACAGCTGCATTTAGTCGTGAATATCAAGGAGCACAGGAATGTATGTGTGATGGTGAACATATGTTCGATTGTCCTGGACAAGATCAAACCGATGAAAATCGACAAATGAATTCTGATTTAGAAAGTTTTTTAGCTAGACAATTTCATAATGGTGAACATAAAAATTTAGTTGCAAAAAAATTTCATCCTCACAAAGATGAACATAATCCATTTTTGATGGGAGAAAAATTACCAATTGCTGCTAAAAAGGGTATAAACGTGTATTAGGAGAATTATATTTTCAGTTATCATCAAGGATATTTTATTTTCTATTCTCTCTTAATAATGTATAAAGACTGCAAATAATTTGAATTTTTTTTTTTTCGTTTGGATCATTGACACTATAACAATTTAAAAAGTAAAAAGATCTAATTTTATATCAGATCGGAATATAATGATGACGACTTTTGGCATTAAATGATTTTATGGACTCAACGATATACAGTTATAATGAATTTTGATATAAATGCAAGAGAATTTAAAACATGAATTTATAATATTTCTTTTTCATTGAAATGAGAAAAGCAAAATTAAAACAAAAAAATAAAAACAAAAATAATTATGTTTACTAGGTGTATTGATGTTGCAATGTATTGAAAATACAAAAAAAAAAAGTATATCCACATACTAATATATATAATATAGAAAAAAAAATATTGAGGAAATAAAAAGTATTATAAATACATGAATTAACTTCATTAATTAAATTATTGTAGGTAAATAAAAATCTTATTCATTTAGAATTATGTATAAAAATTATAAAAAAAATGGTATAAGAAAATGCATTTCATAACAGTTATATGAAAATGAAAAGCAACAAATGAATGAAAAAAAAAAACATATGCAAATTTTTAAATTATTTTATATTTTTTCCAATTTAAAAAAAAAAGTTTAAAATTTCAACAAATACAACACAACTAAATACACACAAAATTAAAATGCATTTTATAAAATATTTTCATATTTATTTTGAAAATTAAATTCTCCGTTTTACATACAATTCAATTTATAATTTGAAACATATTTATTTTCAATATGGGGATGCCTCATTAAATAAAAACTAAACACAACTGACTACTATTTATACTATACAATTAAAATGCTTGTCATATTATTATTATGATAGTAAATTGAGAAAAAAAATATACATACAAAAATATAAGTAAATATAATTATAAATGAAAACCTTTTGTGGTTTTATAACAGAAAATAATCGCAGTTTCATAACGTTTTTTTGTTTCTCTTCAAATAATAATAAATAATAAATCAATGTAGATACTTTTTAAATATTACATATTCATATACTTAAAAATATAATTAATGTTGTTAAAGATTCTACATAATTAAAATTTTAAATAAATTTTTTTTAGATAATATTATATGCAGATTTAATAATAATACATTATAGAATTTTCATATTATATACAACTATTTAAGTAGTTCTCTTAAATTTGCATTACATTTTTAATTTATATTACATTCAAATTTTATAAATGATTAGAAATTTTAGTTTTGAGATAAAATGTTGGAAAAAAATAAAATTAAATCAGATAAAATAAATATATAAAGTCAGAATGAAAAAGAAGGAAATATATATGTATGTATATTTTTTTTTGTTAGAAAATAAATAGTTTATTTGATTACCATGTGATAATACTGATTGAGGCATTTTATTTAATTTATCAGAAATTTCTATATTATATAGTGTGTAAAAGAACGTGATTTGAATTTTTTAAACATTTTATCTCATATTTAATATATTATTGTTTAAGTTTATTTTTTACTTTTCTTTAATTGATTAAATTTATATTATATTTTTGTTGCATTATTTTTAAAAAATGAGATTACATATATCTTTTATTACTTATATAGAAATTAATTTTGTTTATAAATATAACACACAGAACTTTTTTAATACATTATAATAATTGAATATAAAAAATAATAATTAATAAATGAAATTTTCTATAGTATATAAAAAATATTGATAAATTTATTACAGAAAAAAAATAATTACATAAATGTTCATAAAATATACACTACATACTACTATATACAAATAAATTATTCAATAACAATATTAAATGTTTTAGAGAATTTTTTCTCATATAAATGTCAGTATATAAAAAGAAAATATAAAACAGATTTATATATAGAGATAATATATAATTATTCTCAAATTATAAAAAACAAAATTCTGTCACAATATACTTACATAAATATATTTTATTAATATTTATATACATATGTATATGGTATAATAAATTAGAAAGAGAAAAAAAATTTAAATTATAACAATTTTAAAGAAAAAAATTTTGTATACATTCTTAAAAAACACACATCATACATCATACTAAACGAATGAATTAATAATATATATATAAATTCAATTATAATTGTCTATTTATTAATAATTAAAATTATACATATACATACATTTTAATATAATAAAAATTTTTAAAAAGTACATATAAATTATTGTATTATAAAATACATATATGTATACAATATCCAAAAAAAAAAAAACAGTTATAAATTAATTGTGATTATTTAAAAAATTACATGTATTTGTTAAAATATTAAATTATTTATTATAATATTATTCGTTACATACACATATGTATATTACATATTATATAAATTATCATGAATACTATATATAACTGCATTTATTCAAAATATTAAAAAAATAACACAAAAAAAAAAAAAAAACAAAAATATGATATAATAATTACAATTATGAAGCATACATATAATTTATTAAAATATATTCAATAATCATAATATGAAGAAAGGCAAAAACAAAAAAAAACAACAACAACAACAACAAATCAATTAAAGAATTATTAGTTAATTGAAGGAAAAGAATGAAAAATTCTACTACATATAGAAATTTATTGGAACAAAAAAAAGGTTTTGGAATATTTATGAATTTTTTTTTTTTAAAACTATAATTATTATATATTATATCATTATTAGAAAATGAGAAAAAAAAAGTGATATATGAATATGTACATATATATCCTTTTTTTTTGTTATTTAACCGAGAAAAAATTAATTATATTGTCTAATTAGATTGAACTTAGATTGAAGAAATGAATTTTTGAAAAAAATTTTAAAATAAAGTGAAAGAATGAAAATTTTGAAAAATTTTTTTATATAATATATGTATATGTATTATAGTAAAGTAAATACAATTATAATAAATTATATATATATATATAACCATACAACATATGATACACAATAAAATATAGTAATACAATAATGAAAACAAAAAAAATATACATAAATGCATTCACAAATTTACATTTTTGATTTTCATTTGCTATAAACAACTATACACAAACAAATTGAAATAATTAAAATTTATTAAATTGTATTAGTTGTTTAAATATAAGTACTTACTAACAAAAACAAAAAAAAAAAAAATGTACAAAAACAAAAAAATGAAAAAAAAAAAATTAAAAACAAAATAAAATAAAAATACTACATATATGAATAGTTGATGTATTATTGATGTACACTTAAACTTATGTAAATGGCATTAAATATATATATTAACTTTAAAAGGCAAATTTACAAGTAGTTTTTATTATACGTTTTTTATTTACTTTTAGTACCTATAAGTATAATTTATTTTTTTATTTGAAATTTCATTTTATGTATTTCAATTTCGAAATTTCAATCAAGTCTAAGATATTAGATTAATTCTGTTTTTTGTCTACTTTTTTTTCTTGTAGTCTGATTGTATTGCTTAATTTCTAACTTAACCAGAAGCATTGACTATATAATAATACATAGACTCAGAAACCATACAAAGAGTGGTATGTAAATTCAGAGCCACAGCTGGCGAATTTATGAACTAAATTTTTTGATTTTGAATTAAAAATTATCAATTTTGCATAAAAATAGGCACAATATTTTGAAAATCCATTTAAAATAATAAATTTTGCATAAAAATAAACGCCACATTTTGAAAATGAATTTATATAAGTATTACATTACATTAGTTTGTAGATAGTGTATATTTGATTTTGTTACTATATAGTTATTATGTTGTTTGTTGTAATCTACATATACGTCAAAGATATACATATATATATGCATACATATAGAAAATATTACACGGCGATTCAATCCTGATTGTATTCTGTATAACGTATAACTGGTATAACATGAATAGTATAGAGAAAATGTATGGATGAAATTTCACTTATGTAATGTAAATATTTACAGTATACTACAAATTACATAACGAATTTATTCATAGGTAAATATATACTTTATATAAATTAAATGTATATTAATTTCAACATTTAAAAATTTATGAAACTAAAAAAAGGATGATAAAATTTCACTTACATATGTATTCAGTATTTATTAATGAATATATATAATATATAATATCAATAGATAAATACACATATATATTATATATATATGTGTCTATGTATGCAGTATGCAGTATGATAAATTATTTTTTTGGAAAGTCCCTTTTATTATCTATATTTTATTTTACAAAGTAATTAAATACAGTAATTCCTTTCTTTTTCGGTTATTTTGTTTATAACTAAACAGTTTTTTTATGTCTATATATACTTAAATGTACAATTTTATAACTTCATGTGCCGAAATTTACCATTCAATTTATTGAAATGCAAATCTTTTATTATAATATCGATTTTTTTATTTTTTTTTTGTGAATTGGAAAATTAAATTCAGAACCTTTTTCTGCATTAAATCTAATATTAGACTACATATAATATTTGTAAATTTTCATTCATATAAAGAGATATGTACATAAAAAAAATAATTTTAATATCCTTGACAGGTAGATTTTTAAAATATTGTATTATTTTTGATATTTTATTCATTGATTTTTGTGTCATTATAATCAAGCTGTTTAATGATTTAACGCATTTCAGACTCATTGTAGAATTCAAATTTAAATTTTAGAAAAAAAAAAACGGAGTGAATAAATTTAAATTTTTTAATATTTTGAATAGTGATATATTTAAATATCAATTAAATTTTAAAGTAAAATTTTGAAAAAAGACCAATAATTGCCATGTTTGACTTCGTTCATTTATTAAAATCTTTAAGAAATATCCTTTTATTAAATTATTTACAAACCATTGATGGCAAAGTTGATTGGAACATAATTGAAAAATTGTACATTGAAGATAAAAGTAGAACAACTAGGTTGTGTGTCAAATTAACTTCAAGGCACATTTGGCCAAATAATTTCCAAAAAATGAAAGTCAAAACTGCTGCTCAAGTTTTTAGCTGGTCTGTAGCATCAGCTATTAGGGCAATGCAAGTCGCTACATCGACAGCTAATTTTGTTGAAAAAATCAATCACTTATTTGATGTTTTCAATGTAAGCAAATGTAGTTCCAGCAAAATATATATAAACGACCTCTTTATTCAGACAACAGATTTTCCATAAATTTTTTGCATGATATGAAAATTTATCTTGAAAAAATAAAAGTTTTTTCAAAAAAAATAATAAACCCGTTAGAGTATATGCCGTAGATGGTTGTATTCATTTTATTAACGGCATTTTCAAATTATTAGAAATTTTCAAAGGTGTACCAGAAACTAAATTTCTCCTAACTTCAAAACTCCAACAAGATATTGTTTTATTATGTTGATGTTGTATTATTCCCTTCTGCTAGAGAATATCACACAAATGTGAAACACATGATAGGAAAAAAACATGTTGGATTAGAATTGGTCCAGACTTCATCCAATTGTCATCCATACCAAATCATTTTTTCATATGTCATAAATCTTACACCAAAGATAAAAGTGTTGCACTCAAATGTCCGTCGGAAGAATTTTTCAAAATTTGTTCGACACAAGTTGAAGTTTTTGAAAAATATTTCAATTCAAATAAGCACAGTAGGAATATTAAAAAAATTCTGAAACAAAAAGCTATTGAATTAACGGCATCCAACGTGGTTTCGTCAAGATGATGAGTGCAATGACCATAAAATTCAAATTTTAGATTTTTTAATATTAGTTTTAATGAGAAAAACTTGTATATGGTTGTCACAAGGTATGAAAGAAGCCAAAGAAACTTTTAGCAGAATGGAAGTTTTAAAACAATAACGCATAATTTTAACTTTTTGGTTGTACGTTTTCCGAGCTGAAATCAATAAATCAATAATATATAAAAAATTGGTCCTTTTCAGGACTACCAAAAAAATACGCAAAGATTAAAAGATTTCAGAATTGAAAAACAAAGTTAAAATGTTTTAGGTATACACGAATAAAAAACAGGTTCTTAATTGTTTTCTTCATTTATCTAATTTAAAAGTTAAGTCAACATTTACACATGTAAATATTTACATACGCAAACTAAACCTTTAAGCCTGCATAGGTACTTAGTCTATGCCATTGACTATATAATAATACATGTATAGTCAATGTCTATGCTATATATATAATATTATATATAATATTATATAGTCAATGTCTATGCTTTAGGTGTATAATTCAACACAAACAACACATAATATTGATATTATATATTATACACGTTTTAAACTAACATTGATGTACAGCATACGAGGTTGATATACAGTATCATCAGAGGTATCATGGTTACACACATAAGGATACAGTATACAGTATACACTATACAGCAACAGCACAGCAACAGCACAGCAACATTACACTAACAAAAGTACTCTATGCAGTTAACAAGCAGTTTTCTTCTTTTTGTTTTTAGATCAAATGAAAAATATTTAAAATCCCATGAATATGCAATATTTTTAGTTACTTTATTTGCCGCATATGGCTCTGAAATCACCTACCCGATTTAGAAAATAATTCGACATAAAAAATGTATGGGCTTTCTGAGTCTATGTATTATTATATAGTCAATGCCAGAAGTAACCAGAATTAATATAATATAATTCTAGAATATTACAAATGTACAATGAATTGACGAAATTTATATGTATGTATTTTGCTTTGCATTAACATTTGTACTTATGATAGTAAGTAACTGTATTTAAATATTTATTCTTTGCATATTTTTGTTGAGTAATTGTAAAATTGTTGTTAATATAAACGTAAGTGTAATAATGAAGTTGTGTGCAAGGATATATAAGAAAGTATTGAAAGAAATAGAATTGAAATAGTGAAAATAATATTTGTGATATACGCGTTTATAATCTCATACTGTGTCTTCATGTTATTGTGATAAATTAAAATATTGATCTAGATATGTCAGAAATCACAACAAAAATATCTACATACATATAAGTAAAATTTTTTTTTTTTTTGAATATTTGACTATTTTTTTTTACTGAATTCTTATAAAAAATAAAATGTTTAAAAATTTATGAAGAACACTTTTTGATGTATCCTCTTATATTTGACCATGATTACTTAATGCCCACAACCTTTCTTTAGACTGTCGTTCGTTATCTTCCTTGCAGGCAGTTAATAGACAATGAAGATAGACGACAAATACTGGACATAAGGAGGTTATCAAAAAACAAAATTGTTTAAAGGCATTAACAAAATATGAGGAGGACGAGACAAAAAATTCATTTATATATAGATACAGATCCTATTATTAAAAAAGTTCTATTATATATATATATATATATATGTATATATGTACGTACGTGATAAGTATTAGTCGTACACATACATTTATAATAAATGTACATATGATTTTATATAAAAGCCTACAAATTGATTACAAACATTCATAACATGTATATAAGATTATAAAATTCAAGATATGTACATATAGATATACTTTATACTTACTAATAAATATCAATATAAATTGAATTTAAAACGTTTTAACGCCCCAACGCATGACGCCAAGAGTAGAAAGTCAGTCAGCCAGTTTGTGAGGGCATCATTTTACTTACACTTTATTCACAAACACAAATCTAAATGTATGTACATAAAGTATTATTATGTATATGCATGCAATTTCATATAAGTTTACCTTGTCGTTTTAGTAAATATATAGACGGTAAGCAATGAAATGTATAGTTAAATTGTAAGTCATTTCTATTTACGAGTATATAAACTCGCAGGTATATAAGTAATATGTGTTTTTTTTACACAGATATTTATGAGTATATTTATATTAAAATGTATATTACATTAATTCAAAAATTTGATAGTATATATATTTGTATAAATGCAAACATCATCATTCGCACATGTATATATACGTATGTACGAGTATCAAACTATAAAATAACTAACTGACCGCAGGTCTGAAGCTGCTGCTTAGGATATGCTTTATGTCTCGTTTTGATGCCCACGCTTTCCGCTGTTTATAAACCGCCACTGTCTGTATAATTCGCGATCACGTATTGACCGTAATTTACCTGAGATTTTGTGTATTTTATCACATTTACGTGATGTTTTTCCTTCTTATATACATTATGTATATATATATATATATATATATATTATTGTATTTATTTGAATTTTATTTGTATAAAGAAATTATTTTTGCTTATTTTTTATTATTATATATTTACACATATGCGTATTCATACGCGATTTTATTATAGGTACTATTTTAAGTAAAAAGTAAGTATTCATAGCTATACATTTTTTTTGTTGAAAATATTCACATTTATAATTACATATAATATATAATAAATTCGTACATAAATATGTATATTTTTGTGTAAATATATTTGTAGTAGATCTGTACATACCAACAGATATTGTACAATGTGTACTCTTTTATTGAGGAAGCTTTTATAAATTTTCATAAAAATAAATTATTTTCTGTCAACGAAATGAACAAATAAATTTGAAAATTTCATTTAAAATATATGTACATACTTATATTTGCTTATATGCACAAGTATTGCATACAATGTATAGGTACATACTTGGTTAAATTTGTATTAGTTCAGTGTGTAGATGAAAAATTAAATTTTTTAGAAATTTTATGAGTTTCACATAAAATTATATGATTTGTTTATTTTTCGTAGGTATTTTATAATATTTACATATTTTCGCATATACTCGTATACCTACATACTCGTATATGTAAGTACATTGATTTTAATGTATGCTCGAGTAGATTGAAGAATTTACATATTGTATATTTATGAGAAGGTGTTGAAAATGGTAGATTTTTCAAAAAAAAAGAAGCAAATAAAATCAAATGAATATTTAAAATGATGTTTTGAATTTTATCATTACAAAAATTGTATCCTGTAAATGAATTAAAATTCGAATCAATTATTTCAATACGGTGTATAGTTTTAAAAATATATGTAAGAGTGTTAAATAAAAATTATCACAAAAAGTCGTATGTAAAAAAATCGAGGATATAGTCGAGGATAATTCACTATATATGTATATATTATGCTCTTTTGTAAAATAATTTTATCTGCCATCGTAATACTTATATATGTACATTCATAATAACAAAATTTCATTCATGAATTTTTAATTCATTTTTATAAAGATGTCATTACAATCATAATATCCTGTTTATTGTTAAAAATTTCACTAAAATCCTACAATGAAATTACAAAATATAAAATGCAATCACATGCAATTGATGGCAATATGTATTCGTATACGACTATAGTAATGCACATTTATACGTAGTATAATTTCATAATGATATAATAACACCTTCTATAATGAATTCTTTCATATTAATTTTTTCATACAATATATACAAATATATATAAAGTACTATACATTTTACATTTTACGTTCATTTATATTACTTTTATGCATTCTGTCTCTATACATGATTGTGTATATAATGATTAAATGTAAACAAAGTTAACACGTTTACTCGATTTTTCCATATATGAACATACGAGTATATAATATGTAAAATATATACATGTACGATAAATGTACGATAAACTTAAAATATATGAAAATAAGAAT
This sequence comes from Villa cingulata, assembly GCA_951394055.1. Taxonomy (NCBI): domain Eukaryota; kingdom Metazoa; phylum Arthropoda; class Insecta; order Diptera; family Bombyliidae; genus Villa; species Villa cingulata. The sequence continues at coordinate 60,171,822 of OX596018.1, read as the reverse complement.
ATACATTCATAGATGATGCATGCAATTTATAGATGTTTATTATATATTTGTATATGCACCTCATAAATAAATAAAAAAAAAATTGCGTAGTAATAATATATACAAAACAACAAAAAGAAATAAAAAATATTCATAATTAGAAAAAAAAAACAAAATAAAAAAAAAAATTAAAATAATAATTGAGGCAGGTTATGATGATCTTTTGCGCATATGAAAATTTTCTATATTTATGCACTTAATAATCTTCAAAAGGAACACCCACATTTCCGCATAAAATGAATAACACTATATAAAATTCATGTTGCATGCATATTATTTTATAAGATGATCATGGTAATTTCTTTACTGTTTTACTTTTGTAAAATTTACCTGTATACTATACTGTGCTAAATGCATATTATGGTTTTTTATGTTGAATTTACATACAGTAAATACACATAGTATATTTAATACGAGTACATTTTATTGTCGTTATTTTCATTTCGATCGTTTTTAGTTAAATTTTTTTTCTTGTTCATTTTGTAAAAGTCGTCAAACACCTAAACACAGTGAAATTAACAAAAATATATAAAACATAGAAATACAAAAAAAAAAAAAAGTTTACATACTCGTACATACATATGTGTACACATTTATGTATTTAAAAATATATGCTGCACATATGTAAATACATATAAAAACAATAATGTACATAAATGAAAACTGGTAATGTGTTGATGTTTTTTTTTTTTTTTTTTAAATTCATTGTATACCGAGTATTTACACGCTGTATGATACTTCTTAGCACTTCACAAATTGTTCATTACATAGATACCCTATAAATATATTTATATGTATTGTATATATTTATTTGCATTACATTTGCATTATATTTTCATAAATATATTATCTGTACAATTTTAAATTTATTTATTTTTTTTCTTTATATTTTAATTTATACACATACATAACTACAATCATTTCATACATATATGTAAGTACTATATGCCTATGTACAAAAGAAGAAAAAAATATAGTTGAAAATTCAAATTTTATAGTAGTGAAAAGTTAAAAGAATGTCGTCATCAACCATTAATAGAATTTTAAGTTGTATGACAATATATTTGACATACTATTACACCATTTAATAGCTATAGGTAATAGTTTAGCTTAATACATATTATATATTATAATATGATGATGTTTACCTGATCTAACTTCTTAACATCCAGCGGTTTTTTTTTAAAAGCCATGTTAATTCAAACTTATCATCTATACCAGCATCAGCGCATATCATCATCATCATCATCATCATTCAATTCATTTGCATCATAATTTTCTTTATTACGATATTTCGTATTAGGTATTAGAGTAAGTAGTATTAGAAAATTTTATTATATCTACATACACACACATATACATATACTATGGTCGTATTATAAAGGTAAAAAGTAATTTAAAACTTCTATAAAACGCCTTCGCAATATTTTTACACTTCCACCTTATTGAAGTTAAGCGTAAGTGGTTTTGTTTGTTGAATTAAAAACAACACATTCATTCATATTCATATATCAGCTTATTATAATATACATATATGTATCATATATGTATATTTGATTATTATACGTGGTTATATACGTATACGAATATACTTACTAATAGTTATACACAAAATTTACATACATACATATTTACATATATGTGTATATACTCTCGTAAATAATGTTGTTTGTTGTACATTTGCCAAACTGTGGCAAAAACGACATATGGGCTTCACATCACAACCACAACTTTTAGCTGTAAAATTAAGGTTTGTTTGATTTCAGTTTTAGTTTTAGTTGGTTGTTGAAGTGTTTGAAAGAAGATACTTACTTTTAACATTATAGTTGTTTTCTTTTTTGTTTTTAATCTTAGTTTTAGTTTTTTTTTTTTTTTTTTTTTTTGTTATTGTCGTCAAGTTTTCATTTATGCGAAAGAGAAGAAGTGAGGGTTTAGAATATGACTAAAATAAGTTTTATGAATGAAATGGTCCATTCACTATTTTATAATATCTGGTTATATACAACATGTGTTCATACTTATAAATTTAAGTATGTATTTATTTAGTAAGTGTATGAATTTTATTTACGTGAGTCGAATAGAGCTGAATAATATGTATATATAAAATAATTATGTATAAATGAAAATATAGTTGTGTGTATTATTTTCATTATAGGCAGGCATGCATAATGTTGTTCATGTACATATAAAACACATATATATTTTATTTATATTATATACTCGTATGAATAAATATATGCATACAATTGCGTGGAGGTAAAACATGAATGAATGGAAGAAAATGAATGAAAAATGATTAAAATGTAATTCTCAATTTCGAGTCTCGTTTCAATTTATGTAATGTTTATAAATAATGTGAATTATTATCTTATTCTTTTTTTTAAGTAGTAATTTTTTTTTTGTTGATGTGGCAGATTTGCAATTAATTTGTAAGTATACATATAGTATAGTAGAATGAACTTTTTATGATACATGTTTGTAAATACATGCATGTGTGCGCATATATAATAGATATGTATGTGCATGTATTATTAACGGATAAGTTAATATTTTATTATAGATATTTAACTTTCTTTTATATTTAAAATATCATTTCATGTTCAGTTAAATTGAAATTTGATATTTTTATATAAATTAATTTTGTTTTATAGTACTTTTTAGTACTTTATATTTTAACATTTTAGATAATGAATGAATTTTATTACAACTTGAAATATAATTTTTTTATTTAGCATATTATCTAGATTCTAGAAGTATAAACTTTATTTATATATATTTTAAATTTTTTTTTATTCAGATACTTATTTGAGTATATATATATATTATCGCTGAAATTATGATGTAATAATTTTATGTGATATAAATGGTAATATATAATTGGAATACAGTTTTAATCTCTATTTTATTTACATAAGTATATAGTGCATTTACATTAAATTATATACATACGCATAATTGTATTAAAATTTATCTGTGTATTTATAAATCGATTTCATGTTGAAATGCTTATAATTTTGATATTGTAGCTAAATATAGATACACACTGATCTGATACTAGTATGCCAATAAGATTATAAGAAGGTGGACTTTATCACAAAGTTAATTGATCATTTAGAAAATAAATACATAAACATACATTATTAATGATTATTATACATGTAGATACATACTTATGCACATACAGATTTAGTAAATGTATATAGGTACATATATTTAGATGACGAACATTTCGTTACAACTTTTTCCTTATTCCATTTATTATCTTAAGATTTTTAATGTTAGATAAAAAAAAAAAAAACAATTAGTAGGTGTTAATAATGTACTCGTATAATGTACAATTATTATTATTGTATAGATATGAGTATACATGTTGCAATACACACATACACACAAACACAAATATTTATAAAAATGACGAGTGACATTTCATGATGTGATGCTTAAATTCTATTATTATTATTATTAATGTGAATATGTATAAAAAAACATGCATATGATGTAACATATATTTAAGTGCATGTAAGTATAATTTTTTATGGATATTATAGGTGGCTTGTAATAAAAATTATAATTTTTTTGCAATTTAATAAAAAATGTTTATTTTTATCTTATGATTTTAATTTATTTTTTCTCACTTTCGCTGTAAAATTTTATGCGTTTATGTGTAAAGTAATGTATGCAATCGCGTATATATACATGTATACTAAGTTAAAAGTTTTGTATTTAAATTAATTGAAAAATTTTGATAAATATGTATATATGAATATAATTTTTCATTGTAATATCATATACATAATTGAATTAAATGCAAAAACTTACAAATGATATTCTCCTACTTGAAAAATTTTTAATTAAAATTTTTCATTTATTTATATTTATTTATTTTTTCTTTAATTTTTATAAATGAAAATTATAGGTAGGTACTTTATACAATATTGCATGTAATGTAGTTGAATAAAATAAATGCTTGTTGGAAATCAATCAAAATTAATTTTATTTTACTTTTTTTCTTACTACTATGTTTTTATTGTATTGTAACATGAAAATATATGTACATATATTCATTTCAAATTGTTGTAGAAATAATATATAGTGCCTGGAAACTAAAAATATACACATTTAATATTCAAATTTGAACAACTTTTCTCTTTTATTTTGATTGGAATTTGAAAATGTATGTATCTGCATTATGGTCGTATTGTATGTATGCATGTACATATAATAAATAGAGGTATTCACTCTCTCTAGTATTTGGCCTTGTATATTTATACTCGAAGTATTTTTACTACATTTTGCTAATATACTACGCCTTGTTATTTTCTCCCATATAAAATCAAGTAAGCCAATCATTGTAATAAAACAATAGGGTAAAGGCATGTTTTTTCTGTGTAGTATTTCGTAGTAAATATTTTGACAGTTGAACACACAGTAGTCATTTGGTAAATTTTGATAAAATTTATATTTAAAAATTTTAAAATTTTAATTGTCAAACTATATCAGCTGACTGGAAAATTTTGATACAACAAGAGTATTTACAAAGTATGTTCACTCCACACTAAATTTGATTATGTATTAATACACAATAGCTAAAATACTAGCCTGAGTGAATACCTCTAATATGTAATAAAAATATACATATTTTCAAATATGGAAATTGACCATACGATTATTATAATAATAATAATAATAATAATAATAATCGATATCAATAACATAAGGCAAAAGTTGAGAAATCAAAAATTAACAAAATGAAGATCGTAAAAATTTAATTCAGTATTCAGTTTTTGTATAATGCAGACAGTTGTATAAATGTATGTACATACAATACTGTGTACATATATAGCATACACGAGTAGCTTATAAATAGTGATTTTCGTTTTTACGGTTGATTAGATATTTCCATATTAAAATTATTATACTATATATGTAAGTATTTTCATATTGGCTTCATTTTTAATCATAAAATAATATTTTATGAGTTTTCACTGAATGAAATATGTAATTTCCGATGATTGTAATAAAAAATGTTTCGCGAATATCATGAATATTTTTATCTTATTTGTATAATCACCTTCTTTAATAATGATTTCATGCAAGCACACATAATACACATCTATGTGTACAGTATATATATACACTTATGATTGTATGAATAATGTACATATTTTTATAATTCTTAAAATTTGAAATTACTTTTTTTGTCTGATTATTATCTAATTTTTGGCGACTCTATAACATATTCATTTCACAGATAAACAGTCTCATTTATAATAATAAGGATAATAGCATCAACTTAGGCGAAATATGCTCTAAAACTGTAAAAATTGAAGAAAGATTCTGACTAACGGCTAAACTATGTGAATGGCCTTTAGCGTCACGAAAAAAGAGAGAAAGAGAGCATATTAGTACTCTACATAAAATGCATAAGTATGTAAATGATGTATTATAAAAGTACTACATAACGTAAAAAAAAAATTGAAAATGTTCAATGCAAAATTTTATTATATTTGTTAATTTATCATCATCATCATCATCATCATCGATAATGGATTATTACTTCATTATTGCTAAATGAGTTTTGTGTTAAGATTGTAAAATGGTATGTGTAGACAAACAAAAAATTATTACATAATATTCAATATACTTTATTAGATCGAATATTCGAGTTCGTTTTGTTTAAAATTTTAGAATTTAAAATTTTTAAAATTTTTCAATCTAATAATTTTTTTTTTTATAAATTTGGAGACACTATCGAAGAATTAAAAATAAGCAAAAGAAAAAGTAACTAACATTTGACTTGTTAAATAAATAAATGAATAAAATATTTCTGATAATCCTAATAAATTTTATACCAAAATTCCTTAGAATCCTACCTGAATTTGTTTTTAATTTAAACATGCATACATAGCTTATAATACTTTTTTTTTGTTTTTTTTTTTTGTAAAATTATTCTTAATTTATTTTCTTTTAATTTTCTCTTATATTTACACAGATTTATTTATAAATTTTAAATAAGAGGACAACCGATTCTAATTTACATTTTTTTTTTTCGGCGTTTTCTATATTCATTCTTGTTTTATTAATCGTATTTAAAGTAGTATTAGTGCATAAATAGAAATCGATTCTTAGAAATTTCTTTATTAAAATTATCCCATGTAAGGTGTGATCAATTTTTTTTTAATGAAAATATTGAAGAATATAAATACAAAAAAAGTATATAATATGCATTTTATATATGTATAAAATATAATAAATAAAAAAATGTGTTATAATATAATCTATGAATGTACGATATACATACGTACATACGTTTTGTATATTCTAAGTATGAATATGTGCAACTTAGTGTATTATGTATAATATGTATAACATTAGAGGTACATACATACATAAAAAATAAAATCAATGATGGTGGTATTTATATCACATGTACAGTACATATTCATGTATATGTTATATGTATGTAATCCTTATATATTTATTTTTCCATTTTTATTGTATAGATTCGTTTTTTTTTCTGCATTTTCTTTTATTAATATATTAAAAAAAAAAAAAGAATAAAATATTATAAATGAGATGGAATTTAAAGAAGGCACACACAAAAAGAATAAAAAATTGAATTGAAAATCGGCATTTTTCTTTTAATCTTATATGTATAAACGCATGTGACAATGGGTTTTTTATTATAAAATATATTTTCATGTAAAAATATGTACATAAACATATATGTGTGTATAATAAGTTTCATTATTCAAAATGAAATGAAAATGAAAAGAAAACCTTAAAAATGAAATTTTACTATATTGTATTATGAAGTTATTTAGTTACATGATTCTTATTTCATTCATAAAATCATGGTTCAGAGGACAAAGTATAGGATGCCGCTTATTATTATTTTTTTTGTTTTGTTTTTTTGTTTCTTTTTTGTGTAAATAAATAGTCACAGAACAAAATGTGCCATACACTATTATATGTATATAAACCAAAGTCATAAATAAAAAACAAAGAAGAAAACAAGAAGAAGTGATGAATATAAAACTTAACTGAGATTAAATTTTGTATTTGTGTATTTGGCATAAATGGAAACCGATCTTCCAAAAAGTGAGAATAATACGTGATAATACGATGGAACATGGAACTAACTAACTAAATAACTAACTAACTTATCGGTGTATGATATATGCACATATAATATGTAATGAATGTGAATGAATGTGAATTTTGTTTTTGTCGTCCTCAAATTTAACACAATTAATTCTAAAAAGAGAAGTGATATTCTTTAAAGGGATATTTTTGTATTATATAAAGGATTTTTTAATACCTTCGTTAGTACAGTATTTATCTTTTTAAATAATAAAAATAAAAGTAATTTAGATACTTTTTTATACAAACATGCATGCCTGCTATGCCTATATACATATTTACGCGAGTACACATACATGTATACTCTGTAATATCATTTTAAAAGTTTCATTTTATCAAAGACACTATAAATATATATTTGACTTTGAATAATCTTTGATTTTATCCTGTCTTACATACTTTTACATACTTGGTACTTTTGTTGGTTGAAATGGTTCACTAAAAACGGGCGCCAAATCTCATGGGCGCGCGAATAAGGGCAGAATGAATTTCATATATACGTTTTAAGGAAAATAATTTTACAAATCACAGTAAACTGCGCAAAATATTCTCTGCGCAAATTATCTGTTACTCTATTCCTCGCACATTACATATATTTATTTGTCCTTGCATTAGTTTTTGAGAAAGAGAATCCGGTCTACCAGAGAACCTGAACTTCTATGAGAAAAAGACGTCTGTAATCCTATATCTAATCTCTTGAGTAACATGAAAAGGATATAATTCTAAGTAAGTTTAAAATAGTAAAGTTTCAATCTAGAGAATGAAAAATTTATACGAGTGCACCCGACCACCGCCTAAGAGATTAAAGCCCGTTCTGTAATTTTGTTTCATTTGTAATTTTTATACTGATTTATGATTATTTCAAATTTTTTGATCATCATCAATGTTTGGTAATTTGAAAAAAATTTGTTTTGATAGTATGACTTTTATGATATTACACACACACACACACACACATACAAATTGAATAAACTGTATATATATATAGTTATGTTGTGTACTATGATTGTAGAAAATATTTTTATATAATACGTGTATATTTTCACAGAAATGAATTTAAAAAGAGAACGAAAATTCTTATTTTTGAAATATTAACTATAAGATTATTATGTATTTATATACATATGTACGCTTTAGTACGCTTTATTTTTTTTTTTAAAAAATAACACCTTATAGATACATATATGTTTTTAAATACGTGACATTTAAATCCAACTAAGGATCAGTCACGGTTATTTGGGATTTATTGTCAGAAAATTTGAAATGTCCGGTATCTTTGGAATGTTCATTATTCTTTCTATACATTATTATGGCATTATATTATAAATTTGTGTGCATACAATAAAAGACGACAAAAAAAAATTATATATATCGGTATGTATTTTTGGTTTGTATTTTTTTTTCTTTACAACAAGAAGTATTATACTATCTGATGTATTTGGTATATGTTCGAAATTTTACACCATAATTCACGGAAAATGTTATTATATTTGTTATATTCCTATTTGAAAAGACTACCAAATTAACAAAAAAAAAAAAAAAAATATTATTATTATTATTATCGTCAAAGGTTATTTAAAAAGAATACACAGTTTATTAATGCTTATGTACATATATTTATGTAGATACAAATATGTATATATACACAAACGTGTGTGTTTTATTGTGATATATCAGCAGAGGTGTTAACAAATTTTTTTTTACTTATTATTTCTTTAACATTTGATTTGTGCTTTACTTCCTTTCTTTTTTCTTCTTATTTTTTTTGTATAAAATAAAAAAATTAAACGAGACATTTATTTGCACCTTTAACGAAAACAAAAAAAAAAAAGAAAATTATACATACATATAAGACGAAAAAAAATAATTCTTTTTTTCTTTTAGTTTTTTGTAATCAATGAAATTTGTTACGGTGCTAAATCTTGAATGTATATACAAAAAAAAATCTGGTTCAAAAAAGGAAAAATTCAGAAGATTTTTTTTCATTTGGTTTTTTTTTTCATATGCACATTCATTCATTCATACATAACATTTTATGTATAAATAATGAATTTTTTGAATGTTTGGTGAATATATGTTTGCACACGTTTTATTTTAGTTGTATACGTAATATTTATTATATTTTTATTGTTATCGTTATTATATTTTTTATATATACCTATCTACTTACTTTATTTTGTTCATTATATATGTATATATATATATAAATACCTATGGATAATATCAAGCATGTATTTGCTTGATGATTTGATAAAAAACAGAACATTTTTATTTTTTAGTATGCATGGCGGGAAACGTTTAATGGTATTAACATATAGAACTATAATGTCGACGCCAGTTTTAAATTTAATTTAAAATTCTGTCAACGTTTCTGATTCTGTATTAAAAAAATAATAAATAAATAAATTAATAAAAGCTATAAATAAAAAATAACATTGAATAAAATTAATTACATTTAAAAAAAAAAACCAAAAACAAACAAATAAAAAAAATCGTATGCCAAAAATAATGATTAATTATTAGTGTACATGGAATTTTTTACACATAGGTATGTATAGATACTGCGTTTATCTTATTGTGATAATGGTAAATACAATAACTTCGATTGTTCGATATGAAATTACTGAATTCTAATTACATATTTCTTAAGTACACATACCTTGAAAGATTTTGAAAAAACATTTTGAACAAAAGTATTCCAAGTTTTCGGTTGTGGTGTACGTTCTAATTATACCTATAGTGTGTAACATATGTGGTTTATAAAATTAAATAACGTAAACTGAAAATTAACTAAAAAATTAGCATATTCGTACATATAAATTTTTGATTATTTTAAAATGATTATTTGAACACGGTAGAAAGTAAAAGTAAGCAATATTCATAGGTGAACATTTCTGTATGAAAATTATTTTCCAACTAACTATAAGTATCAACAATATTAAGTATTTATTTATTTTATGTGTTAAACTATAAACCTCCCTTATTTAGAATTTCATTTGATATTTTTTAAAATAATTTTATTTACGTATTTTACACTTTTATATGTAATTTAAATTAAAAACTTGTTGACTTATATCGTTATAATCCTTTTTAATCCTGGCCGAATATAATTTTATTTCAAAATTTTTGTGTGTTAAAAAATAAAAATAATTTTATTGTCATTTTTGTTTATGAACGTAATTTACATAATTTGATTAATTTTTTTAGTTTTAAATTTCATTGTTGCTGCTATTTTTTTTTGTTGTATTTTATTTATATTCATTATATTATTCTTAATCTGGAATATATGTATGTGAATATTTTAAATTGTATATGGGATCTCATATGAATTCAAATAAATATGAATTCATTCCAATTAAATTTTGAGAAAGAAAAAAAAAATATATATATGTGGCGCTGATGTTAAAGATACTGTATACTAATGCCTTAATATATCTTTATATTTATATACCTACACAGATATAGAAATTAGAAAAAAACAATAATAATAATAAAAAGTAAAACCATTAAATTTATTTGAAGTTTTATCTTTTTTTGTATATATTTTGAATCTGATAAACAGAAGAAAAAAATTTGATAATTTTTGAAAAGATATCTAAAAAAGAAAAAAAGAAAAAGAACAAAAGAGATTATAAAAGAAGAAAATTTGTGAACGGATTTCATTCTAAAAATGTCAATCAAATTTATAGCAGCAATTTATTTATTTATTTATTTTTTTAAATGAACATAATATAAGCATCAGAAAAAGGAAAAAAAATATATTTTCTTTATTGTAAAATTTTGGTTTTCCATATATGCATAGATATAGCATAGCTACGTGTCCATATTTAATGCACTTGAATATGTAATCAGAAAAATAAAATCAAAAAAAAAATGTTAAGACATTTTATTAAGAGAATAATAAATAGAGTATGGTATTTTTCACTATTTCATATGTCATATTAGTAGATACTATACAAGTACGAGTATGATGTGACATACATACCTATGTAATATTACAAAACAATGTTATAAAATTCTTATGTTCTTGTTTACTTTGCTTATGTATACGACTTACTAAACTAACGAATGAGTAAATATATTTTTCAGGAGGTAAATATGAGAGAAAGTATAAAAATCAAATTTCAAATCAGTGATGAAAATGAAACAACAAAATAATAGTAACGAACTATTTGAACGATAAATACTAAATAGTATCTAAAACGACCACCTAAATTGAATTTGATTTGTATCCGATCAGTGATAAAGGCAACAGTTACAGTTAACGACACCATACAGTATACACTATCTATAATCAGGTTATTGACGCCTTGTCGTCTGGGCGGCAATAAGATAATTTTTGTGAGAAATCATTTAACAGCATTCAGTTGCCACGATTTGATGAGTAATTAAGTAGTTGTAAGTAGATAAATTTGACATTTAGTATATCAAGTTAGTAGATATATCTTAAGTTAATGTAATTTCAATTTTATTGTATCTAATGACGATAAAATTCATTCGTTTTGTTTCTTTTTTTTGATACAGATAAAATATATTAATTCCATTACGAAAAGGCAAGGAGGTGTTTACAAAAATACATACACAATTATATACGAAGAAATGAATAAAATTGATGATCCAAAAGTTTTTATAAATTTATTCAAAAGTTAAATTTTATATACGGGGTTTAATTAACAATTCTGTATATAGTCAACAATAATATATATTTTATACAAATATTAATGTAGTTGTAATTATATTTAAAAATTAATTTATATAGCAGATAATTTAATTAAATGCGCAAAAATTAATTTACTATTATAAAATATTTTTTTTTTATGTAAAGGAGTATTTGATTAATTTTTCTGAATAAAGTTTAATTAGCAATTTCCGTTTTGAAAATTTCAAATTCATTCATTTTTAATTAACTTCATTCAAATTGATTCATTATCATACAATGTACTATATAGTCGTAACCGCGTAAGTAAACAAATTCGTATATCAATTCGTGAATTTTATGAATGAAAATACAATTATCTACTTATATTATACATGTGTAGAATATACAATACATTCGTACATTCAAAGTTAAAAAAAAATAAATAAATAAATAAATAAATGTAATTGGAAATTTGATTGATAAATTTCGCAGTAATATAATGCAGAAAAATATTGATAGTATCTATGGAAAGTCATTAATTTTAATGTTTGACTTGTTTTTCATTTTCTGCATCTACACGCCATAGTATGTATACATACGTACATAATCGCATAACTTATTCTGATGAATTCATTTATCTTAAAGGCAAACAGCAATTCTATATGAGAAATGCATGCCATACATCACAATTTAAACACCTTTCTTAATGTTTTATTTATTTTTATTTTACACCGATATACAATTCATTATATACTTACGTTTACAATATAATACGGTCTAACAAATACAAATATATATGTACATAATAATGAAAAGAAATACTGAATCAAATATAAATTCTTTTAGTTTGAAATTAATTACATACATGTACAAATTTTGTTTATTTTTGTAAATTTAGTTTTCACTTTATTATTACAATTTTTGCTTATACGATTATTGTCTGTTGTCTTCAATTACTATTTCATATATGAACTTATAAAAGTATAGAAATATTATTAATTTTTAAATTTATTTTGTTTTTATTGCGATAGTATTTATAAGCATAAATTGAAAACATAATTGAATACGCCCTAACACCATATTATGATGGCATTAAAAATTGATTTCTCTTTAATCGAAACCTCTAAAAAAGTCCTAATGACCGACTAGCATCACCTACACAATTATAATTTTTCCTGTTTTAAATAAATCATGAAATTTTTCGTGAAAATTACTAACAACCAACGCAGAAATGTAAAGTGTACATTACATATATGTATATGATTATGAGTATTTGTGTATGTGTGGTATGCAATTCATTTACATATATACATACATTGAATATTTGTGGATAAGATATTGACTCTTAACGACATATTTAAAATAAAATAAAATTTTATAAGAGAAAAATAAAGAAAATAAATTTGAAAAAAATCGAAGAAAAAAACAAATATCATCTAATATCTATTTTAGAGCACAGGCTTTTATATGTTAATATGTGTATATATGTATGTATGTGCATAATATGTGTATGCAAGTAATATATGTAAAAAATATGAAATTTTATTTAACCACATTCAAATGAGATATGGATAGTTTCATGTAATGAAAATTCAAAGTGGAAAATATAAAATTAACCGTCACTCCACATAACTACATATACATATATGTACGAGTAAATATTATATGGAAATTACACATTTACATACGAGTATATAGTACATTATATTATATCGTATGAATTGCAGACAATTTTATGATTTTGAACAGAGAGTGTACTATATAATCCTAGTGTTGGCTCTTATCTTTATCTGTATATGTCTGAAAGTTATTAGTGATCACAGTTGTAAATTATGCAGATTTTTAGAATTGAAGAAAACAAAAAAACTGAGAAAGAGTATAGATATAATAGAAAGAAAAATAAAAATCGTGTTAATGATACATTGTCTTTTAAATAATAATTTTTAAGATGAGATTTGGTTTTTTATTTTATTATTTTTGCTTTTGTTTTATATTAATTTTCTTTATTGATTTGCATCGTATTTTCAATATTTCGTGTCGATTATATAAAAACAAAAATTTTTTTAAGCTGCTTTTATTTAATAAAATAACGTAGTATATAAAAATATGCTATTGTATAAGTGTGTTATGAAAGTAAAGGGGAAAAAAAGCGACAATAAAATGCCACAAACAATTCACGGCGCCTGACGGGTAATTTTTACAAAAACAAAAAAACAAAAGCCAAACACAAACATTATGATATAACTAATGAGAAAAAAAAAAATAACGAAAAAAAAAAAATATAAATAAATAAAAAATAATAATAAAATTAAAATAAAAATAAAATAAATTGAACGAAAAACATGAGTATAAAATAAACGTATTTTCGCGTTTTTAATGCTTCTATATTATTAATAATAAACCTGTGATCAGAATTTTTAAGCAGGAAGCGCTGCGGTTGGGAAGACGCACGGTGGCGCTTATACCTATTATATATGCTCAGTGATTAATTCATTTCATTGCCCAACAAACAGAATAACATAATGTACATATGTACTCGTTTGTATTGTATATTATAAGTACTACATTATATATGTAAGATCAGCGATTTAGTTTAAAGCATACGAGTATTATGTTGATGTCAAGTATTGAGTATAAAGTGCAACAATGAAAAAAAAAAATGATAATTGAAAAAGTGCAATGTAAGGTATTCATAAAATGTCAAAAAATTGCCGCAAAGGCTGATCTATAATAAAAAATCGTGATAAACATGAAATCGATTCAATATTCAATGTATCTATACAATTCTAAGAGCCTAAGAGTATGTGTATAAATGAAATTTGTTGTGAATTGCAAATTCTCATTTTATAATACATATGTATAAACACATACTCGTATTTCGTATATGCGAACACTTATTATTTTATGCAATTTAATAATGTGTACATTTACTTTTATTACCTACCCTGCATCATCCTAGTTAGTTCTGCCTCATAAATTCTGTTTGTTGCTGAAAGATTTTTGTGGCCGACTTCATATCAAAGTTTGATAAAAACTCAGCGGTTAGATAAATATACTGGCGACGATGGTGAGGGCGTGCAATAAATGTTTCATATAAGTATATGCGAGTATATATATCGAATTTGTACAAAAATTATTCTACAATAAAGAAATAAAAGATGGGCGGTTGTAAAGGACGCCTAATATGATGAAATACTTTTTTTTTGCATTTTTTATATTACATTTATTTATTTTGGTTTTGTTGATGTTGTCACAAAAATTACTTAAACAGACCATATTTGTTGTATGCTCCTTTTTGTAATTCTCTTGTTTTTAATGTTCTCTGGTTAATGAGTTGATAGCCGAATACATACTTTCGTTTGGATCTGGATGAACATTGATGGGTGGATGGATGGTTTGGTTTGGTTTGAACGTAGATCAGATAAACGTTTTCAATATTTTTACTTATGATGAAGGAATCGATTAAATTGATATCGAATAACTTCTATATCTATATGCTATATGCTATATAGGCTCGATGTTTATAATTACATATATATATCTACTACTGCATATTACATTGATACATATGTGTGTGTGTGTATACACATTAATAAGAATATAGCAGACAGAGGTATGTACCTTCAGAATTTATCATAATTATTTTTGATTTACTTGATTTGCAACAATATAAACTTGTTGCAATCATCTCATATTTATCTACATATATTTTACTATTTATATAAGTATATACCTATATGTACGAGTAGATATTACATACACGCCGCATATTATTGCAATGATTGTCGTCGACTTGAGAGATTGGTTTCGGTGGCGCTACATATTTTTCATTCTTATTTTCATTTATTGTTTAATTTTAATTCAGTTTTTTATTTCAATGTGTATTTTTCGAAAAAAAAAAAAATAAAATAAAATATTTATTATAGTTTTATTTGATATTTATTTTATTTTATTGTTTATGACTTCGATTGATGCGATTTATTAGCATATGGCGACCAAGAATAAAATTATATTGTATATATATCGTCTCTGATCATTATTTTTTATTATTATTTTACTTTTATACACATATTATTTATTTATTTATTTTTTTTTGTTCATTTAACATATGTAATAATAATAATGTGTACATATATATACATATACATATGTGTGTATATTGTACATAATACGAAATTCGATTGATTTGATCTGGCGGACGTGATCGACTTATGACTTACTTGAATCAGAATCATTCAATTTTTCTATTTATAGAGAGAATTCAATGTATTCCAATAATTTGAAGAGGAGGTGGATTTTATATTTCATTTTTATTTCCCTTTCATACATATATTATGTATTCATATTCATGTGTACAATGTATTTAGTGTGTATATACATTTTTATAAACGTATATAAATTTACAAAATATGCATAAAGAAGTAATTGTTTTTTATCTAAATAAAATACAGTATATTATGTATTTGTTTATACGTACAATTTATTTTATCCCCTTTTTTCTGACTCTTATTTATTATAATTTTTTCAATACTGTAGTTATTACGTTATAGTTATATGATGAAAATAATATTGTTTACTTGATTTTTAAAGTGGTTCTCTAAGATATTGCTTTGTAATATAAATATTTTGACGACAAAAAGGAAATATAATGTTTATAGAGCAGCTACTGAATGAGTACTTTTATGAATTTATGTCATTCGAATGGACGAAAAGTTTTATATATTTTTTTTTATCGTTTTATAATGATCTTAAAGTGTAAATAAATTTTAAATGAAATCGAATAATATCAATGTCTGCGTATATGTATGTATATGTGTAATAAACTGAACGTATATTGACTTCATAATCTCAAGAAAGATATTTATGAGTTTATAAACAAATTTGAAATTAATTGAATTACATAATCGAATTATAAGAAAGCGCGTAAAGAATGAGAAGAAGTTAAGAAACAATATATGGTGTTATGTGTTGTGTATATTTATGCGCACTTAAGTATAGATACGTAAATCATATCGCATTTTAACTATGAAATAATTTAATTTGAAACTAAAAATTTAAAGCGGAATACAATAATTATAGTTCTTTTTGTTATATCCGCTATTAATTTTTTATTATTTAAAAATCAATCTAAAAAAAAAAACTTAAAAAAATTATTATTCTATGTTTATTTTCTTTATACATATTTTATTTTTGGTTATAAAATTGAAAAAGATTAAATTAAATTTCCGATCAGCAAAATACAAAACAAAAACAAAAAAAACAAGAAAGGAAAATACTGTCATATACTCTATGGTTTAGGTTAACCACGAAAATAAATTATTATCCTTTTTTTTATGTTGGCGTTAAATACAAATTGTTCAGTGAATTTTTATGTTGCATAGAATAGAACTTATTCAGAAAAATTATCAGGAAAAGCCATATAACATTTATAACAAATGTTATTTAAAAATTATTTTTATCAATATATCGAATATGTGACAGGAAACATGAAATATTACGCATATATATACGTGTATGTATATCATTATAAAAGTACTATATACGTATGTATATTATCACATATATGTATTTTTCTTATTATATTAATTTACTATTTTCATGTATTGTGGTTCTAATCTTCCACTTCATGTTTCATTTTTTTTTACAATTTCATTTTAATCATAATATAATAGAGAAGAGATGATGAGATGAGATGAGATGATGATGATGATGATGGTGATGATAAAAGTAAAAAAAATAATGACTATAATTTATCGCTTATCGTATTATCATCATGTCATTTTTCATGTTGTAAATCTTTATACTATAGATACATGATCAGATTGTGGCTAATATCGATTATAATTTATTATATTCTGCTCATATACAAGATTATTTTCCATTTTTTTTTTCATTTAATTCCATTGAAAGAAATCAAAAAAAAAATGTTACAGATAAAAAAATACTTATTTTAGTATTGTACATTGAATGTGTACTCGTATATACATAAAAATATAATATATAGTTTTGCGCATAATCTATGCTAATATATTATTAGTTATATGTTTGAAAATCTAAAACAAAAAAAAAAGAAGCAAAACCGTTGCAACAAGTTTATAAAACGATAAAAATGAACTGAATTTAAAAATGACAGAAAAAAATTAAAATAAAATAAACAATAAGTTTTAATTATTATTATTGTTCATTTTTTTTTCATATATTATACATTATTTGAGAGATGTTTTATTGCATAAATTGAATTTCGATTGATTTTCAAACAAATTTATGCACGTATACATATGTATCATCAACGTGTTTTATTCAATTACAATTAATCAAACTAAGTAAATGTAAGTATAGTACAATATTCATTCATATGAAAAATCAAAAAGGTGTATATGTACATCAATGTACATATATTTAATCGTATGTATGTATGTAATTTGTGAAATATATATAAAATATTATATATTACAATAGTTTATTCATATGTACGTACATGTGTATTATATACGTGATGTGATATACAATAAATCTCACAAAATTTTCAACTACATATATAAAATAGAATAAAATAGTATAGTATTTTATCTGTTTTATATAGAATTATATACATTATGTATTTATGTATAGCTACATACTAAATGTAAATATTTAAAATATTAAATAAAATATAAAAAATCAGAGTTTTAGAAGTTTTAGTTTAGACTTCAACCTGAACTCTTGTTTGTTGAACCGTTGAACATACATTTCATATATTATGCATATGTATGTGTACATTACCCATTTGTTATATACGTATATATAAAAGTGTACACAGTGTATTTATTTGTATGTTTGTACATTATATTATAACAACTTTATAACAACATTACGTATGTATGTACATACATTTACATTCATATGTTTAGATCGGATCGGCAGAATCGAACATTGAAATAAATTTCTTAAAATCTTTTTTACATGCATTTGTTTCTCACCGTCTGAACGGTGAACATCGCCGGATATTTGATGCGGTCTTATTTGATTATTTTTTTTTTTTAGATATTGTTGTTAAATTATTGAATATTGTGCTAATAAAATACAAAATAAGAATATAACAAAAATCTGTATAAACAAAATAACAAAACAGAGAAAAATAAATTACATATACGGTAGTATCTTGAACAAATTTTATAGTATTTATTGTGTTGTGTTAACGTTCATTTCATACATTAAACACATCATATTAATACATTCAAGTGAAATAATCCCGGTATAAACTGTATCAAACAGGTGGTATAGATAATAATATTCGTATATTTATTTATATACAATAATATATAATTAAATAGTAATACGAATATGGTGATACAATATATTACAAAATTTTATTGAATTTCTTTTTGTTTATTTGGTAATTTTTATATAATTGTTCAAGTAATGACATAATAATTATAATGAAAATTTGATTAGTCATTACAAAATATTATTGATATTGTATTTGATAAATAAAAATGTAAAAATTTTCAGATTATTTATGTTACAAATATTATAAAAATTTATCATTAAATAAGTAAAGTGAAAAATTGTGAATACACGCAAATAATATTAAAAAAATAAATAAATTAATTTGTATAAATGTTAATGAGTTTTTTGAATAAAAATATAAAAGCAGTTGAACATTTTGAAAAAGCGAAAACATTCTATATCAGACAAAAATAACCAAATAATTTGAAAGGTATGTGAAATATTAAATTTAATTTTGAAAATTATATTTTCCATTAAAAAAAATTCTTTTTATTTATAAATTTTCATTTGTAAATATAGCGAATTAATGTAAAAAAAAATTTATTTTTTTAATAAAAATTAATATCGTAGAATATTAAACATCACAAGATCATAACCAATTGGAAAAATATGTAGTATAGTTGTTGAATAGAAACATGTGCTCGTACATCTTGATTAATTATTATATATATAAATGAATTTTGTGTGATCTCTGCGTTTAATTAAATGTGATTTCATATTTCTCATATATATTTTTTTTTTCAAAATAAACCTAAAAATTGAATTATGTATATCGATCGATACATTAATAATTATGTACATATATATATGATGAGAGTAGATTCAATTTTTCTTTTTATCTATTGAAGAAACGAAAATTATTTTCAATTTTTTAATAATTATTGCGACATAATATTAATGTAGGTATACTCACAATTGATGAGATATCGAATCTTCTTCAAAGAATTTAACAAAAACAAAATGTTCTTAAATTAATTTTCGAAATATGTATTTTTAAAATAAAAATTTATTACATATTTTTTTTTTTAAATTTTGATAATATTTTATATTGAAATCGCTTTAGTATGACAAAAATATTCTTATTTTGGTTTTTTATTTTGGTTTCAACAGCAAGATGCTTACTTATTTCATATGCTTTTGGTTTAGATTTTACATTACCCTTGAGCCTTGACATTGATAATTGAATTTCATCGTATAAATAAGTGAATTATAATATACGCATCTGGAATTGTATGCGTATGAAACTCATATTAATTCTTCGATAAAGTGATAAATTTTAATATGATTTGTTTATTACGTTTTTAATGCATGATGTATGTTACTATCATATTTTGATTTTCGCCACTTCAATAAATTAAATAATTTATTACATTACATTATTTAGTTGAAAATTTTATTCATATTTTGTCTTTATATACTTATGTATGCAGTTATTTTAATTATAAAATGTATTTATGACATAATTTTCAAAAACCTTATATATTATATGTAATATTCAACATAATTCAACTTTAATATGTATATGTACATAAGAGCATATGTATGTGTGCAATGAATGTTTTAATGTTTGAATGAATTTTTGTTTTAATAATGATTAGACGATTATAGCAATTTATTCAATCTGTGTATTTGCAGACTAAGAATTTTTTAAAGGCATTACAGGATATTAAAATTAAATGAAAAATAATAAAATATGAAATTAATATTATAATGTATGTACATTGTATAAATATATTTGTGTGAATATATGCGTATCTAATTACTAGCAAATAAGTATATGCACTTCGAAATCAACACAAAAACTATAGAAAAAATAAAACAACTATTTTAAGATGCACATGAATATGATATTAGCTAAACATATTCACATATGTATGTACATATGTACATATACAAATTTATTTTATAATTTCGTTTTCATTTTCAATATTTGCTTTTTATTTGCATTCTGATTTATTTTATTATCATACTGTATATGAATATATGTTATATGAAAACTTCTTTTTGAAAATCATTTAGGCGCCAATTATAATATATTAAAAATTTGAATATATAAAATGCATCTATAACATGCATGTATGTATAGTATACATATATGTACATATATATACATATATATGTATGTATGAAGTAGTATATCGTTATAATAACGGATTTAAATTATAACTTTATGCTTATGTTTTCTTTAATTTCGTATAAACTATACATGTAACGTACGAATATATGTATAAATATAAAACATTATATTTGTATTTTATATGTATGCATGCAAATACATATATACACTGTATATACTAATATGATATTTTTAAATAAACATAAAAATTTTTTTATTTATAAATAAAACTTATAATTTAAGTTTAATTGATATGAATTAATTTTAGAATGGAATTTAATAGGCAAATTAATACATAAAATATGTCTCAATTAATAAATAATAATAATAAAAAATAATTTTAAATTCATACATATATATACATACATATTTGCCTACAGTTTTATAATACCAATAATACATAACTTGGAAAAATCTGAATTTGAAAATTTTTTAAAAATGAAATCATTGCGTTTAAATTGTTTTTTGAAAAATAAATTTTTTCTTTAATTCTAAAAAAAATATCTATGTAATCGTACATTGCGCAAAGATGTGTGTCTGTACATATGTTAGAAATTATTGTTTTTTAGATGCATTGATGGTTGAAAATTTATAAAAAAAAAATTTTAAGATATCCTATTTAATATATGTATTTACATAGCTACATATATGAATGCGTATATTTTCATTTTTAATCAAATTATTTCGTCTATAAGAAGTCTTCTTTAATATTGATAAACATTTTTTGATTAAAATTAAATTTTCGAAACGTTTAAAATTAAATGTTTTATAAATCATACATTATGATTATGCATATAATGTACGAGTATGTATTATTTTCAATACAAATTTAAATTTCAATAATGTACAATATTCATTTTATAATATTTCAATCTATATGCGTTTTAATCATAAAATGTTATAAAAATAACTTTTGGAGAAATTAAAAATAATTTTACAAAGAAAATATAAGAAAATTTGTACATATGTATATGTATGTACGTACAAGTAGATAGTAGAATTTAAATAATTTCATATACAATCGTATATATATACGTACAAGTATGTATTTTATTAATAAATTTGAAAACAAGGTCAGGAAAAACAACGCATCAAATAATAATTGACTGTCACTTAACTACCAATTCAAATAATATAAATGTATACAGTGTGTAGTATAAACGTAACATTATGTATATAATGTGGTATACTCGTATATGTAAAGCAATTATTAATCTGTTTTGGTATTTATTTACTTTGATGCTTTTCTGTATTTTTTTTTTCTACTCATATAGCACAATACATATTCTTATTTATGTATACGAGTATGTGAACTAATAATTTACATATACAGACAATATGTAACTTAATGTATAAATAATATCGCCTGTCGGCAGTAGCCGTCAATATTTATGATTTCTGTATAAACAAGAAAACATATAACATATTCAATAATTTGGAATCGGTCCTACATTTCAATAATATTCATAATATTTACTAAATTAAATATAACATGTTACATATTTGTATTATATACATTCGTGTGTCTTGTACGTACGTTATACGCATATTAAATATACTATTTCTAAATATTGTATGCATACTGTAGATGTTTATATTTACATATGATGACCATATTATTATCATACATATTTTATTATTTGCAAATAACACACAAACGTAATCTATATAATAGTACAGAAAATAATACAAAAATTGTAAGAAAAAACATAGTATATATGAAAATGAAATAAGACAAAAAAAAAAAAAAACGAAGAAAAAATTAAATTTTGATTTCCTCCATAATCTAACACAATTTTTCAATAATTTTTCATATTACCTACATTGTATGTGCGCTTATGAGTATGTAATAAAAATGAAAATATCTCACACTACTCGCATATCATCATAAATACATATTGTACTCATACTCATATGCATACTGTGTACTATTTATACAAGAAATGCTTTTTGAATAATCATTTGATCTTCAGATAGTTTTACGGCTTTACTATACAAAAAATAATAAATAAAAAATAGTCTGGTGCTGACTTCGATTTTTATTTCAATCAGTAAAAATCTGAATAATAATAACAAAAATAATAAGAGGAAAATAGTATGAGTATTTATATTAGTTATGGATGATGTCGGTGTCGGTATGTTGAAATTTATGTGCAAGAATGAATTACTCAAAAAGAAAATCAAATGCTTTGTTTTCAATTATTTATGTTATATACTTGTCGTACGCAATTGTTTTGTATACACATAATGCACAATACAAATACATATACATATACACATATTCAAATATGTAGACATATAAATTTTAAAATTAAAAATTATATATGTATAACCTGGATAATAATAATAATAATAATTAAATTTTAAGCTGATAAGGCTATAAAATATTAAATTAATTTGTTCTTTTGATTACGTTTTTGTTTTGATTATTATATACTTTTCAATACTATAAATAAATAATAAGGATTTCATTTAGAATTTTAGTATGAAAAAAAAAATCGATTGAACCGAAATAACAAATTAATAAATTGTTGACAGACAAATTTAATGTTTTTCGCTCGTACAGAATTAAGTTAACTTTAGACCTTTGGAAAAACACTTAGTACATAGAAGTACAGAATGTTTACATGTTATTGAAGCATTAAAAAAAATTGTTGATATTAAATTTTGTGATGTCACGAAAACTCATTAATTTTTTTTTTTTTTTTGCAATTAAAATTATTCCGCATTCATTGCATTTACTATACGCATGTATACAAGTACATAATGTTTCTTATTTCGTATGCAGAACTGAAAATAAATAAAAAAGAAAAATTGAACCGATCAATTTAATTATCTTTCAAAAATGCGCCTATTAAATGCACGAGGAGAAAATCAATATAGTGCACATGTATTATTTATTTTGATTTTATTTATACTTGATTTTTATTATACTTTTTTAATTTTATTGTCCGTTTCGTGTGGACCATGATGATCACAAAGAGAAAAAAAAGAATCGGATTTCCTTAAAATCGTATCCATTAGCCACTGGGTAATAAATTGGCGCCAAGGTGTAGGAAATCAGAGAATTAAGCAGATCAGACCGTTTCCAAGCAGACGCGTCGTGTTTCGTTGCTGTCCATTATGAGGGGGATATACATACATATAATTACATATACACAAGTAGTACCACATTCCCTACTGGAAGTGATGTGATGAATTCATCGATGAGCTCTTGATGATTCTTTAGATGATCTCATCAATGAATTTTGTTCTAGCACCGGGAAAAAGTTCATTTATATACTTTTCGCCTATATAATGAAACATTAAATGAACATCCGATGAGCCTTTCGATGATTATCATGTATCACTCATCAGTTGCCAACCAGTGAAAAACCTGATGAGCCTTTCGATGATTATCATGTATCACTCATCAGTTGCCAACCAGTGAAAAACCTGATGAGCCTTTCGATGATTATCATGTATCACTCATCAGTTGCCAACCAGTGAAAAACCTGATGATCATGTTTGTTGAGGATATAATAAGAAATAAATTAAAATAAATTCAGCCTTTTTTTTTTCATTTTATTTTACATACATATACCATTTGCAAAAATTTAATTCATTTATATAAACAGAAAAAAAAAATAAAAAATAAAGTTCATTCATAAAACAACATAACATAAAAATTATAGTTAATTCAACATAGATTATTTTTTAGGTATCAGCTTCATAAACTTACTTCATACTGCAAAAATAAGAAAAAAACATATAATCAAATAATGTGAAGTAGTTTATTTATAAATTTACTTTACCGTGCATTACATTTCGCTCTGTTTTGACGATTGTGAGCCTTCAGTATCGCTTTGCGTAGCTGTTTTTCATATTCTTTTCTAGAATATTTCAAGCGACAGGATTCTAATAAATAATAAGTGTAAAGTATAGTTATAAATTTTTTTTAGTTTTACGACACAAATTCTGCATCGTCAATATTCTGATGTGATTCAATAAAAATAGAATTAAAAACAAAGCCTACATTTTCGTGAAAACTAATAGATTTCACATACCATATAATACAGAATCAAAAAGCTTTAGTGCCAATAATTTCCTTTTTGTACATCGGCCTTCCACATTAAATTCAAATGCTACAGCGTCGCTGAGAATCGCTTTGAACACCTCTTCTATGCCATTTGTTATGAATCTGCTTTTCAAAAATGAAACCTAAAATTTTAAAGTTAAGACAAATATTTAGGTAATTATAATAACAAAAATTTTACGAAAGCAGCTGCAAAATTTTCATCTTTTAATTTTTCCTCTATTTCTGCTAAATCAACTAAAGATTTAGCTGGAACCAACAAGCTTATTGCTTCTACTTCCGGATCCTGCTCTTCTCCAGTTATTTTTCTTATATTTTTATTAGTTCTCTTAATAAGGACAAGGCAGTTTCTTAATAGTTTGTTGTCTCCACTCTGTTTCGCAAATAACTCATTCTCCAGATTTGAAATCTAAAACAAATAAGCCAAATTACAAGAGTTAATGGCTCCTTCACATTAAGTTTAAGTCACTACAATTGACTTGAAGTCAGTAAAGTCAAGTCACAAAAATTAAGCAAAGTCGGCCAACTTGGACAAATAAAATTTATGTCTTTTTAAGCCGCCTTATCCGACTCTGCTGATTTTTTAACTTGACCTTGACTGACTTGAAGCCAATTGTAGCCCGAGCTTTAGAGGTTATTATAAAAAGTTTTAAAAATACTGTGAAAATGAGTCTGTTACCTGTTGTTTTATTGACTTTTGTTCAGTCCTTATTTCCTTTATCTCGCTGCTGATGATTTCGAGTTTTGCAAGAACAAGGTTTTGAAAATCCAACTGGTTGTTTTGACGCTGCTGATTCTGATCTGCATGTTCGTTTTCTTTGCCTACAAATATTTTAAAAAGAGGTATGTAATGTTTTTAAAATTGTGAATTATTATCTCATACCAATAGCTGGTTTTAATTTATATCTCCTTTGCAAAATCGAAGGACTTTTGTTTTGATTCGGCTTTGTTTGTTTCGTGGGAGTTGAACATACAAATCCAGAATGTACATTTTCACTGTTTAAAGGATTGTTATAACCATCTAATATCGGTGACAACATGCGATTAGAAAGCTCTTCCATAATACTGTTAGTTCTGGAAACGATTAAAACAATGATGAAGTAGTGGTACGAGTACAAAGTTTGAGGTATGCAATTTTACTGGGAAAAATTTATATTCTATTTGGTCTTTGCAAAATGTCTTTATATTTGACTTTTGCCCCGACCAAAACAAAATTCCCAAAGCAGATGATGATTCAACAGGTAAAGAAAAGAAATTATCAAAGTTTTGCAATTCATATCCTGATAACACTTCTACACCATTTTCAAACTTTTGGTCAGTGATTTTGAATGGTATATTAGGCTTGACTAAACAAAAGGTATCAGCTTCTCGCTTGCAATTTATTTGAAAGTCCATAGAATTCTCTGAAAAACATTGCTGGCTAGCAAATATTCCTTCTGATAACCGTCTTTTTATTTGTTGTAGGATTTTGGTTGGAGACCTTACCAGTTTTTTCAAGTATTGTGCAAAATTTTCAAATTTATAGGCTGAAAAATTATCTAATACACCATACTGTTGCACACAATCAGAGACATGTAAAAGACCGTGTACGTTAAAACTGACATTTTCTTTTCCATATATTATGGGGAACAGTTCTACAAATTCCTTGAACATATTTTTCGCTGTTGATAAATTTGCATTGCAAGACCTTTTACAGGAAACAATTCTCACTGCCGTGTGTAGTAGCAAAAAATGATAGTATAAATCATCGTGAACTGCATTCTTCAATACAACTATTCCAGTATAAAGTAAAAATGTCCTAAATTCGGTTGCTTTCCAAAGAGCCAAATCATCTAGTGTCCTGCATCTCCTTGAAAATTCAGTGGGTAAGTTTTCTGATAGATTTTCTAATCTTCTATTTATTTCTGTTATATTGCAAGCAAAATGGCCAGTTTTATTTTTCGATATTGCCGACAACATTTTTTTCATAACACCCAAATCTATTAAATGCATTGGTTCGATAGGAAACTGTGATACCATACCAATGTCAATCATCTCCAATGCATTTCGGTTTGTTAGAAAATATGAATGGTGAAATTCCCTATCCTGTCTCGTATTAAATTCTACATCCGTTCTTGGTAATTCTTCATTGGTTTGAAAAACCACTTTATGATTTAAAACAAAACCTTTTTGTGTACATTTTGGGCAACTATTTTTTCCAGTGTGGTAGATAGAACCTGTTACAAATGCACGAGCTGGAGCATCACACGTGAATAACCGAACTTTGAATACTTTTATGTCATTTTCAACTTGAATTCCATTAATTTGAAGCATTGTAACTTCATTAACTAATTCTTTTAAGTACTCATTTACATTATGTGGTTTTTCTGTTCCACTGTAGCATCCAATTAGAAATAATTTTGAGTTTTTGTCAGAAGAAACAGCTCCCATTATTGGCCATATAACTCGTTTAGAACTCTTAAAAAGTGAAACTCCATCTATGCCTATATCGATTTCTATCAAACTTGAATTTTTTAAATGTTTAAACTGCCCACATAAAAATGCATTTTGAATACCATAATGGTAGTATTCACCAGGACCAACTTTTTTAATTTCTAAAGGAGCAGTTGATGTTTGCAAAAGTGTTTTCGCTGATTGTGGCAAGTTCTTTATTCCATTTTTACCTAAAACCTTCAATAAATCCGTAATGCAAGTATGCGAAACTTTATTTCTTATTGCCCATTCTGCAAGGTCTTTTTGGATTTCAGATGGAGCAATTTCGGTCTCTGTTTCAAAAATTTCGTCTGAATCAGACAGGCCGTAATTTTCGTTACTAGCATTATTTATTTCTTCAAGATTTGTTTCTCTTTCATTCTGCAAGTAAGTATTGTTGTTACTGTTAATATTATAGGAATTAGATCGTGCAAACGAATCAAGATTTCTGTATCTTTCAACGTTTTCTCTATAATTAACTAACTCCTCACTCATTTGATTTGAAATTGTTTTTTTCGAAGACATTTCTAAAGTTTGAATAGCTACAGTAAAGAGTATTTCAGTGAAAAGAAATTAAAGTAAATAGTTAAAGGGCATAAGTAGAAATAAATTAAAAAGAGCAAAAAATTCCTATATTTCTTCTATTTCCTATATTTCTTATTTTTTAAGCTTACCTTATATTCAAATAATGCACTCCACTTTTAATTTTCAATTATTTTTTGATTTTTTCTAAAAACACTGCACTTCCAATATTTTATAATTAATTTATTATCGTTCTAAAAATACTGCACTTCTACTAATAAGATACACAATTTAATGATTCAAAATAAAAATTTTTACTGAGCCACGTGCCGACCAAATTAAAAAAAATATCCAAACAATAACGGGAATGTTTTTTCTAATGACTATTATAGATACCTTACACGTAATTTTCATTAGAAGATTCATTGATACGATCATCGAAACGCTCATCGATTCAAAAATAAATTTTCAAACAAATGTAAATTATGAAGCATATATAGATTTTGGGGGATCAATATATTTTACCAATTTTACTAATACTCTCAAAATTTATCTAAAGTTGTATTGGTTTATATAAGCCTCTCAGTCCGCACCGATTTGTCATTTCCTCTACTCATGATCAGAATCCAGTAGGGTTATATATATAATATATTACATACATATATGTAGTAATACATATTTAACTATGACTCCACAAAGTCCAAGAGTTGTAAACTTTTAAAATATTGTATTAGTTGTTGGAGCCAAAACACAACGTTATGTTGAAATATAACCGTTGATGTAATTATACGAGTATATTGTACAATATATAAGAGTATATAGGAGCATGTAACATCTACATAATAATAATAATAATGATAATCATCATTATCATCATCGTCATCATCGTCCGTTCATCCTGCTGCTAACTGCAATACGGCAATGTAATCATTGTAGCAGATTGTGCTTATAGTTAGTTAACTGGAAGAATTTATAAAAATACAGAATACAGCATGTAGCATAATAGCTGAAGATGATCTTAATAATTCAAGTGATCTGTTAGATTGGTATAAAAATTGAGGTCATGGATGTATTTTGTTATGATAATCGTTCAAAATGTTTTGTAAATGGAGGATTTAGAGTAAATGCAATCTGTGCCAGAATTTATATCATAAAATAAAGTTGAAAACAAAAAAAAAAAAAAAAAAATTTAAATGTAGATATCACAAGAAATACAAAAAAAAATTACTTATATATGAATATGATCAAGTTTTTTTCGCCTTTGGTGTAATGATAAGACATGAGGCGAATGAGTGGGTGTTATCTCATCAGTATATACATACATACGAGTATATGAATATTTATTTGAATGTGATCTTATATACAAAATGCCCACGTGCTTTTAGTCAATTCTTTTCACTCTCTTTGGAAAAAAATTGGACAAGATTTCCGCTTTGATTTAATACGTATTATATTGAATTTTTTGTTTTTTATGCGGAGGAAAAAAAAACTAAAACTAAAATCTGGTACATACTTTTAAATTTTTTCCTGTAATTTCATTTTAATCACAGTCAGTAGCAAATAAAAACTGAAACTGATGAATTTTTTTTTATACATATGTGTATATTTATTGTTATATGTAAATAATGTACAATATATACTCGTACATATGTATTTGTAATAATGATAACAAAAATAAAGAAAAATTACAAGAAAATGTAATGATATTTTGTTTTGTTTTGAATATGCGATGTTCGTTGTTTAGCTGTGGATGTGGATGTCGTCTGGCCAAATTAACATTGAATAACATGTAACATAGACATTTCAAATGTAACATGCATGGATTACTCGTATATGTATATAAAACTTGTTGGCTGTGATGATAATGAATTGTGTTAGGTAAAAAAAAAAAAAAAAAGTGCTAAAACTCAGCTTGAACTGTTGTATACAGATAAAAGTATTATACTTATTAAAACTTGAATACACCGTGTGTTACAACTGTGGGTGATGGTTGTGATTACTTGACTGCTGCCTCTCATACATTCATTTATATTATTTTGTTAAATTATTTAAGTTCACTGCAGGGTGTACTATGATTGCATTTCCGTTACATCTATTAGTCCTCTGTATCAAAATTATATGTAATTGTCAGGCAAATTGGTGGTAATAGTCGTGTGATAAGTGCGTAATTGGACTAAATGGTCTGCCTACATTCGTAAAAATATTATGTACATATATTTATATGTATGTATTTGCAATATATGTTTTATATAAATGTAGAATAATCATAATAATAATTGCCAATTTTATTTTTCATTCATTACATATACATGCATACCATATATATATGCATTACTTTTGTTTACTGACTGTCAGATATATATTATACTTATAACTCTTTTATTAATGATCATATATGTAATTTGAATAAAAAATAAAGTTGTTGTAATCAACATTTAATATACGTTGGAATATTATTCAAATGGATAATGATTGTTTTAAAAGTGTAATTTATTGAAAGAAATCAGACATCAAGTAAATTGTTGTAAAAAATACATTTTTATTATATTAAAAAATATTTTGTTGTTGTTCATATTCGAATATAATGTCTTCATTTGATTGGATGTCACTTGATAAATAAAATAAAAATAAAAATAAATTTATTTGAATATGTTTTATATACAATAATTTATATAATAGTTTTAAATTTCATGATGAATGATGGATTGTGTTTGGTCCTATATAGCAATCAAAATGATTCTTCCTTTTATATAAATTTAAATTTCTATTTACTTATTTTGATAATTTACTTTATTAACGAATGTCAAGAAATTTTTTATAGATCACCACTGATATTATGTAAGTGTGTAGATTAATAGAGTGACGATAGAGAAAAAAAATATGTTCGTGAAAAAAATTAACAACCTTAAAATAAAATTACACACTTATTATTTATGCCTTCAATACTCTGAAATAAATAAATACTCTTTGAAATGATTAAATAAAATATTGTACGCGGGTGCTTTTTATGTAGGAATTTATCTGATCAGTCTGAATTTTTTTAGAAATTTTGAACATGAAATGAGTCATTTAGGAAATTTTTTTTTTCATATTATTAAAAAAATGAATTACATTTTGTATAGGAAAGTGTAAATTTCATAATGGAAATTTAGAATATAAAAATTATTAAAATGAAAGAAAAAATATTTTTCTGACGTCATTTATATATGAATGATATTTACAAGTATAAAAGTATGTTATATCGAAATGTATACATATATATATATAATATTGTATTATCCAGTTAATGATATTAAAAAAATAAAACAAAAGAAAAAAATAATTCTTGATTATTTCATCTGAAAATGAAAATAATTTGTATGTTCATCGATTGAATTACTCACGATATTTATGTTCTCATATATTATATGAATACATATGTAAAAAAAATATATATAGGTACCTATTAGCTATTGTATGCATTGGTACGTATATCTGTCTGTATTAGTTGTTATATTAAATCGATTAGTTACGATTACGTTGGATTTCCGCCAGATTTATGTGATCAAAACGTACATTTTTAATTGACCGATTGTCAAGAGTTGATTTGATTCTTCTGTTCATAATGATATGATCAATAAAAATGGTTTTCATGACAAACGATATATAAATATTGTAAATGAACGAATAAAAATTTTTGAAAAAAAAAAACTCATCTGAATTAGTCATATGGTTTTAATTTAATTAATGGATTATATAAATCTGTATAATATCTACAGAAGTGAAGAAAATAGAGAAAAAAAAAAATAAAAATCAATGAAAAATTGCAATTTGATACACATACTGGTATATACATACCATGCTAGTTTCTTTATAATATCACTTAATATACAATTTTTCACTTTTAATTATTAATCACTAATTAACTAGAAATTAATTAAATATATAAGAAAACTAAAAATTGTATAATAGTTTATTTCAATGTTTGATGTAATACACATATGTATATGATGCAGCATATCTATACAAACTACAACTCATTTCGATAAAACCATTTAAGAATACAAAAAAAAAATCTTTAATATATAATTCTATAGTATAAGTAACAATATTCAATATGTATGATACGAATGGGATTGAAATAAAATATGTAAAAAAAATTTTTTTTTATCTTATTGAAAACATAAATTGTTAACACATTGAGTGTTGTTTCTAACATAATACATGTAATTGGATACATAAGAAAGATGTTACATGCTGTGTTTGTAGAGTATTATGTACATAATGTAAATGTAAAATTGATGTCAATACGGTAATAAATGTCATTTTTTTAAAAACCGATTAAAAATGATTGTGGATTGCTACTGTTTTATGCGCATAGATATATAGATACTCTGTATTCATATCTATTGGATGATCATCATACACTATGGTAACTATATTTTTGCATAAGTTTAAAAAAAAATTGTATATGCAATGTAATATAATTATTTATGAACTATGTATATGCATGCATATATACTCGAATATGATGTTATACTTTACCTAAATATACATATTTACTCGTACTCGTATATGTATACAATACATATAGATAATATAATGATGCTGAATTGTGTATTCTGTGAACATATTATTAGCCAACCACCTCTTCATTATTGCACTACAATCCTTATACTTATGTACATTATAGTTCTGTTTATTTTGTGAAGAATACAAAATTAAAAGTTTTTGTTTTGTTTTTATATTTTAAGCTATACATATGAAGATAAATACATATGCACTTTTATATAGTGAGCAGTTATACATATATGTATAATGTATATTCTTACATGTGTATACCAGGTGGCATATTGTGTAGGAATAGCAAGGTTTACCTGTTTTATTTAAACATTGAAATGATGTGTTCTTATATGTTTGTAGTATATCGTATGTTATAATTTTTGAATTATTATATGAATGGCCTAAATTTTTTTGAATTTATAAAGGAACCATCAAACCCCTTTTTTTTTTATTAAGTTTCATTTATTATTTTCGTTTTGTATGTGTGTGATGGATTGATGCTCATAATAATAAATGAAAAGAAACGAAAATAAGAAAATAAGAAAATAATAAATTTAGAAAATCTTATAACAAAAGAATAGTGAAATGAAAGAATAAAATCATATAAGATTAAGAATATATCAATAAATATAAACATGCATGTATATACACGTACATATGAAAAAAAAAATCAGAATTATAAAATTTGTATACTTTACTCTTGTACAATGTGATGATGATAAAAAAAAAAAAAGAAAAGAGACAAAGATTTTATAAAAAAAATAACAACGAGAATAAAAATTGAATGAAAAAAAAAAGCCACAAAGTCGGCTGCTCATCTGTACAAAATAAATTACGTTCAGGCCAAAGGTGGGTTCTAGTGGGCGCCTGTCTGCTTTGTGGCTCTCAATGAAGACGGAAACCTGGAACCAAATCTTCTACCAAATGTCAGTGTGCTGCTCGCGCGACATAACTTTTTTTCTTCTTGTTTCTGATGTAATTTTTTTCCTGTTTTATTAAGTTGTCTTTTTTTTTTATTTCTTTTGTTTTCATTATTATATTTTTTTTTTTTGTATGTATTATAAATTTTATGTCGCTTTTATGTATAGATTGTCATCAATCAGTTTAAACAGCATATTTTAAGTCAGTTAAATTGTTATAATTTAGATATTTCTGGTGATTTTTGATTATAAGAATTCATTTAACGATGCAATTTTATGAAATTTTATAGTATTCGAAAGTAATTAATTAAAAACATTGAACAAAATTAAAAAGCTATTTTCAACAAATCAATTTATAAATACTACATACACATATACTCGTATGTATAATATTTTAATTATTACAGTAGATATAAAAAAAAGTTAAGTGTATACCAAATCAATTCTTGTATACATACGTAATTTGAAATAAATTTCATGCAATCACTAAATATCTTCAATTTTATATTCAAATATTATGTGAGATTTATATCATAAAATACCGAAATATGTCAAATAAAACATGCACATATACTTATAACAGATATGCCTACACGCGTATAATTAATAAAATTATTTGAAATAATTTTGGTTTGATTTTCTAAAGTTTCCGTTTTGTTAGTTTTGTTTTTGTGTGTGTATGATCTTTATTTTTGAGTAAAATATAAATATAATCATTTTATATTGCTTTTACCTATTTGACCTAAAAGTGAATTATTCCACCTCCATAACGAAATTTGAAACCTTTTCATTGTATATTAGTATTGTACATATATAATAGTTATGTTATGATGTTATTTCTAACATGAAAAACTTTCCTGAGTCATCCCATTTTTTAACCTACTCTTTTTTAAGATGAGCCCACGTTTTAAAGTACATACGATTACATATTTATGTACATTACATATTTTATTTTTATTTTAAAAAGTTGAAAATATGTATAAAAAAAAATAATACAATATAAGATTTGTAAAAAAAAAATTTTTTTTTTATCAAATAAGATAGTAGAGGTAAAATAAATGTTTACAAACATACTTATATATATGATGCAAAAAAAAAAATAAATAATAATAATAAAAATAAAATACATTATAAGATTTTAAGAAAAATAAAAATCAACATGAAAAATATCAAATATTTAAATAACTAAAAATTAAGAATATATCACACATAAAAAAGTAAATATCAGAAAATATGTATAACTAAATAATACTATATAATAATTCTGCTCTCATCTCATACAATGTAAAATGATGTCATACATATTCATGTTTTAGTATGATTCTAACCACGCATTTGAATATAAAAAATCACGGACAAAAAATGTAAAAACAAAAAATATTGTATTAAAATAATACATAATAAATATTTTCATTATGTAGATACATATGCATGTAATATGGCATTAAACAGAACCGCCAGGTGTAATCTGTAGCAAAAATCTTTTTCGATCTTTTTAGAAAAAGAATGACTGAATAAAATAATGTACGATTATGGGATTGTTATACATAGTTATATTTATACATTATTAAGATATACATACATACATACATTTATTAATAAGAATAATAATAATAATAATAATAATAATGATAATGATAGTGATATTCCATGTAACATATGAAGGTATAGTTAATAAACTTATGTCTAGATCTTGTTCATTAATCTTTTGCTTGGCATAATTTCATTATTTTGTGATTGCATATTTAAAATGAAAAAAATAAAAAAATGATGAAAAGATCACATTAAAAATATATGTATCTTTTCTCTGTTTATCATTTTGTAAGATTGTTATAATACATGTACATTGTTTTTCTACAATTTATTTATAATAATATTTTAAATTTTTCATTTTACTTAAATATTAGATATACGATTGTATGCATACAATCATACAATTATTATTACATACGATTACTATTAAAATAATCAGTCAGAGATAATCTATATAAGATAAGAAATTATTCGTTTTATTATTCCAATTAACATGTACATACATTATACACGTATATGTATTAAGTATAACCAGTATAACTCATGTAATGTTGCTTATTGTTGAAAAGATTACGAAGAAGAAGGTTGTTTTGGATAGTCTCCTCTTTACATTTGGTAGTGTATGTATATATAAGCATGTACATATATAGCAATTTTAAAAAATATGTATAATGTACGAGTATGTACATATATATAGATAGAGACTGTATTCGTTGACGCCACTAATTGATGTACGCCAGCTCTAAAGTCAACAGTCATTAAGAAAAATAGTGCATTATTCGTGTACATTTTATAAACTTTAAGTTAAATGTTAAAGAAACGTATACATGTCAAGTCAATGCTTAATATTTTTATGTGAAATACTACATTAAATGAAAAGAATAAAACAGAAACAAAAAAGGAAACAATCGTAACAAAATAATGAATAACAAAAGTAACAATAATTCATAATTGTTTGCATTTTACTTTCATAAGTTACTCGTTTTGTATATGAAAATGCTTATACGAGTATGATGTATTTTGTTGAATGATTATTATTTTGATCATGATGAAAATAAAAGAATTGTGATTGTCGGTAACGCCCATACCTCTTGATGACAGTTTTGTTTATTTATAAATATACACATTTGTGGTATATATTGAACAATTGAACTGTATGTTTGTATGTGTAACGATCAGATCATAAATAATTATAGTATATATAATATTACATTGCATTATAGAAAGCAGACGACTTTTTAATTATGAAATCAAAATACGATCGTTTGTAGTAATTGTTTGAAAAAAAAAAAAAAAATCAAAGTTCATTCAAAGATAATAAATCCTTAAATTCATTTTTATAAATGTATCTATGTACCATTGGTACCATATATGTAAATATTGTATAATATAAGTATATGCACGAGTATAATTAAAAGATTTGGATCGCATTAATTATTATACTTGTTTAAATTAAAAATGACCTTGATTTTTATTTTTTTAAATACATAAATAAATAAACACAATTTTCAAGGATTATATTCAGATTATATTTGCATTTAATTGAGTAGTGTAAAGGCTACAATATTATACGAGTATTATAAAATTATATTAAGAAATTAATTGTTGCATTAAAAAAAAAACAAAAACAACAAAAACAACAAAAACAAATTAAAATTCATAATGGGATTTATATTGTCATTTATGTATATATATAGTATGTAACAAATATTCATTCTAGAAAATGCATACCAAACATATTTGGGCTTGGAGAAATACATACATATACTTACTATATACATACTATAGTATGCATGTATGTATTATGGTATTCATTAAATTAAATATTTTTTAAATAAACATCATTTTCTACTTATAGTAATAATTTATTAAAAATTCACAACTATCATTTATAATTATTTTTAGAATTGTGAAAAATTTATATATTTTAATTAATTGTACATGACAAAGATTGAATTTGTTTGACTGAAATGATGGGTGTGATGAATGCAATAAAACATAACTTTAGTATTTTGTATTCAATATATGATACCCTATTGTGATTAATTAAACATTTTAATTATTTTATATATTTTAAAAAAAAAATTTTCATCTGTAAAATTCCGTAGTTATTTGTTTTTCAACGTTTTAAAATTTTTTAAAATATTCCTATTGTTTGATTATGTACTCTAGAATTTATATATTTAAGATGATTTATAAAAAATGAAGTTATATATCTCTTCCAAAAATACATTATTTGCTAATAATGACGATCAGATAATAGAACTTTTTAAATTGATGATCTTATATGATCGTATTTTGATATTGTTTATATTACATGTATTAAATTTTTTTTTACATTTTTCTTGTGTACTTTCAGATGAAATTTTCTCACAATTACTATTATATGCTTCTGCAAACCATATTTATGGTAACATTATTAGAGCATAAAATTTTGATGGTGGCGGCACGACGAAAACAATCCGATTCTATTCTAGAAATAATGAATACAAGAGAAATAGAACAGATATTAGTTGAAAGAGAACGTCGTTTAAATATAAGTAATGGTAATGGTAGTAATGGTGGTAATCGAGATGATAAATTTATCATTCAAAATGACTTAGATGAAGATTTTACTGATCAATCATCAAAATCTGATCGTTATCATAATCAAAATCGTCGCCAACATCAGCAGCAGGAAAATGATCAGGCTAGCGGAGAAATTGGTATAGGTTTTGATTATCCTGGTGGTATTAATCATGATACTAGTAACGATAGTAGCAATGATAAAAATAATAATAATAATAATAAAAATCGAAAACGAAATCGTGAAAATCATCGAGGAATTTCGGATGTTTTGATGCCGTACAATGATACTCTGTTTCCAGACAGTAGTCAGACAAGTTATACATCGGAACCGACAATAGCAGCCGCTGGAATTGATTTACAAGATATAAGAGGAGATAAAATATTGAAATCAAGTAAAAATGCTTTATATATTACACGTAAAGAGTATTTAAAGAAAGATTGGTGTAAAACAGAACCATTGGTTCAGAGGATACGTGAACCTGGATGTTTAACTCGAACCTTTATTAATCGTTTCTGTTATGGACAATGTAATTCATTTTATATACCAAAAAGTCCAAAACGGAAACGTAATAATAGCCTTGCGATTAGTCGATACATAGAACAGAATCATTTCGAGGATGAAGATTTAACACCTGCTGCTTTTCGATCATGTGGTTTTTGTAAACCGAAAAAATTCACATGGATAACAGTTACATTACGATGTCCATCATTGGTGCCACAATTGAGAAAGAAACGTGTTCAAAGAATAAAGCAATGCAGGTGTATGGCTGAACCTTTAGATTGAAGATTGAGAATATGAATATATTTATACACAGAATAATAATATTAACAAAAAAGTAGAAAGCTAAAAAGGATGCATTCAGAACAAAACAAAAAAGTTAATAAAAACAAAAGGCTGCTGATATTTTTGTTGTTGATTCATGCTGTTTTTTTTTTGTTTATTTGTTTAATTTTATGCTATTTCATGTATTTATACAAACATATAAAGTGTATGTAAATAATTATAATTTGTTCTTTATTAGATTGTTTCATTCATGTTTGAATCGGAAATACGAATACTTAGATACTTTTTATACCTACTCCGTATATATATCCGGTTTATATTTAAGTGAATGAAATATCATGCAGTGTACATACAAGAGTATATTGATCTGTGATCTGTGAAGATTTAGGAGAACGAAAATAGATAGAATATAAAATAAGAATGATAACTAAAAACGAAGAATTACAAATAATAATGAAATAAAAGTGAGAAAAAAAAGCATTATTGTATTAAGGATAAAATATACATAACAGGATTGTATTAGTTTTAAAAATACATAAGTACATAGATGTAGTAGGTACATACATATACAGATATATGCATTTGTGTATCGTACTTGTGTACGATATAATGGTCTATTGGGATTTTTTACTTCAATCTTGTATGTATACCTGTATATTGCAAGGATTATATTTTTGATATTCAAAACAAAAATAAGATTACAAAATTTAAAAAACAAAATTACCAAACAAAGATACTTTTATAACATTGTTTTGTGCAAAATTTTATAAAAATACTGTTCATTCAAGATACTTTCTTTTTACATGTTCTATAATATCTATATGCATGCGTATTTGCTGTTGTAATGTTAAAATATTTATTACTTGCATCTTGCATAGAATATAATGCATGTATATACGTGTACACAAGATAAAAAAAAATTTAAATCAACCAAAGTTATATAAAATTATTATGCTATAAATTTTTTAATTGAATGTGAAAAGTAAAAAATAAAAATAAAAGAATCAAAAAAAAAAATATATAAAATTATAAAATAAATACTAAATAATATGAGCTGCCAAAACTATTTTCACAATATTTCAGGACACAATTTTTTAATGTGTATGTTTATGTTTGTATTTATAAAACAGACATCAATAGTTTTCAAAAAAAAAGGAAGAGAAATTTAATTTTAATTAAAGTTGAACTGGTTGAACGTTGAAAATTCTAAAAATATAACATAAATAAGTTAATATCTTCAAAAAGCAATTTCCATTAAAACATACATACTTAATTGAATTACTGCAAAATAAATAAGAAAATTTGAATTTTTTTAAAATGTTTTAACACAAATTTAAAAATAAATAAATTCTAAATTTTTATATTATAATAAGAAAATTTCGAACCAACCTGTTTATAATACTCATATTTGAAGAATGTTTATTTAGTAGAACCATAGAACAAAACAATACAAATTAAATTAAATACAATTCACATCATAATAATTCTAAAGTAAATAGAACACCATAGTATTATTATTAAGTTTTTGTAGAAATTAGTTTTAAATATTGCATTCAAGAGAAACTTAAAACAAAACAAAACAAAAAAAAATATAATATTTTTAATTAATTTAAACAAAATTTTTTATTATAAAAAAATATATAAAAAGAGCAAAGAAAAATACAATAAAGCAATATGTATAAATTAGAATGAGTATTATTATATTTTTAAATATCCTTTTTTTAATGTATAATGTACAATAATTTAATAATATATTTAAAATTTTATTTAACATTAATTTCTAATCTTTGATTCTAACATTATATTTAAGAGAAAATATTATTGAATACAAATTATTGTATACAAATTTGAAAAC
Source organism: Villa cingulata (assembly GCA_951394055.1). Classification (NCBI taxonomy): domain Eukaryota; kingdom Metazoa; phylum Arthropoda; class Insecta; order Diptera; family Bombyliidae; genus Villa; species Villa cingulata. The sequence continues at coordinate 60,131,345 of OX596018.1, read as the reverse complement.
AAAAATAAAAAAACAAAATTGAAAAAAAATAAAAATAAATTCTAAATATTTAAAAATTCTATTTAATTTAAGTATAACATTATATTAGTATTTCATTTAATAATAATAATTAATACATTTTTTTTCTTAATTATTATTACTTTCCACAAATTAATTTAAATAAATTGCGAATAATTAAATAATTTTAATATATTAATTTAAGAAGTTTTTTTTTTCTATAATCATACATATTCTGTATTATAGCATTTACAGTTTTGTATAAGAGATTACAATAATTAATTTTTATTTACATTACACACACATGTACAATATATGCATAAATTACTTAAATTATTTATATATACATATGTATATGTGTGTGTATTATTAATTTAATTATATTTTGTTATGTTGATTAATAATAAGTACATTATAATATATACATATATGTAATAAATGTTTAGTAGTCGTAAAACAAAATGAAAAACAAAAAAAAAAAAAAATAATTTATGTATTTTGTATAAAAAAATAAAAAAAAAAAAATTATAATAAAGAAAGAAAAAAAACACAGAAATGAAAAAAATCACAAGAAAATGAAAAAAAGATTTGAAAGCAAAAACAATAAAAATGAATATATTTGTTTTAAATGTCAATAAATTTATTTATAATGCAGTTAAAAGATATTTTATTGAAAATACTAATATTACCTTAAGTCCTTTTATTTTCCTGTAATACCTATGTACATAGATAGAATCATATACCCTTGGAATGTTCATAAATATGAAATGTGAACATCATATTGTGTATGTATACTGCTAAAAACAAATAAAAAATGATTCGTAATAAGTTTATTAAAAAATACTCTACATAATCATAAAATGAAAATATAATTGAGATGTAAAAAACTTTATGATATCAATTTTTTGACATTATGCAAATCATATGACACGTTTGTACATATTTACACATTAAGTATTTTATGTATTCATTCGTTTATGAATCCAAATAGTATACACAGTATATCCACATAATTTATGTTTGTAATTGTTTATTTAATGTGAATTTTTTTGAATGAATTATGCATTCAAATATAAATAAAGTGATGATTTGATGATTTAAATTTGTAAACATTAATTTAAAAAAGATCATTGACCAGATCGTATATTACTAACATATGTACATATATATTAAAATTCTATATTGTATATACCACAAGCTAAATTATATGATAAGTATATACATATTATGTTATACAAATATGTAAATTTTATTCAATAATAATTGCAACCACACAATGTGCCATTACTCGAATTTAAATATATACTAATTTAATCCTGTTGCAATTATTACAAATCGATTATTATAATAGAAGAATGAAATTATTGTACGAAATAAATATGTTGGCGTCAAGTTGTCTGTGTACGAAAATAGTTTTCATTTATTATAGATGTTTATATAAAAATCACGTTTTGACGTGATACATATAATTTTGATGAATGGTTGTACATATAAGTATATACATTATGATGTATGTATCTATGTATGAGTATGTAAATATGATATGGACAAGAGAATCTTTATGTACTCATAGTATGTGCAATATTATATGTATTAGTTGTGTTGTATAGTATGATAAAAGTCAAGAAAATTTCAGTCAACATTTTTTGAATAATAAAAAAAAAAATTGTATTTAGTATTTTGTTAACGAATATGTTTTTTATGTACATAGTGAGTGCAATAAAGAGTTTTGATTTAATTAGTAAATTACATATACATACATTATATATTATTTATTATTGTTGTTTGGTAAATATTTATCATTTAGATATGCTCGTATATAGAACGTTAGATGGAAGAATACTTTTTTTGTATTACCTAGTAAGTATTACGAAATTTTAATTTTTCTTAGCGAATGAAACACAAAAAAAAATCATTTCGAATTTATATAATATGTACATATTTTCATTATGTAAAACTGATGAATTGACTGGATTCAAGTGCATCTATATGTTACACACATAGCAGGTAATATGCTAGTCTGAAAAGTGTATAATTATTTATTACGATGATTATTTGCAACATTTTGTGTTTATCTAATGTTGCAGAAACATTTTTTACCAATAATGTATACAGTATAACACACATTATGATATCTGATGTATGAATGAACTTTTTAAATAGTGAAGATTGATTATGAAATCGTAGTGGGCCATGGAATAAAAAAATATTAAAAAATATTCACACATACCACATACTAACATACAGTAGGCCTTACTAACTAACTAACTAACATAGTATACTAACAGTAGGCCTTAAATAAATCAGTTCTGTCTTTAATCTTTTCTTTCTTTTTTTCTGAGAAGAAAGTAATTAAGTTATATTATTACCTAATATACTTAATTTTAAAGATCATAATGTTTGAAAATAATAAAGATATTATTTGTGAAAAAGAAGAAAGTGAAAATATAAAAAATATTGGAGAATTTCCAGATATTAGAAAATATTGGAAGATATTTTTATCAGACATTAAAAGCTGTAACGCTTCACGAAAGGAAAGAATCCTGAGGCAATCTGAAAATATAAATGAATTTTTGCAGAGATTTAAAATATCAGAAACAATTGTAACAGATAGCGAATTTCAAGTTGAAGGGGAAAAATGATGAACAAAACAAAAATAAAGAAGAAAATATTAATTTTGTTCATTATATTTAATTGATTTTTTTTAACATTTATTTTAAAGATAAATAAAATTTAGAATTCATAATTTTGATTTCAATTTTATAATTTATAAATTTTGTAATATCATTATGAAATCACCTTTTGCAAATTAATAAAGATTATTTTTGTTTAAAAGAGAAAAAAATAAACATTTTTCGAATTAGTTTTTGGACCACAAACACTTTATTTTTATTATCAAACAAATCTTACATGAAAATTTTTAACAGACTTTGTAATTTTTGGTTACACAAATACATATACACATGCACTCTACTAATCTTCGTTGTAATTTTGATAGCCGATTATTGAAGAATCAACTTCATCTTTGTTGTGATTTGGGCAGTCTGGAGAACGAATTTTTTGTTGAACCAATTCCGGATGCAGAAATAAATCTTTCAAAAATAATGGAATACAATAAAGTACACAGGAAACGAATATAGAAATAAAAATCCATCCCCATACAGTTAGCTCTTCTAATGTCGTAGGTTGTTGTTTGTGAAATATTTGATTTTTATAATATCTTTGCATTTTTTTTTTAATTATTTTATTTATTAAATACGAATAATTTAGAATATAATTATACTTTTTATGATTTAACTTTTTTAACTTTTATGAATTACTTGATTTTATTTATTTTTATAAACTAAATTGTGTGTAGATTTAAAAATTTTTTTTTTAAAGTAGTAGCCAACTTGGTAAAAAGAAAATGAGATTGTTTTTTTTTCTGTCAGTACATAGAGCAGATTTCTGGTTACTGCTTTGATTGTGTTTCATATTTGACGAATACATTGACAAGTATTGGTATGATGTATAGGTATGTTTGTAGTAGTAATGTTTGCTCGGATGACTTTGACGAATAGATTTCTTATTAAATTTATTATTGTTTTTTTTTATTTTTTTAAAAACAGAGATGCGTCTAATAAATTACAAATTTTGTGTACTTTTAAAATAATCTCATCTTTGCTTATCATTTAATAAGGAAAATAATGGTAACGTAAATAAATTTAAAATAAATTTTTATGCATAATATAATTATAGATAGTTTGTATTTTAATTTAGTTTAAGACACCCGTTTCGAATAATACAAATTCTCAGTTTGGAGAAGAGATAAAACCTTTAGATGAAAACTCATCACAATTATCTCTAAAGCCTGTTACAAGTTTGCATCGAAATACCACACATTTTAAAGATGTTTATGGACCATTTCCAGATGAACCATTAGTAGATTTCGCAGACAGAATGCTTTGTTTATTTGGGATATCTGAAAGTGACGTTTATGAAACTTTTAATGTTTGTCCGATCACATACGGTCGTACTCAATCTTCGTGTATACCAAATCCGGTTGAACATCCTCAAATAAGTAATTATAATTTGATGTTAATGAGAAAAGAACCAAAAAAGAAATCAAAAATAAAATTAAAAAATTTAATAGAACTACAGAGTACTGATTATGATGTGGCTGCAACGAGTGATACAATTTATGAAACCACTAGAGATATTCCGAATGAAGAAAGTTTAATCGATACTAGAATGTTGGAAGGAAATTCTTCTACTATCAAGCCAATTGAATTTGTGTCAGAAATAAATCTTCCAGTTAAGTCAGTGTCATTTAAGGACAAAGTCGAAGAAATACCGCACATTTCAGCACATGAAGAAAAAAGAGTTGGAAAAATTAAATCCAACGCAAAAAAATATCGAAATAAAGGTGGAAATCACGAACAAAGTGCCGAAATTATGCTAAAAATAGAAAAATCTTACGAAGTAGATGATAAAATGAGTAAGAGTAAACATTTATCTAATGAAATGAAAACTGATGCAGTCCTTAATCGAAGTAAGAGCAGTAATAAAGAAGAACTATCTCAGAAATTTGATAAAACCCAACCTTCACTATCTAGCGGAATAAAAAGTGATGCCCTTAGTCGAAGTAAAAGTAGTAGAAATGAGCTGGTTGATAAAAGCCAACCTTCACTATCTAGCGAAATGAAAAGTGATGCCCTTAGTCGAAGTGAAAGTAGTAGAAATGAGCTGGTTGATAAAAGCCAACCTTCACTATCTAGCGAAATGAAAAGTGATAAATATTTTAGTCGAATTAAGAGTAGTATAAAAGAGCTGTTTTGTAAAAGCCTACCATCACGATCTCATGAAATGAAAAGAGATGCGCTTATCGAAAGTAAGAGCAGTAAAGAAGAGCTTTCACGGACTATTAAAGACAGCAGTAAGAAACTCCTAACAGTGGGTGAATTAACTGTGGATGAAAAAGAATTGATAAAATGCGAGAAAAAGAGTAAAATCGAAGTTTCAAAAGAGCATAACAATTCATTTTCACTTTATGGACGTGGTAAACCAGATGCAGTGGAAATCAGAAAAAAGTCAGCTCCAAAGGATGCACGAAAAATCAGTGCTACAAGGTGGGCATTAACAAAAGTAAATGTTTTCAATGATGACTCACGTACTTATGAAATAATGGATGTGAAAAATGATATTCCAAAAGGATTAATTCCAGGAAAGCCTTCCTATTTTTTTACTCTATCCCCAAATGGTACATCTGCTTGTTTCAAATGTGTAAACGAGAAAGGGAAGAATTTTTCTCAACCAAAGAATAGAGAAACTAAGAAAGATCATAAAAATGTAATATTATTTTGTACGAAAAAGTAAATATTTATACAAAACAATTTTTATTATTTTATTGATAATACAGTTTCTTAAAAATAAAAATTTCTTTGTGCTTGTAATAAATGTGTATTATATATATGTATATGTATTTTGTGACATAGCGACAAACATTTTAGATAAATTGTCGGTTATGAATTTTTCATATATTTTCTTGTTTTTTACTTAAAATGTATTTTTGAAAATTTAAAAACAATATTAAACTTTTTGCACAACATTCACAATAATAGATAGATAATATAGTAAAAAAAAATTATTTATCCTTCGAATTAGATTCAAGGACAGCGTAACAATGGAGGTTATATCAATAAATTTTTGTTTTTTCATTTATTATAACGAAAACAAAGAAAAAAACTGTTCAGTGGTTTTTGTTGACAATAATTTTTTATAAAATATTATCCTTGAATAAAATGACTAAGTTAAGTATCTACTATGTGATATGGTACATACATGAAATTGAATAAAATTAAATTATTATTATTATTCAAAAGTTCAAATTGTTGATACTCGTATTTTAGAATTTATTTAGAACGGAAATTATGTTGGGAATTATTGATAATAAATGAGTACATATGTATGCTTAAGGAAAAATTGAAATTTTTATACTTTGTTTTGTCAATATTGAACACACTGAAAGAATATATTGAAAAACATATTTTAATAATAATCTATTTAAAAGTTTTTCTTTTCGCTGGAAGTTGGTAATGATTATGGTTATTATTGACTGCATATGGTTAGTTTTTCAAGTACTATATGGTACTATATGATGAAATTATTTATGTATTTATGTAGTCGAATGTCTTGTTGTTCAAATAATTGACATTTGAAAATAGAATGAAATGAACATATATGAAAAATCAAAAAAAAAGAAACAAATTTTTTTTTGCCAAAGTAAACTTTGACTAAAGTATTGATATTTCATCATAATATATTTGTACATGCATATTGATATTATACAGATAAATAATCATGTAATATAATAAAAATTTTAGCAATTATTTTTTATTTTTATAGTTTTTGTAAATGGCAAAATTATTTTCTGAAGATATAATTAATGAACTTAAGGGAATGAATCAAAATTATAATACTGATGATTATATTGAAGGTGATAAATTTGTGTATCGAAGAAATCATTCATTTAAACCGCAACATTATATTCAAAACAGAAATCAAATGAATGTTCGAGACAAAACATTAAATAATCCACAGATGATTAGACCAATTTCAAAAGACTTAGATATGGAGCAATATTTTGAATATTCTGATCCAGAAAGTAATGAAAATTTTTATATACCATCAAAAAAAGTTATAAAACGTGGATGTAACAGACAGAGATCAGGTGAAGAGACAAAAATTCATTCGGCCGGTGCATTTATAAAGTCTGGAAAAAATAAAGAAAACATTTCTGGAAGTCAGATCAAAATTGAAAAGGTGTCACTGATAAGATCAATATTAGGACCGTTTCCGGATGAAATAATTATAGCGGCACTCGATAAAATTTTATCATGGATTGGATTTGCTGCTGGTGTTAAGGAGAACGAATTAGATACATTGGGAATTGTAGAGGATTGTACTGAATAAAATTTGGATGTTAATTGAGAAGTGAAATTATTTGTTACTTTCTGTAATGTAATGCAGAGAAATTGTTTATAATTTATTTGCTAATTAAAAAAAAATAAATAAATTTTGTTTTCAAATTGAATTTGTGATTTTGAGCTTTTCATTCACACATACTTGCACATGCAAATTAACGTCTACGTTATAACGTTCAAATAAAATCCAAGTAACATTTGAAAATATTAACATTTAACAATTACTTAATAATCTAAATAATTTCATGTTTAGTATTTGATTTTGTTCGCATATACATATTTTTTAATAGTAGTGTAAAATTATAAAATTTTTTGTTTAATTTGTAAATTAATTACGTAAGATAAATAATGTCGGAATTATTTATATTTCATGTTTTTCTTGCATTCATTGGTGTAATCATGTTCATGCTTTTGGCAATATTGTCATTAAAATTGAGGATAATTCAACGAAAAAAGGATCATACGACTCTAGTACCGTATACAAATAAATTTTATCCAAATTATAATCATTATAGTGATCCAAGAAATTATGTTTTGATGAAGAGGAAAAGAAGAAAATATTCAAATTCTGCATCTCATCCAATGTCATCATTAACATCGGAACAAAATTCTAAAAAGATGAAAAAATTATTTCCGGTGGAAAGTCAAAGCAGTGATGATGATAACGTTTTAATCAGACCACCAGAACATAATTTTATACATGCAGATCCCCATTTGTTGTTCGAATTGAAAGAGATGCTTCAAAATCGTTTAATGACCCATAACTTATTAACAATTTTGTACAAACTAGATTCCCATCAAACCAATCAATTTTAATTTGTGATTTAATAATGAATAATTTTTTGTGTGTGTTCAATTTATGATCAATTATATTTTTGAAACAAAATAAAAAGCAAGATATTTTTTAATACATTTAAGTAATATTTATTAGCAAAATATTTTTAATTTATTTTGAAATTTTGATTTTTCTCAATTTATTATTAGCTGGAATGTTGACGATTATCTAGTAGATGTGACCATATCTAAAGCCCTTTGATAATCACATTCACGAAAATATAATGATTCGATGAAATTTCCATCTTGATCGACAACGGTCAAGGTGTGCAGTTTCATTTTTTTATCATTTGCCTGTTTTTCTTCATGAATTTGTGGTTCCTGTATTTTCACTTTTTTAGAACTATTAGTTACTTCTATTTGTTTTGAGGAATTCGTAATGTTGTCACATTCTTGTTTTGGTTTTGATATTTCACTTTGTTTTTCGAATTTCAGAAAAGCAGCTGAGTCTTCTTGTATCAATTGTCTTTTGCTTTTGATTTTTTCAATTTTTTCTTTTAAAATTCGGCAATTTTCTTCTTTAATTCGACGTTTTGAATTGTACAAAACACACATTTTTCTGTATTTGAATCCAACAACAAGACATAAAAATGCAATTATGAGGAAAATTATTTGATAACACCACGATTTTACCAGAATTAACATGAAATTTTTAAAAATTTTTAAAAACATCAAATTTTTTATTAAGTTTTCATTTAAAAAAAAATTTGAATACAATGCCAAAATATGGATTACAAATCAAAATTTATAAATTTTAAAAAATTTAATTGAGTAATGATTGAGAAATTTTTTATCGATGACATTTAAAAATGAATTGATTTTTTAATTTTAAATTTATAAAAGTTATGAATGTAGGTAATACCGGAAATATTATTTGTGTTCGAGCACATGGTAAAGCTAATTTTATGAATAAAAACTGAACGAATCTTTTTGGTTGTTGTCAAGTATAGTAAAAAGTTGTTGAATACGTTAGATTATGGTTTTTGAAATTTTTCAGTTGAGGGTTGAACATTATTTTTATACGCATGTATTTTTCAAAAATTTTCAAATATATAATAATATCGTGAATAAAATTGAATAGAATTCTTGGGAATAAAAAGAGATCAAAATCCTTCAAATTATACAACATTTTGTCTACGTCACAGTTTTTGAAATTTAATTCTCCAAATTTTAGGAAATAATATTTAGTTTTATAAAGTGAATCAGTTTTGATTTGTCCATAAACATATTGAAATCACAAACCAAAAATCATGATTGTAAAAAAGTCATATTACCATGATGCGGATCAATCTACTTACTACTTATTACGAAGGGTATTCTAATCGTAAATCTAAAAAGAGTTTTGGTTAAATGTAGCGGAAAGCAACACGATTATAATATGGTATCACATTGTTCATTTCTTGTTAATTCATATATTCATTGCATTTATTTAAAAAAAAAAATGATTTTGAAGGAAATCTGATGAAAGAGAATACAAAAAATATACATAATTCATTCATATTCACATTGAATAATCTAACCATATAGGTACATAGGTACATGTACATTCGAAAATAATTAGTCGATTGAGATGAATACGAGCAATACGAATAATATCTGATTTCATCTTATTTATCTTACTAAGATGTTAATATTTTGAATTTTTAAGTTTCATTTTATATATTTTAAAATGACTTTTTAATTATAATAAACATAATAATAAAATAAAAGATCTATTCAATTGAATGATGTATGAATGGATAAAATTTGATTTATCATCAAATGAATTTTTTTTGAAAAATATTTTTTTTTTTTTCGAAACGATATCATAAAATCAAATTTCCTTTCAGAATATTTTTCCCTTTACATATTTATATATAGATGAAAAATCTAAAATTACATGAAGTGAATGGATGATAAAAGAAAAATTTGAAGTGAAGTTTTTAATATAAATACGAGTACATATAACTGTATTAATATTATTATGCCTTAAGTTATTTATAGACGGATGTTTGTTTGAATTGAAAGCACATCTAGTGTTTCATATTTAAAAAATCATGATTTTGAGATATACGTGTATTCATAACGAACATAACAATTCATGAAGTGTATACATCGAACTGTAACATGTTCAAAATAAATGCATGTACTTACTTACTAAAATAATATTTTATAAAGTTTTCGAACAAATTAAAATTCATTTTGCGTTTATTTGAAAGTATGTGTATAACTTTATATTGTGAAAAATATTTATTTTTATTTTTATTTTTTATGAAAATAAAAAATGCTAGCAGCTTTTTTTCATTTCCGTTTCCTTTGCCCTTAAATCTTTTTTTGTATCGGCCTTCGAATGAATGCATTTCCAACCCATAAACCATGAAACATTTGAAAAACAAAAATATTATGATACTATAACACCACCACCCTAACGTCTGAGGATTGACTGTATATTGTTACGCTCCAATGCATGATTCGTTTTTTTTATGAATGAGTCTATGATATGTGTGCTATTAAAAAACTCATGTTTGGATTTATTTTTTTTTTTATTGAATATTTCATCATATTTGTAGAAAAGAAGGGACTATTCTTTATACAATTTTCATTTTTAAGATTTAGATTTTTCAGCGTTTCAGCAAACATTCAAAGAATAGTTGCCTAATCTCTAATTTAACAAAAAAAAAAAAATAAAAGCGTTATATACCTACATTTCTTTAAAATATAAAAACTGAACAATCGGTATTTTTACAATTCTTATTGGTAATTAGAATTAATTCAAAAATCATTTTTATTTTGAAAATAAATCGATAAACTTGTTTTGTTTCCATTCCAATATACATACTATATACATACTTATATTAGTATTAATTCCTTAAACACATAATTTACACTTAATGCAGATAATTTTTCATCTAAAGCACAACGTAAAGAAAATGAAGACATAAAGAAAAGAAAAGGAAAAAAATTATTTTCTATGCAATTATATTATATACGTATATACAAATATAAATAGTAATCGCCTTAATGTCCTTTGACAAACAATACGATAAGGACTCAAATGTTAAGGTGATGATTTGAGATAAAAATTCTATTAAGTCCTCTATTAACTTTGAATATTATAGTATGTATTCATGTATTTATATGGTGCGAAAGAAATATCATTTTTTATTATTTTTATTTTATTTTTTTTATTAGACTCTATGTGTAGGCAAAACAATACGATTTAAAAAGATTTCCCTTTTTCCTTCAGCATTTTATACATATTATATAGTATTTCATTTTATTTTATTTAACGTTTTTCTTATTTTTATTTCGTTAAGATGTGTAATCACAGAAATGGATTAAATTGAAATAGAAAACAATGAATGAAACGAGTGTCCTTTACACCTTAATTCAGATTTTCTGCTTTGTTTTATTTCTCCTTTATTTACTACTATAGCATCTACCACCTTCATTCACATATACATACATTCATATTCTCTAGAGAATATTTATTCTGTTGTGTGGGATTTACTGTCTCGTTACTTTTACAGCATAACGAATAATATTACCATGTAATACAGATATCATTAAATGACAATGAACAATATTTAAAGGATATTTTTATTTCTTAGCTTATGGAAATTGAAGAAATTAATGTCATAGAGCAAAGCAAAAAAAAAGTCAATCCATACCTTGAAGATGTTTGAAATTTAATTACTATTTAAAGTTGGAAGATAATAAAAAATACAAGAATGTAATGTATTATGGATTTAGATCAGTAGAAAAAAAAAATAACAAAAAATGTTCGAAAATAATTTTTTCTTTCGTACTTATTTCGATGTTTATTTTAATTCCAACTTTTACAAAAAATAAAACGATTCATATCCAAAAAGGTTTCATTGAAGGGATTCAAATAAATTTATATGACGATATAAAAAGGAATTTATTTTTAGATGAGTTTTATACGAAAATACATGGTATCTAGAGTAGATATGGTATGATATGTGTGATGAAATGTCCTTCTCTGTGACGTCACAGTGTTGACGTATATTTTGCATGCATTGTAGTCTATTGCAGTAACGTATTTTTTTGTTTTTTTAATTTGTTTATTTTATTTCTAATTAATATATTTTTTTTAAAATGAATAATGTCTCTTCCTGTTTATCGACAGTATTTGTTCAAAACATTTTTTAGCTTCATCTTGCTTGTCGAACAACAATCGACACAATTACGTCACTTTTTCTCTAATAAATTTACAGACATACTTTATCTAATCTATATATATACCATGCGACAATATGCGATATGTCTATATATACGATCATATATTTTCATTTTCATATATACATGATACATATAAGAGATTATCTTACTTATATACGCATGCATGTGAAAAAAGCCAACATATCCCTAGAGAAATCAGTTTATTCGGATAAAATAACAAGAGAATGGAACATAGAAACTTTGTGGTTTTTATTTGATCATATATAGATATTACATTTCTAATATGTTGTGTACATACTTAGGTATAGTATGTATACGTACAGGTTTATGTATACACTATATACAATAAATTTCATATAATGTAGACTATATTATTTGAACGAAAAAAATATTTATTTTCTGTTCAAAATTTCATTGCGAAAATAAAATATTTTCATTCTATTTTATGCAGAGATGTAATGTGAATGAATATGTACGTGAATATTTGTTGTCATGTCATTGAGATTGAAAAGAGTATAAATTGCAATTCTTCAATAAATAATTTTTAAATGGAATTTAGAAAGATTCATTCAGTTCAGAAAATAATTCATAGTTAATATGAATTCAATTAATTTCTTTTTACGAAGAGTTGTTAAAATCAAAATTTCACCAGCTTAATGACACACTTACCAGCATTTCCGGTTCTTCTATTGGTTGTAATGGTTCACTAAAACGGGGCGCCGAATCTCGGGGGCGCAAATAAGGACAGAATGAATGATCCGCGAATATAAGAAAAACTGATAAATGTTTTGACCTATATTTTCATTTGTAAACAAGCATGGTCATTTAACTCTTGAGTATTTGAGATGCAGAAAGAGAAGTAAAAATAAAAGTAGAAAGATACACGAATAGTATACTTAGTTGCTCTTCTCTATTTTCTTGTTTAAAATATGTGCTAAAACCATCGCTGCCTACCAGTCATGTTGAAATAATTTTTTTAAAAAGATTTTATGTGAATTAAGTGTGAAACAATTATGAATCGCGGTAAGAAAAATCCTTTCATGACTTCTACTAATGTGTGTTTTTCACATTTATTAAATAAACATTATCGTTTTTTCATTTCCAAATCAACAGGTTGGTTTTTAATAAATTTTATATGACCTGTGGGAATAAGTATTCTCACATTCATACATTTATTATTCACCCATTTGTAGCTGTATATTCCTCATGTTGAAATACTTTGAATTTTTTTGGGGTTATACGTATTTCGTTTCGTTTTTTCTATACACCTTAATGTAATTGCATTATCTTCAGGAAATATCGTGAGAACTTCCTGAATAATTTACCAAGTGATTATATGCAAACTTATAAACAGTATACTGCTATGTATGATTTAATGTCTCTTATCTAATATTTTATTTATCATTCGTCATATATACGTTTAGAATGTTTATTTTTCAGAAATATTTTGATTGTAACTGAAAACAAATACGTATGCTATAAGCTATAAGGATAATAAAACAAAAATTAAATTTTCCAATCAAGGAAATATTTTTTTTATGATTTTTGTAAATACATATTTTCTTTCATTAATACTTCAAAATAATTTTCCTTGTCGCAAAATCTTTTTTTTTGTTTTAATTATTTATTATATTTTTATATTTTTTAAATTAAAATTTTTTGAATTAGTTTGTATAATTTGTACATATATTATATTGTTAGTGTTGCTTTATGGGAAGTTTTATTGAAAAATAATCGAAAAAAAAAGTTTTGAACATAATTAAATTTAAACCAAACGCGCAAGGACCAAAACAAAAAATAGCAAAGAAAAAAAAAAGGAAAAAAATGGAAAACACAAAACAGGATAAAATGAACACAATCATATTAAATATTCGTTTGTCACAAAATAAAAAAGTTGAAATAACATTTTATTAGAATTCACAAAAAAGTTTTTTCGTTAGGTATATTATAATGGTATTGTATCTTATTACATTCAAAATTAATAATTTCCCATTTTTTTTTCTTGTGTATCATTTTTCTAAATGGTTTTTATTTTATTTTTTTTCTTGTATGGTATAAAAAAATTTAACTTCAATGAAAGTTTTTCTTTTTTAATCCTCTACTAATTAGCAATAATGATGAACATAATTTAGGGGAGATTCAAATAAATTTTTCGTTAAGAATATGTGGCTTACATTATACATCTGTATATGCCCAGCTACTACAAATAATGTATTTTTCATTTCCCTTTTAATATTTTTCTTTACGTTTCATTCAGTTTTTTTTTTTATTTATCCTTTATTATTGTACGATAGATATTATATATATTAGGAGAAAATTTAATACTCGTATTATACCTATTCCATAGTATACAAACATCAGATGTGATGGAAGATATCAATTTTGAATGATGCATGAAAAATGGTATTCAAAATATGATTCATTATCTGATAATGAACATATTTGTATGTATGTATATTTATATGTAATGGTATATGCACTTGTATATACCTATGTGTACATACACATAATTTAATCTCATCGATTTTATCTTTTTATTTTTTAAAAATTAAGGTATTGTTTCAATTTTGTCCACTTTTGGCTCAATACATAATACATAAATTTCGTACAGAAGTCTTTTATAATAATTATAAAAGAAAATATTTTGTATTATAAACAGTTCTGTTGTTATGAAAATGAAAAACTTTATACGTACGTATGTATAATGAGCAGAAAATATGGTATATACAGAAGGAAATTTATGAGAGGATACAAGTATAGGTAAACGACATCTTTATCATTTACGGTGATCCATTAACAAACATCACTTAAAAACGAATACATACATAAGTACATTACATATGTATGTATGTTTTTGTTATTAAGCTTACTAACATACAGTATAATTTCTAAATAATATTGTTATAATGATTATGTTCATCAGCAGTCATTAATACTGTTATAGGATTAGCGATGGAGATCATATGGAATTTATTTTGAAGAGGATGGATAATGATATGGGGCTGGTTACTGAAATGATGATATAATATGTACTTGTACGTAATTCATGTAAATTCAATTTGTTAATCAGATTAATTTATTTTTTATTTTGTAAATTCTGAACGAAATATATTATGATATAGATCCTTTATAATTTTTTTTTTTGTAAAACAATTTAGTTTTTTGTCAGTTATTTATTATTTTTTAAGTTACTAACAAATGAATGTTTTTCAAAAGATTATGAAATGAAAGTTTCATCAGTATACGTTCGTATTATTTATAACTGAAGTGGAAATCATATAAAAAAAGTTAAATATTTTTTATATGATTTCATCTCTATTCAAACATATTATGTATGAATGTATGTATACACATTGTTCATTTTGCTGTGGCATTGTTATGATAAAAAAGAAGATTTTTATTGTTTCAAATAAAAATAAAATTTGCAAGTTTTCTTTTATAACCCCTTGTTAAAAATGTACGGTAAAGTACGAGTATATATATTTTTATACAAATTTTATACATATTGTAGATAAATGTACGTATACGTCAAATATTTCAATACAAATAAATATATTCTGCTGACAAAATCAGCTAACAGATTTCATTTTACAACATTCAATTCCATTTTGCATTCATACTCGAATTTTAATAAAATTTTATTTGAAAGACCGTAACCGTTTCTAATGAATAAGCTGTGGCAGACAAAAGTATAGAAATGAAAAGAAAACAGAGATGCTAAAAAATTTTCCAGTCTTTCACTTTTAATTTGTTCAGATTTATGTGTACGTGTGATAGAGAAAACTGATATTGAATGATGCATGAGATTACACTCTATACATTAGTTAGTATCCTTATATACGCGGTGTTGATTTTTCTTTTATTTTTCATTGCTTTTAGTTCTATTAGAATGGAAGGTGTATACTTGACATTAATTGAATTTCGAATAAACAATAGTTTTTCAACAATCTTCAATCTTATTTCCAATTATTTTTTATTTTTTACAATTTTCTAAATTCTGTACATATGTAGATAAATATGAATTTACAATTTACGGACAAGAAAATAAAGTTAAATTCAGTTATCTAATTAAATATTAAAAGTAGATGGAATAAAATATTTTAAAAATATCTTAAATACAGAGTTTTTTAAGTTTGATATAAAAGTACTTATGAAACGGAATAGTTTTTGTTTTGAAATTCATTCATTTTTATGCTGAATTATAACTTAATTTTTTCTATTTATTTATTTATTTATTTTTTTTATTTTGTAACAGAAAGTTTCAATCAGATTACAACTACTTAAAAAATATTTATAAATTTAATGCATAATAATAGCCAATTAAAATTTATTTTCTATTACAAGTGCATATATTTTTCTCCATCATGTTATTTTGTAACTCCTGACAACGGAAGGATTTAATTACTTTTATTCCTTTTGAATTGTTAAAAAATGATTTGTAGTATTTTAGAACCATTAGAAAAATTCTACAAATAATACTTCATAAATTACGTAAATTATCATTTTTTAGCTTATTTATTAAAGTCAAACTCAAGTCAATTCGTTATCAGTATGGAATTTTCTTCAATGCAATTCAATTAATAATTTTGGAAATCTTCTTTTCAAAGTTTTTTAGTGTTTTTTTTTAAATCGAAATTTATAATAAAAATTCCTAGCAGATATTCTGTAAATTTAATTAAATGAAATGCGCATATTTATTTTTCATTTAAAGTTCATAATTAAAAAAAAATGAAGATACACATTAAATTTCAGGACAAAAATTTTATCGAATGTGATGACACTCATTACTATATGTCGATATCAATCAATGAATTCAG
Source organism: Villa cingulata (assembly GCA_951394055.1). Classification (NCBI taxonomy): domain Eukaryota; kingdom Metazoa; phylum Arthropoda; class Insecta; order Diptera; family Bombyliidae; genus Villa; species Villa cingulata. The sequence continues at coordinate 60,114,553 of OX596018.1, read as the reverse complement.
TTAAATATTGAAAGCATAAAATAAATTTGTGGGTCGTATTATGTACTAAAAATAATCGTTTCATTAATGTGATGTGATTGAAAAGATTGACATATTACATATAATTTGTAACATGAAACTCAGCAATTTTCTATATACATAATTATATATTATTATATAAATACATATATTCGTATATCAGAAATTTAATTTGTACGGGTGTATTCATGTAAACATTTTTATTATTTTATTTTTAGTTATATCTAAAGACTTTTTCTAATTGAAATTGATCATATATCTACACAGATATACGAGTATAGTAAATATTTTTAAAAATTTTTTAGAAGTTCTTTAAAATCGTGAACAATTAAATCTCTTTTCATATAAGAAAGTTATTCACTTTTATAAAAATCAATTTTTAATAGAAAATATACGTATGTAATTCAGTCATTTCAGACTACTAATATTAATACATAGCTTCTAAATGAGAAATTAAACTAAAATTTTGCATTTAAAATAATATAAAGTCATTTTTATAAGATACTAATTAATGCAATAAATTGTTAGTCATTTTATATTTTTTCCAGACCAAAATTCGATTGAAACTGATTATTTAAAACAAATATATGTTATGCAAATGTAATTATAATTAAAGTGCGATACATATAATACGCATACAGTCTTTTCTCTTACGTTAGAACTGAAAGGATAAAGTACATTATCTAATGAGGATATATTAATAATGTGTATATAATATTGTAAGTACATATTTGTAATAAATAAACATTACAATTTGAAGAATACAAGAAAAAGGATGAACCAAAGTAGACAATTGAAAATTTACATAACTGCATGCGTTATAAATTATGCGAGTGTTGTTAATTCTAACTTTTTTAGGATGTTCAATAAATAAAATGATAATAAGTATGTATTTGGGGGATTAAGGACATTTGAAAAATGATAAAAATTTCATCACTTTTTATGTATTTGACTGAGTATCACTAATTTAGTCCAAAAATTGTACATACTCGTATGTTCAGTACAAAAATCACATTATGTATAAATTTTGGTATGGCATAAGCCATAAAATATTTGAAAAGTAACTTTATTTAAATGTATGCTCCTAATTAATAATCAAAATGTCTTATTTTCGATACAAACAAAATGGCTGCCTTTAAAAAGATTTTATTCAACAATAAATTCTATTTATATGCAGTTACATTTATATATAAAAAATAATTATAAAATATAAAAACTGTGTATACAAATGAGGTATGAGTGTCAAGAATAGAATAAAAAAAAAAAAAAAATAAAAAAATAAAGAAAAGAAAAATGTGGATCATAAGAACATAATAATTATTTGTTGTTATGTATGAATAAATGTAGTATATAATGTACTTGAAAATATTGAAATTTGGATTATTATTATTATTATTATTATTATCTGCTTATATTTGTAAACTTTTTTAAATTTTTTTTTATTTTATTTTTATTTTGTTTTTTGTTTTTATCCGTCGTAACAACACATAAAAGAGAGAAGAGAAAAACGAAGAAAAATAAATAATAAATAAAAATTTTTAAGTCCCACCTTTGCAGCAACAAGATTGGTTAGTTTGCATCGAAAGTACAAAATCATCAGAATTCAATTCAATACATGTACACTTGTATATATGTAAATGAGGCGTATATGATGTGTGTATATGTATATCATAAATAAAAGGAAAATGTGATACAGTAAAAAATTTCTGATTTTTGGTTAATTCATTTTATTTGGGTACGTGCAAGGAAAAACAAAGCACAAATTTATCGCCTTTATTTTCCTTTTTTTTATTTCTCTGATGAAGTGACATGCGTTTTTCATGCAATATCCAGTACTATTGGCAAAATCTGATAATAAAAGTTTTAAAAAAGCTTTTCACCATAGCTTTACATTTGTTGTTGGTATGAAAATGTTTTTCCTGTGAATTGTATTGTAGGTAGGCAAAATTATAAATTTTTATCGTATTTCAGTTTAGTCGGTTTGTTTCATTCAAATATTAGAAGACTTTTACCATCAGTAATAAAACGAAGAAGAAAAGAAAAAGCAATCAAATATAAGAATTACGGATTTATAGTTTTTAAATAAAGCAAAAAAAAAAGAAGAAAATTTGTATATTTTTGTGGGATGGTAGTATGAATTTGTGAGGATATATTATATATTAAATGTTGTGAGGATTTATAGCGTGAGATAAAAGCTTTTTATGGAATGAAAATAAATATCGTGAATTTTGAAATTATTGAATGTATACATAATTATTTTATTTTATTTTATGTTTTGATTTTTGTTTTTTTTTTTTATTTATTGGAAATTAATTAGTTTTTTTTGTTGAAAGATTATTTGAAATGAAATAAAAGAATAGAAAAAAACTATAATATTCTGTGATTCTATAGAAAAATTAATGCAATGGTAAAAGTGTTCTTGTAATCATACAAAATGTTATTTTTTTAAATTATTATTTGCACAAAAAAAAAAAAAATATCTGAAAATATTTCAGTGAATTTCCTGCAGTTTTTCTTCTTTTTGATTCTCAGTCGATTATATCAAATCAAATTAATATCTATCCTAAAAATAAAAAAATTCATTTTCTTTACAAAGATTTTAGTTTAGAAAAGATACCAAAACAAATAATAACATAAGAAATGAACAAATATTTTAATTTCATCTTGAATCGCAACAAATCAACGTATTGGCATGCATAGGTGTGTATTAAATTTTATTATACTCAATAAAATTGAATTTTATTTCAGTTCCACCTCATTATTTGTGAAAATAAATTTTTCCTTTGGGAGAATGAAAGCCAAATGACGACAACCAGAGAACGTATGTATTATGCCCATCTTCATTTTTCAACAAGTTCACATATGTGTATCTTCTTGGATATGAAAATTACATATAATAAAATATTTATTTTTACCGGCTTACCGCATCTACATATATGTAGGTATGTATTTTGTTTTTCTTTTTTGAGGACACATTTCACCTTATACAAGGGCATGTGTCGTGTGTTAGTGTAATTTAAGATTAATACCTCCCAAAGGAATTACGCATATATACAGTAAGAAGATTTGATTCGCATCTCCAATTTTTTGACAATAAGTTTTTTTTTTAACGCATATTTCAAAAAGTTCCACGAATATATAAGAGAAAAAATATTCGAAAATATTTTTTTTTATTTTTTTTTATTTTTTTCAATTTGCTGTATCATATTACAGTTTTTTCTTCAATGATATCAAAAAAAAAAGCAAATGTACAAATTGATTGAAGAAAACTTTTTATTTTCGATAACAAACTTAAACGCGTTTCAAATTAAATTTTTCTTTGCTGTCTTTTTAAGTTTTTTTTTCCAATTGTTATTCAAAAACAATATTAAAAAATTTTTTTCTTCAATTACAATTTCATTAGATGATGAATTTCTTTTTTATTTTTCAATTTTATTCGAAGTTAAATTAAATTCATTGTTATTCAACTCGAGTACTTTCATTTTTATTGATTAATGAAATTTTATTTTTTCTTTTCTATGTAAATAACACTTGAAGATGTAACTATATGTATTTCTCAATCATCTTCGTTTGAAAATGTATTGCTGTATTTGCATTGTTCATGTATTTTTGCGCGACAAAAACACACATTCACTGCTATCATAGGATACATTATACTATATTTGTTACAGGAAAACACTTATCACTCGTATAAGTTTTACATATAATCGATAGGTGACGAAAATTAAATTAATTTTATTAAATTTGGTATTAAATGTGATCTGGGAATTTCTCCAGGAGCAACAATGTGATAGTAACATGAGACGGCAGCGAGTAAAATTTTTTAAAAGGTATCACAAATTAATTAAAATTTATAAAAGAACAAACGTACCTATTTCATTTAAAAGTCATCACTTGTTGCCTGGGAAATTTTTCGGAATGAAATTAAACAAATTAAAAAAGAATTATTTAATGGAACTAAAAAAAAATAAAAGTAAAATAAATAAATCAGGAAAATATGAACAGTGAAGAAACCTTGTAGTAGAGTTTCATTTAACAAAGAAACACAAAGGTATCCTTGAAGTTATAAAAATGCCCAAACGAATAGTTTAAGTTTATGTAATGCCTACTTACACAAAACAATTTTGGGACCGTTTTACTTAAGAATTAAATGAAATGATAGAATTCTAAATTGTATAGGTTTCCCAAAGAATAACGAGAACAAAGAATATTGCGAAATTTTAAAGGATATCAAAAAAAAAAAAAAAAAAAATGTCCCATTACATTAAGTATAAAGAAAATATAAAAAAAAGTCCGATACATGTCATACATATGTAGTTATTGTTGACAAAACAATTAAGTAAATGGAAGTGGTCCAGCGGCATTTAGTTAATTGAAATGACCATTTTGGGAATTAAAGTATCACACAAATTTAAATATGTGATATGATGAGAATATACAAGCTGCTAGCTCCTGTGCTTTCAATGTGAAATCAGAGGAATGAGGTAGACATAATATGTACATTTCGATATGATATCATTTTGTACAATTTGAAAAAAAAAACATACAAGTAAAAGAAGATAATAATTGAAAAACGGAAAAACATTTTTTTTCCATTTTCTATTAAAAGTACTTAAGGATAATGTAAACACTGTAAGCTTACAAAACATTTACTGCTATATACTTACATTGAATACAAAAATTCTAAGCTACTAATAAAATTATCTATCACGTTCCTTTACGATTTATTTAAAAACAAGAAATCTTGGATTATGAGGATTTGATACATTTATTTGAAAAAGGATTTCATTTTTGTACATAATTTAGAGGTGTAAATTAAGATTTATGCGGTAATTTAATTCTCTATTGAGAATACTAATTTTCTTTTATCCACATGCTGACATTGATTACTTTGTGATGATGTTTTCATTCAGTGGTGAAATACACTTTCATTCATTCATTTGAAAAAAAAAAAAAAAAAAAAATAAAAATAAAAGATTTTCAGTTCTTGGTTATTGATTTTCGCTAAAATTTGTATGTAACGTATGTATACCGAGAACGGTTCTTAAAATATCTTCACGGGAAGAAATTTTAAGCACTTGCACGATGAGAAAGGGAAAATTATTCACTTATGAATATACATCTGAGAATCCCTTTTTTATTTTATTTTTGATGATATGAGTACACATATTTAATTTCTCTTTTCACCCCTTTTCTATAATCTAATGAAAGGAAATATTATTTCTTATGTAGGTACATAATATCAACACTACGTTCCTTTATATACACTACACATACACACACATACACACACATACACATCCATTCATTGGTATAATAATAGGCCCATTACCTTTGTATATTACAAAACTTTATACATAACGAACATACAGAACGATGATAATGATGATGATGATTACAACAATCAGAATCGACAAAATTAATGTAAATGTTTTACACATTTATCTATTTGTCGCTAACCATTGTCATTGACTATATAATAATACATATGTATTATTATATAGTCAATGCCATTGTGTACATATTCATAGTATAATTTTTTTTTTCAATTTGCAATTATAAGGAAATGTTTAAGAGAAGTTCGTGGATAGGATAATCTACTTGATAACATTTTGGAGAAACTTAAAAAATTTAGAAAAACTATACAAAACATTATAGAGAATCCTTGTAACATGAATTTTTTTTTAATTTTTTTTTTGAGTGGAAATCTTTGTTTCATATATTCCACATTCACATGTTCATCACGTACTCAAAAAACTTCTCTTCATTATCGCATTTTATTAATATCGAGAAAATTTTTCAAATTTACTATGCGAATGACATGTTATAATATTGCATATAAGAAGAAAAAAACATATTATTATGAAGTGCATACATAAAATCAGTTTCGCATTTGTTTATGTGTAGGAAAAGAACTGCATAAGTATATAAGTAATATGTATTTTTCTAAACTGGATAAAACTTGTAACATTTTACAAAAATTTGTAAATCTCTACATAAAAACGAAACAAATGAAAATTTATAGCCAGAATATATTTAAGTATACTGTCACATAACACTGCAAGAATATTGAAATATTCTTTGAAGTGTGATTATATTTAAATATCGTTTTAAACGATAGACTATATGTTCTGAATTTAAATAAAGTTTCATTTAATTTATTACCCCGCATACAAAACATTTAAAGAACTAAAACTGAGTCATAAAAGAATTAAACTTTTGTTTTATTTTGGTTTTACTTGATATATTGTAATGAGAATTAATGCGATCTAAAAGATGAATAAATATCCAATTTCCCATTAATTTTATGTAGAGATTTTACGTTATGAGATTTTAATTATGTAATCGATACACCATACACCATACTGAGAATATCATATTCTATAGATTAGATTCATTGGAAAATGTAGAGAAAATCTTTTCAGCAAAATAATTATACGAATTCTTTAAATTCATTAGTTTTCAATTATATGTATGTATGGGTACAGCTTTGTGTGGTAATGCAATGAATTATTCAAAATAATTTTGTTTATAATAAGAAAAAAAAAATGAATACAAAAGAATATAAAATAGATGTTTTATTGAAATATCGAAAATAATCTGTAAAAATGTTAATGTCATTATGTCAGTTATAGAAATATCTATACATACTATTGTTATGTGAGTAGTCCGTTTAAAATTTTATCATCTAACTTACTTATATGGATTCAGGATAAGAGTATGGATGTATGAAATGATTATGGAGAGTATGGAGTAAGAAATGTTAAAAAAAAAACATTTCAATAAGAAGTGTGTATAATGATTGATTGCGTGCAAAATGAAAAACATTCAAAATATAAAATTCAAACATCATTTTGGAAATCAAAAAACAGAATCCTTGATTTCAAACAACATCTTTTTATATCTTTTTTAATTTGCTTGAAAACATCTCTGTGTATCTTGAAGTGTTTTGGTGTTTATTTTGAAATTCAGATTTTTTTATTTTCCTTTAACCTTTAGATTTTTAACCACTTAGTAAAATTAAATTTTACTTTATGTTTTCTTGGATTTTTATCTGAAACTCAACAGTTTGATTATTTCGATTTAACATTGTAAATGCAATTGTTTAATTTCTGAATGAAGATACTCGTAAGATACTATGTATGTATACCATTTGGTAAATTGAATATTTGAATGAAATCTGTCCCGCCACTAGACAATTCAATTTCGAAAAAGTTCATGATATAAAATACCGTTTTATTTTTCACAATCATATAATTTTTTTCATTTCAAATTATTTGTTTCCAATTCATTTTATAAAAAAATTGAAAATTCAATAAATTTTATTAAACTCTCACTATTAAGAAAATTTTTTTTGGCATTTTTATTATCTTTTCAGCAATTATCAGGAGAGAGTTGTAGTACAGCATAAAAAAAAACATGAAATAAAAATCAAAAGGATTCATTTATATATCTAATTTTTATTGCTGTATACGAGTATATTTCCCTTGTAACCAAACCAAATGCACTTTACCCATTTCAACCATATCAAATCTATTATTATTTCGCTTTAAACGGAAGGGATTTGTGACTGAATACATTTAACGAAAAAAAAACCAATCGATAAAAATAACATTTTTTCAAACGAATCTTTTATGTGGTTACATATAAGAAAAATGTAAAATTGCTTTTATTCACTGAAATGGTTTCATTTTATTTTGAGATTTTCGAAAGCGAAAGTCATTTCTCATTTTTAAGACCTATTCCATATATTACATATGTATGTACATAATATGAGTACTCGTACAAATGCGGGTAATGGTAATACTTAGTATGGCAATGGTAACATGTTCACTTTCAGAATACAAGAAGAAGAGTAAGCATTTAGTATTGAAATTTCTTTTGAATTTTACACATTCAAATGATTCTCTTTTTTTGTTCAATTTTAATTATTTTCTTGAAAATCATTTATAAGTAAAATTCAAATTTGTAACTGTAAATATCTTGCTTTTTACAAGATTCAAATGTTGTAAAATAGCTTCATATTTAACAATAGATATTTTTGTTTCCATATATAGGGAATTTTATTTTATAATTTTGATTGTGACATTTTTACATTACTTTAGATACACATATACGAATACGCGACGAGTGTATTTACCAAAAATCATTTTATGTATCACACTATAGATAAAATTATTTTTTATTTTTTTTTTTTTTGTGTTTTCTGTTATTTACTTAACATAAATACCAGAAATTTTTGAAAGATCACGTATTACAAATAATAAAAATTTTCTTTTGTCTTCATAAAAAGAAATTGAAAAGAATATGAATTTTTGATGTATGTATGTACACAGTATATGGTATTGAATCCGAAATAAATAAATTTTATATTTTATTTTTTTTTTTCCATTCAGAAAAATAAATTACATTGCTTGCTACCATTTGAAAACTTAAAGATACCATGAACACGAGTTACAATAATACAATAAAATTAAAGGTTGAAAAACAAGAAAATTATTTTAAACAAAAAATTTGATATTTAGGTCAGATAGCGATGAGATGATACATTGTGCATGGCTACTAAAAATTAAATTTAATTGTTAATTTCATTTCTCGTTCTATCTTTTGAAGCAACTGCATTAAAATAACACTACTTAAGATAATGAAAATTCTTCCATACCCGTAAAACGAAAAACTAAAGATAAGATTTTAGGAAAAGAACATCATAAAATTTTATATTGCAACAATTACAATAATGAAGTAAAAACATTTCCACCAGTTATACATAATGATATTCACTGGTCAAATTGGCTGTGGATAGATAATATGTGAAAAATTTGGACAATTAATAAAATAACGTTGATTGTAATAAAAATGTGTTATTATTTTTTTTTTATAATCCAGAAAACATAAAATTAATATGAACATATACTATGTAGATTTTTAGCTTTCATAAGTTTTTACTTCTTTCAGATTTCCAGAAATATTTTCAGGAATGATATTGATATATGCACACTCCATGAAAATAAAAATAACGACAATTTTAAGTGTATGACAAGACGCGACAAAAATGTCATAAATTATTTTCATGATTTTATTTTTCATTGAATAAATTTTATTTACTATAAGGAGTATGAATATGATTATGTACTCGAATCTAAGCTATGATAGCAGATAGCAGTATACATATATTCGATGGTATTAGTGAATGTCTACTTTTTATGAATTGCGGTTTACAGTTTATGTAAATATTCCCTAAAGATGTACATATACATATATACAAAATCGACACTACAGGAACCAAAATAAGGGATATGATACTGTTTAATACTTAAGAAGACCACACAACAAACACACACATCAACACAAACGACAGAATAAGAATGTAAGAAAAAAAAATCTGATTAGAATTTATAAGCTGTAAAGTGAGCTAAAATTGAAAATGAAAAAGAAAAAATGAAATAAACAATTGTATAATGGTATGTCTTGATGTTTATTGATATTCTAATCCGCCCATTTTGAATACATATACATATACGTATTTACATAAGTACGTAATAATATCTCTGGAGGACAATTTGTATATCTCTGTTAGCCGTTTATATGTTATTATAACAGGAACACGGAAACTAGAATAAAAATAAGATATCATGCTGTTACTACTATAATTTATTATACGACAATATTTATGTCATTTTTCAGGGATAATTTATGAGATAACTGCCTTTTATTTTTGCTTTAATGCTGAATTTAAAAATCAACGAAGCTATGATTTAAATGAAATTTTTTTTTTCATTTGAAATTTGAATTAAAATTGTTATAAATTTAAAAACATAAAAAAATAAAAGAACATTATCACAAAAAAAAATGAAATTAATTTTACAGTATTTTTTTCTAGCTTTAAACGAAATATATTTTTTGAACCATATTTTAGTTGTCTTACATTCTTGAGTGAAAACTCTCCAAATGAAAACTATTAAAAATGAAATTCACGTTTTTGGTAAATCCTTTGAATGTTGGCGAGACTATAAAATTTTTCTTTTCAAAGTTTTCTATTTATGAATTATGAATAATGAGTGCAACATGCAGTGATACAAAATGAGATGTCCTACTGAAAAATGTTCAGTTATATCACATACTTTTACTCTTTCTTATGTGTAAGTAGTTTGTATTTCTGATGACTTTAATATAATTTTACACAGCAACAAAATAGTAAAAGATTTTCTGTGAATCTATAGATGAAATTCTATCTCTGTGGATGAAGTCAATACCGTATTAACTTCTATACAAATCATTCAAAAAAGTCAATTTAGAAAAGCATTCGACGATAACGAAATAAAAATATATTTTCCACTTGATTGAAATTTTCAATCATAGACGAAATATGGTCCTTGCAATATTATTAAGTACTTGATTCTGCCTCTGGAGCAATTCGATTATATTCTATTCATGTACATATGTATTGTTCTATTTAAATGGAATCATTTCGAAAATAATCCAAAATCATACATAAACGTACTTGGATATTAGTCTGAAACTAGAAAAAAATGGAATTGGGTTATTTATGTATAATTCGTACATATTGTTCTAGTGAAAATATTTTTGAAGTTTACATATGTACATATATTGTGCTCAAGTACTTAAAATGTAGTAGATGGTAGTAGCTATAAGTTTCGAATTCAAAAAAAAAAGTTTGAAGCGAAATTTGTTTACATAAATCTAAGAAAAAAATATATGTATGTATATAGAAAATAATGCATCAAATTTAAAATACGAAATGATGTTTACATAAATCTCTTGATCCGACAAATATTACATTGTAAGATAAACAAGAGGGTGAAACATTATTATTGCAGTACATGTTGTTACTTATACATACTTACCATAATTATTATCGTAATGGATTCTATAATTAATTTTGAAATTATTTACATGTGTGTACTATACAGCATACTCTGAGAATTTTAAAATTGAAGACAATGAGAATAATGAATGTATTTGAATTTTTTTTTTAGAGTCAGTACGTATAGCTCTATTATATCATTATTCAATTTACAGAATTTTTAATTTAAACAAGATCATATTAGATTAAGAATTATTAATCAAATGTTGAAAAATAAATTTTAAGGAAATTACATGAAATATTCATAGAGTCGGTTATTTAATTAATTAATTTATTTAATGGATGAGTAGATGAAGACATTAGCATATGATGCGATGTTTGTCAAGTTTTTAGAGTGAAGAAATTTTAAAATTGGAAAATTTAATTGTAACAAAAAGCTTTTTACTTACATTTTTTCTAGTATCCTGCAATAACAATAAGTTTAATATCCATCCTGATATATACTACGAGTATTAATTTATTTATTTATTTTTTTTTATGCTGAAAATTGTCTTTGTTTATTGAAGTCGAGTAAAATATAAATATATAAATTACATTAATATACATGCACTGCCGTAATGCCATATATTATATGTATATGTAAATGTGTACAAATAAAAGAAGATAATGTTGGTAAAAGTTAATGGAATATATTATTTTGTTAAATAAAAAAAAAAAACGAGAGAAAGTTTGAATGAAAAAGAGTGTGTGATGGTTCATTGTTCGTTAAATGAAATTTTTTTGTGCAATAGTGCTGGAGTAATAATATATATAGTGAAGTAAGGGTGATTGTTTCAGTCTGCACAAGTATAATGTGTTATGTGCACAAATATAAAAACAATGATAAGAATAAAAAACAAAAACTAAGTAAAATGATAAATTGTGGGTTGAGGCGTAACGACACAATATACAATATATAATAATGGATGTAACACTAAAAGGGTTGACGACAACAGGAACATTAATTGAAATTGCAATTATATAAGAACGAACATGAAATTCAGCAGTATTCGATAATTACGTAAATGGATATAATCAGTGTATGCTTTTATATTAAACGATCATTTAATACCAGATGATAATAAAAAATTGTTGATAACGTCGTAGATTGAAAATTTCAATGCGAAATTTACTCGTCAGTGTTCGTATTTTCATATGGAAGAAACATTTGAAAAGATAAAAAATTAAGTTTTCAGCTAAATATACATATGTGCATGTGTATGAATGTTAGTTCTAGCTACATAAGATAAAAGAACAAAAATTATTAAAATCTTGAAGGATTACAAATGAAAAAGTTATGAAGTTTGTTTGAATCCTTTTACAATCCGCTTATAAAGGATAAAAGAATTTAAGGATATTTTTGCATACACACATGATTCATCCTTTTTTTCTCATTCGTTTACAGATAAAAAAAAATTACGAATTTACGAAAGAATCCTTAGAAAATTTGTTATCATAGAGAGTTGAGAATATAATAAAAGAACAAAAAATATTCATTTCTCAACATTATTAGAGTGCATTCTCGATAAAATTAAATTCTATATCTATTTAATTTTTTAGATAAAATTTTACTTTTAAAATTTTCATGCTTTATTTTATAAAGAATTCTATTTGACTATTTATTAAATTAAAATTATTTTCTTCATTAAAAGAAGCTCATAAATTTTTTATATACTTACGTATACACATAGATAGTAAGTACCTACATAGAACGCTGTGGAATAAAATGAAAAAGTATAAAGCATCATTTTCAATAAAATCACTAAATAGAGAAGAAAAATTTCCTTAAATTAATCATGCGGAAAGAGATATGATTATGTCACCATGACATTGCTTATCGTTTGAATCATTTGTAGTTAGCATGTTTAAATGTTTGTGTGTAATACACGTATATGACAAAATAGAAAACTTTTTTTTTTCTAAATAAAAAAATAAAAATTCAAGGAAAAAAAGGAAATAAAAAGCAGGGTAAAAACAGAAATTTATCTGATCAGGTTTCATTGTCTGGCACCGGATATGACTTGAAAGTTATGAATTATCTATATAAAGAAAGGGAAAATTTTATGAATGATTTTGAATTATGACTTAATAGAGTTTTATGAAATAGTTAAATTACATTTCCGTTCATTTTGTTACATTGCGTTAAGTGTGAAAATAATGTAATATCTAGTAGCACTAGTACTCAGAAAATGAAAATATGCATTCCAGCTCAAAGATTTATGTATAAATGAAAGCTAAAAATATGGAGATTTCGAGTATTTTTCGAAAAACATAACTCTTTGTGTACCTTTTATACATACATATGCATGTGCTCACATGTTTCTCAACACCTTGATATGTTAATTACAGTATCATTATATGGTGCACAAATAACCATAATTATTACATTCAATTCAGTCAAGTAATTTCTGTATCATTTTTAATGAAAATTCAAGTAAACATAATTATTAACCCTGATATTATTGTTTATTTGTTTAAATTTTTTATGTATCTTTTCGAATATAAAAAACGATGTAACTCATGAGATATTACATCATAAAGTAAACAAGGGGTAAATTTTTTGTTTATTATTTTAAGGTTTTTTAAATGAAAATTTAAAAATTATTTAATCATTTTTGTTGACTTTTATCTCTTATGTTCATCGGTAATTTATATAGTGATGTGATAGTGTGTACTATACATACTACATCCTTTCTGCGATAAAACTCTTTTGTATACAAATAAACTCAATGGATACATTAAAGTTTATTTATAACAAAAACTGAAATAAAAAATATTTTGTAAATAAATCATGAATTTTTGGCAATTCATATTGTAATTCGATATATAATTATATTTTCAATTTTGTAATGCATTCAAAATATCCCGATAAAATAAAAAAAAATAAAATTTTAAATTATCGTAAATGATTAACTAATGTGAACCTATCCCTATGTAATATTTTATGTACGAATTAAAAAATTCATTTCAAAAAATTATGTTTCTACTTTCATATAAAAAAAATATTTCATCAAATTTATGATTATATTAGATGAATTCGGGTGTATATATCAGTAAATCAAATTTCCTTCATTTGTTAAATATGTATCTATTGTAGGCATACATGCGTAACACATAAAAATCTTTTATCATTGTTGATGCTTATACAGACTAATGAATTTGTTCGTTAAATGGGAATCAGTGTGGGTTGAATTGTAAAATGAAAATCCTCATAATCTAAATTATATTTGCAATTATAAAATATGAAATAAATATTCGAAATATAACAGATTCAGATTTGATTCAATTTAATTCAGTTAACAAACGAGTAAAAAGGGTTTCGAAAAAATCGAAAAGAAAAAAAAACTTTTCACTGTGTATTATATCAACTTCAATATTAAGCTAAGATGTAACGCATTTAGAAAATGCAATTATTCTTCGTTAATGTCAATCATTACATGTCATACTTTTCTTTTACGCTAATTAAATTTCGTAATATTTACTTACAATAATAATTATCAGATTTATAATCTTGAGGATGATGATGAAGAAATTTTGAAAATTAATTAAAATCGAAATCGAAATGTTATGTTTTCTATTAATTTCATTGTACATTTATATTTCGGAGAAAAAATCCGAAAAAAATTCAGTTTCATTTTAAATTTGTCAGTACATTTCAATGTATGTTTGTATTTATCTATAGAGTGCACGAAATCAAATGAATCTTGAAAGTTGATCATTATTAGTTGACTCTAATGATTTAGATCAGGACATTAGTCAAATATTAATCAGTTTTCATATATTTTTTCTAACTTATTTAATATCCACCCTATTCCATTTCCCATTATATCTATAAGATAAATGTTTAACTACCATTCAAGTAAATAAATCCAGAGGCAATCATCTCGTGACGAGAGATTAAATTCCAAATTATTGTTTTTCTTTTCTTTTTGCCTTAGTTTTGTTTGCTGTTGCTTAAAGTACACACAATAAACGAAAACGGAAAAGAAAATTCTTATTTTTCTGCTTCGTTTTTTTTTTGTTATTTTACTAGAAAAGTTTTATGCTTGCAGCATTTAGACGTTGAATGTTGAAACTTAGATGTGTATATTATTTTTTCGTCCTTCATCTTTTTGATTTCCTTATCATACACATATTCACACATATGTATGTACATTATGTAGTTCAGTGATTGTGATAGATAGCTCGTTCCAGATTTATATTTGATGAATACTGAAATGTACACAAACATTATTCTCGAATGTATGCGTATGAGTATATTTCGATACATATTAGTATTTTTTCTGTATCCTTTTTCTTGTATTTATTTGAAATGGGAGGTGATTCGATACTATATTAAATTGTTATATTATTTCGTATGGTATCGGGTGAAGTGTTAATCGTTCTAAGAATCAAATGTATGCGGTAGCTTAAAAGGACTTGAAAAAAAACTCATGACATATGAGATTTTAATGTCAACATAAATGTAATAAAAAAAAAAATGAAACTGATCAAACTGAATAAAAGTTGATGTATGTGTACGTGTATGGTTGAAATAGAATTAAATTGCTTTGTTTGTGTAATTTTGTTTTTCGATTGTGCAAAAATTTGCTTGAATTTTTTTATAACAAACTATATCTACATACGTATAGTATATGTGTATTGTAAGTTAATTCATACTTATGTAACTTTGATGAATAATATTCAACTTTAATTACATGTATTATACTGTAAAACAAACAACAATATGAGTACATATAATTCCAAAACCAATGAGTAGTTATCTCATTCCAAAAACTAAAAAATTAGAATCTTGAGAATTTGATGGACTAATCGGTATTTCAGTATCGGAGTTAGAAAAAATATTTTTGTTACTCACTTCAAATCTAATTACATAAAAATGATCTATGTATATTCATCACATTTTAATGAGACAAAAATATGCGAATATGTGTATATATTAGAATGAGGGTAAATTTCAATTTTCCCGCAATCATTTTGCGTGCTTGATAATCTAAAGATATCGAGTATACATATACATAATACGAATATGTATTAATCGATACCACAAAAATAATAAAAGAAAAACGACTTTTTATTTTTCAATTGAAGGACTTCAAAACACGAATACATATACATACATACAATATTTTAAAGGCATTATCCTTGAAATTCATTAATATATCGTATCAGATATTCAAAGAGACATTACGTTATATACTTTATAATCGATAAAACTGTGCTATAAATAAATTCCTAAAGATTGTAGACATCAAGACTTCACAATTTTTCTCAATAACAGATTTATGTGCAGTTGAATTAGAGCATCTACGTACACATACATACATTCACATGATACTTAATGTGTTGAAATATTATGTTCAAGAAGATTATTTATAAATGACAATTTTTTACCTTTTTAAACACGATAAGAACTTCAAAAAAGACAGTCGATTAATATCTCGATAGCACTTTCAGTTGCATATTAAATTACGTCAAAGAAAATCGATTGCTGGCTAACGGTACATACACATTACGTACATAAGATTTTGAGAAATTTTAATCAAGCATTTAATTAAAGACACTTTGAACGTACATGCGAAAGGACGAAAATAAAAATATATGTACATTCATATTCACATTCAGATACTGTTGTTGAAAAATATTTAAATGAGATACAGGCATACAGGATATAAACACCTTATTTGTCAAATCATAATACAATATAATCCTCTAGCTAGATATTCGACGAATGAATTAATATAGTTCTTCAAGTTGATATTCAATTGCTTTTTTATTTACCGTCTATCGCAATGTTTATATCGTAACGTAATGTGTATCTGTGTAATATTAAAATCGAAATAACAAAAATAAAAAGGTATAATGTATAATATAGAAAAATGGGGCTAAATTACTCCTATCGTTCAGTTTTTTCACCCTTTGTTTATAGATCTCTTGATTTTAAATTTCATTTTCGAAGATATTACATTGTTAGATAAATAAAAGGGGGAAGAAAAAACATTTTATTGCATTCAAATATTGTTTTATATATTGTTTTGTTTTTGTACTTCAAATAGAATGCATTAGTCAGCGATTTACTTTTTTTTTGGAACACATATAAATAGTACAAGAGTACAGTACAAGCGTGGTACAAGTGTACATACAATCCATTGAAATAAAGTATGAAATCACAAACGTGATGCTTGAAGGGTGGAAAATGCGGTGTACTTGTTTTCAAAGTTACATAGTCACACTTCTTAAAAGTTAAAAAAAAAATGTTCACGATTAACCAAAATAAACTTTTCCTTATTATGATATCAATTTTGTGGAACAGATTTGAGAAAAAATTGAAAACCAAACAATTTGAAAAAAAAAGGAACTGAAGATGTTATTTAATTAATTTAAATTATGAGAATAAAAACAATGTATTTGTACTTTTTCTCTTCCTACTTGCTTTACTACATACTATAAGAAGTATACAAGATTTTTACTATTGGCAGCTAACAATGGTACGATACACGCTATAGTAGCTTGCATACCATTTACTCGTATTTTCATTCATGAGGAAAATTCATTTTCTTTTATACTTGCTCTGCACTACACACCAAGAGCTGAACGAGAAACAGGAACAGACAGTATAGGTAGTAAGCAGTAAGTAAGAACTCTATATACCATGCATATACCTCAAAATATTCAAAAGATAAGAGAAAAAATAAAAACAGAGAGACAGAAAAATAAATAAAATACATAATAACAGCCATCACACTATTCCGGCGACAGCTACAGCGTACACAGTAATTAAATGGGACTTTTTACGCTGAACTTTACGCTGTCGCTCTCGCCCAAATAGATTTTCTAGACTATTCTAGTTTTTAGCGACAACGAGTCATCACGACCTGGATTTTCGCAAGGAGCAAAAATGTAAAATTCATATTATATATTTTACGCTGCAATTGCGCCCGAATGGTGCGAACTTTCGGCGTTACGCTATAGTTGTCTCCGGAATTTTGAGACAGCTTTAACGCTTTTTTTTTTAACGATAAATTTGAATAGACTTTGAACATGAGTTTCAATTAAAAATCATTTCTTTATTTTAATGAAACTTTTATTTTTGAAAACCAAAAATTCATTCATAAATTCACATGTTTGTGTGAAATGTACATCCTTTTATTTTCTTGTCGTAAAAACATTAAAAGCACGAATCATATGAAATAAATAACTAAAACATTTTGTATATATTATGTAGTAATGAAAATTATGAGGAAACTGATATATGAAATACATGAAATGAAAATGTTCTGTGGGTTGAGGCATAATGTCACTAAATCGAAATTAATATGGAATTATTAGAAGGGTTGATGATATAATAAAATACATTTTGACTAAATATATAGTGTACACAAATACATTATACAGACCGAATATGTACAACACGTTCTATAAAACTGAACAATTTTTCGACAATTATGTTAATGGAGTCAATCAAAAAATCTGTACATTAAATATCCAACAAGAATTTTGAATTGTTATACATGAATGTTAATTTGTGAATGCATTATGAATATGATTAATTACATTTTTACATTATATTCAATACGAAAATACCTATTAAACGATACAATTAAATAATGAAAGTTATCAAAAATCGAATATAATATTTATTTACAACACAAAATGAAATAATAGCGTTCAATATCAAAATGTTGTAAATGTTAGTAACTAAAAAAAATGTAGAAAATGAAAAATTTAATATGTTTAAAATCTTACGTAAAAAAACTGTGAGATCCTCAATATCTGCTTTAGATATCTAAAAATATCAAATGTGTTCGTATAATTCCTCCAGATTTCTATAGTTAAAGTACAATACTTTTATGCACTTCTTGTGCACAGTGTAAAAGTAAAAGGTTATCAAATCGAAATAATCTGAAAAATGACTAACAGGTCATTCTTAGACTGTTTCCATTAATCACACAATAATACATAGTTGAACCAAAATTTTGGTAAGTAAATTGTGAAAAATTAAACGATAATGGTGAAAATGTGTTTTTCTAAAAGCATTCCAAAAGAAAATTGTATTTCTGATAAAAATTGAGGGCAATGGACATTTTCAAATGTTCGTTTCAGATTATAGCTATTTTTTACTTGTAGCTAAATATGTCCATTATACATGTTAGAACAGGACTAAATTATTATCACATCTTTCATTCAATTTTTCAATTTCTGTACACCGTTTTCTATGTAGAATATTTAATCCATAAAATTGTTATAAAATGAACTAGATTAAGAAGAACAAGACTGAGCATAAAATTGGAAGAGACGCATACCCGGTCCTTTTGTAGATTGAAATGGTTCAATAAAACCGGGGGCCAAATCTCGGACCAGGAATACAGAAAGAATAAAAGTAAAATATCAATTTTTAGAAAAATAATTTTACAAATTTGCAGTAAAAAACTCGGCGAAAATTTTCTCTTTGCGAGTACGAAGAAGAATTTCAGAATGAAACTAAGTCATAAAGTTTGAAATATATAGTAAAGTTTCAATCTAAAGGGTGAAAATTCTAGAATTGCACCGGGCGCCAAGAGGTTAAAGCGGTGCTGAAGAGACCTATAAAAAATTTTGCATGTTTTGGTTGAAACATACGCTTCGTCCTTCAATTCGTTCTATATTTTTTTAACTTTCTATTTGCATGTGCAGGTTGAAGAACAGTACATATGCTGACTTCATAACGTTAAAATATTCCTATATCCAACTAAATTTACTGTGACAGAAGCTTTTAAGAAATTGATTCAATTACAAAAATTTATTTATAGCGACAACGATAATTAAATTTCGATCCCCATGAAAAATTCCCTTATCATCTTCATTGTTGTATAGCTAAGTTTGTCAAATACTCCGCAAAATTGTTTGCAACTATGGTTTTTTGTACAAAATTAGATTAGAAATGCACGTTTTTTGATCTTTTGTTTCAATTTTCATTTGGCGTATGGAAATTACACTTTACTTACGTACATTTACGTATGTACATTTGACAGTTTAAAAACGAATAAATTAAGGGTAAAAAAAAAAAAATTTTTTTTTTTTGAATTAATTCATAATTCAGTTTTTTTCCTAAATTTCGTTTCCATTTATAGAATATTGTCATTTAGTACTTTTGTTTATATAATCGATCTGCAATCGTATACTTACATATATTTATATCATCAGCATATAAAATACTTGAGAATCATCTTTGAAATTGAGAATATTAATCCTGTTTCTATACTATAACATAATAAAAGAAATATATTTCCGACGCCATGATTGTCTCGCCAAAATGTCTACGTTAGCACAATTTCATAAAAGAAATATTTCGGAATGTCTGTGAAAGTAATTTTCTAGAGCAGGTTTCTCAATGATATTGAATGTTTAACAACATAGAAACAGAAAAATAAATTTCAAGGTTAAATAAAAGACGAAATTCATCGATTCATTACAAAAGAAGGATAAAAAGCATACTCATATAATTGTATTTGAAAATTTTTTCTAAAATATATGAATTTGGAATTTTGTCAATTTGGCTTTTAAATCTTTTGTTAAAAATATTAAATGAAATGTTAACTAAGTTGTGTAAAATTTAGACCACATACTATACTTAGTGAAATTTTGCAAATAACCACATCACAATGCATATGTCGAATAAAATTAGGCCCGAAAATCCATGCTTTAAAATTTGAGAACTGAAAAAAAAAATGAAATTTAAATTTGTGATTAATAAAATTCCTATAGATAAAACTTGATTATACGACTATGTATGTTTTCATTGCAATTAATTATTTCTAAAATGAGAATGAACAAATGAAAAGGATTATCATTAAAGCGAATTCGTATTTCACAAAAAAAAAAATATATATTTTCGTCCCTTGGGAAATCATTTAAGCCGAACAAAATGACATATCATATTTTTATGTATGAAAACGGATTTATGATTTCAAATGCATATAATATCTTGTACTTTGGAAATATATGTATGTAGATAATATTTGAAAAAAATTGAAGATTACGTTTGAAAAAATCGTAAACAAAAATATTTTAGAAAATGACAAAAAACAACATCAGATATACAAAAATAAATAATCGATTCTTTTTTTCCCCGTACCATTATTTGCCATAATTTTATATAAAAAAATATATTTTTGCTGAAATGAAGTGATGTACTCAAAAATATAAACAAAGTCAACAAAGGTTAAATGTATTGATTTTGGTGTGTAGAATATTTGTAGTTGTGAAATAAATATATTAGAATTATCATTGATATAAAAATCTATACTCAGAGTCTCAGATATAAGACTATAAAATAAACTCCAAAAATATTAAGAGAGTCTACAATTTTAGTTGAAGATTTTGGCTTTTCGATGTTTTACAAAATACTTAAAATAGTTGTAAAAACTATTCGATATAAAAAAATTGGAAACAAATATTGAAGAAATTCTTTTCACTTTTAAACTACTGCTGCTCTTTATTTTTAAGAAACTATGAGGATTGAACGATAGAATAGGTATACGAGTAAATATGTATATATAGAACGAGAAACCTTAAAATAAAAGTAAAAATAAAGAATGAATGATGAAAATTGAAATACCAATAATACAGTTGCTTTATATGAATCGTTCGTGTGCATGTACATATGTAGTATTTATCATCAAAATGAAGCCATATTCTACCGATTATACATCATTTAGACGTTTGTACGTATTTTAATAGATTTAAATTCATTTATTTATTAGCTTAATCTCTCTTATCTACCCACTTTCAGGCGAAACGCATTTGCGAAGGATACGCTTGGACTCATACTCTATAGTTACTTGAGATAGTATAGTTGAGGTAATAAGGTTATAAAGAAAACAAAGAAAATTGAAAAGTTTTGAATGCGATGAGTACCTACGAAACAAAAATAACAATTGTAAAGAATTCGATATAAAATCTAAATTGTTGATGAATGAACAGACTGAAGAGTCGATAAAGAAGAAGGCTCCTCCTTTGAAAAAAGTTTTTCAATTTTCTACTTTTTGTTTTTTTACAAAATGTATCATTGTATTAGGTGTATGAAACTTTCCATACATACTAATATAAAACATTGTAACATTGTAACGAATCATAATTGGTAAAGTTTCATGTGATGTGTTCTATTATAATTTAGGTGTGTAGGGATATAAAATCAATGAAATCATACATAAATATAACAACGCACAGAAGTATATCTGAACATGTCTGTACGTAATGTACACATGTATGTACATGATGTACATACACTATAGAATAACAAATTCGAATGGTAAAACTTGCGCAGAAAATTAAAAAAAAATTATATTTTGTGTTAATATGAGAAAAAAATTAAATTTTTTGTGAATCCTTGATATTTTTGATTATCATTAAAATTCTTGAAAAATAATTTCATTTCAATTTCATTTTTAAATGAACATACTATAAAATTAAAGATTTGGAAAATCGCGAGAGAATTTAAATGGCTTTTGTTTATTTGGATTAGTCAATCACGGTATGCAAAAATGTTCGAACATAAAGCTAAATTTTGATTCCTATTTCAAATAATTTTTCAGATAGAAAAATGTACATGAAAAAGGAAATTTCTCCAATTACCAGTGTAGTATATTTTCTCATCATTTTGAATTAAAAATTTAATAATGCAGGTTCATGTGAGCAATTAAATTAGGTATGACTTACATTTTCGAATTTTCAACTCATTGTTACGTTTCAATATGTACTAATAGAACTTAATTTTCACTCGTACTATCAAAAAATACAAAAAACAAAATAAAAAATTTTTTCAAATTTCGAAAGAAAATTACCAAATTGGTAAATTACATTTTTCTGAAAATGGAAAAGGAATATAATATAAAGTTTTCCAACAACATTTCGCATTTTGTGAAAAACCAAAATAATCAAAGTACAAAAGTCAGTGATTGAAAAGTGATAAATTGTTACTTGGAAAGTTTTCATAAATCAAATGACAAACATTCTTCAATAAATAAATTATTTCAATAAAATCGTGAAAAATTACGCAATAATGCGATTGTATTGTGTGCACATAATATGAATGAATGTATAGAAATCAAGAAAAAAAAATTATTTTAAACTATCGAATTACGAAAATGAAAAAAAAAACTTCTTTTATTAAGATATAAAAGATCCTTTTATTAAGTTAACAGCACATATTATATAGAAAAAATTATATCCTAAAATTTATTTTTTTTTATATTCCGTATAACATAACACTTATGTCATTACACCCTTCTTAGATGAAACTAATGACAGCACTTGAGAACATTTACTACTGCTACTATACTATACTTTATAACCAACATTAGGGAGACGAAAAGAAAAAAAAAAAATTCATACATTTTTACTTTTCTTCTCTCCTTATGACTTTTTCATTTTTCTGGTTTTTGTCCTCCCATATGATTATTATGATCAACCCTCTTTTTAAAATGATTTTACCTTGGTTCCAGAATTTATAATAATGATACTGATATTGTATACAGATTACAGAATCATCATAATCATTGTAATCATCGTATACTTGTTATATCATCCTATATACTTGTATATTCATCAAAATCATTCATCAGTATAAAACTCTTTAGTGTTGTTATTGGTTACCTGCAGGCGAATTAATTTTTAACGGTAAATTAACTAAAGAATTTTTCATATATTTATCGTGTTCTAAAACTCATGTCTATTTACGGTTTATTTTTATTCTACTTGTACATGTATGAAATCGAAATGAAGATATTAAATTGAAATGAATGAATGAAGAATAAAATTTGAAATTTAATTTCATGTGTAGTGAATTAAATCAAATGGAATTAATTAAAACAATTTGAAAATAAGGATAATAAATTCTAATGAATTTATTAATAATATACTTGTCTTAACATAAATAAAATAAGATATGAAGGTGTATTGTTGATTGAAAATTGCCAGTAAAGCTACAATGAGCGACTACATTAAACAATCACATGTGTTAGTGCACATTCCAATATTCACATTTTATAAAATTGGAAATATTTGAAATTTTAAATCGAACTTTTCTGCATGCGAGTGTATTAATTAACGATTCTGTTAAAGATTTTTGCTTGGAATTTTTGAAACAAATTTGCCTTTATTCTTTTAGATAGTTGTATTTTTGTATTTTACTTGAAAATTTTGTAGAGAATATCATTCATTTCTTACCACACCAGAAATAAAAAAAAATTTTATATGAATCTAATTAAAGTTTTTTGTTTTATATAATATTAATTAAAAAACAAGATAGAGAGAGAGAAAGAGAAAATTATACAAATAATTCAGTAATACTAGTAAAACTTAAAAAAGTTTCAAGGAAAAAGGACTTAAACCAAAAACTAAAAATATAATTCATCTCATCTATATAAATATGAATAACTTGTTTTAGAAACAGACAACGTCAGCGAAAATCTGTATATGCATATACATATATACGAGTATGTGGGTATATGTAGATATGGGAATGAGAGAATAGTATTGTATCTACATATGTAGGAATATTTGTACCATTTTTCAATTTATATTGAACTCAAACTTATATTCTGTCAAGATAATGTATGAATGTACGTGGG
The DNA here is from genome assembly GCA_951394055.1 of Villa cingulata. Lineage (NCBI taxonomy): Eukaryota > Metazoa > Arthropoda > Insecta > Diptera > Bombyliidae > Villa > Villa cingulata. Next base: position 60,090,061 of record OX596018.1, on the reverse strand, counting down.
TATATGTTTGTATTTATGTGCATATGAGTGTAGTGTATAATTTGGTTGTTATATAAAATATAAAATGTTATAATCTTTTGATATTTACCAAACATAAAATAACTTATATACACACAAACATAATACAGTCTTATAAGCATATCACATGACTGATGATATACTTACATAATGTATTTATGTATATGCAACGATATTTATGCATTTACTTGAACTCTCCTATACATAATAAAATGAAATACCGCACGTTCCAAACAAACAAACAAACAAACAAACAAACGAACTAAAAGAAAAATAAAATATATAAATGAAATGGGTATTTTACACTCGTTCTGATTCAAAATGGCCGCTATATTTTAAGACTCCTTTTATAGCTCGATGGAAACCTTTGTTTGTGCCATAAATATGAAAATGAAAATTTCTATAGAATTTCTCATATTTAAATATGGAATGTGGGTGATATAAAATTTAAATACAGAAAAAAAAAACATTTACATATACGCACATACCTATACATTGCAGTACATATGTATGTATATCTTCCACTGTTATTGTATCATATATTTTATTTATTTATTTTAATTTTGAATACATACTCATACCATAATGAGAAGGAATACAAATATTTTATACAAAATAAAATATATGTATGTATGAGCTCCTCCTTTGCAGCAATAAGATTGGCTGAAATCCATTGAATGCCAAAAAAAAAATAAAAACAACAGGCAACCTAACCTAATTTACGTACATACATGGATAAATGTGTAATACTTGTATATGTATGTAACAGAATAATGATACAGTTTCAGTGGTAAACATAGAATTTTATTGGAATTTTTGTTATTGTTTATTGTATTTTTGATAATATAAGCTTTTTGTAAAAATCATTATGACATGCGTGACTAAAATTCATTATCTTTTTTAGTGTAGTTTCATATAGTCAAAAGCTTTTCACCATAATGAAAATTTGTTATTGTAAATGATATTTGTCGCCTTGTCGGGTGTCGAAAAGAGAACACTTTTTAACAACCATATTCAGTTTAGTCAGTTTCCTTGATCCGTTTATCGGACAAAAATAAGAAGTATTTGTGATTGTTAGTTAAAAGTTATTTGTCGTTTGAAAAAAAAGGAAGAAAGGTAAAAAAGAAAAAAACAAAAACAAAAACAAAAAAGGAAAAATAGAAAATTTTGCAACGCGTGTGATGGAATGATAAAGGGCGTTCGAGTGATAATGTTCTTATAGTAAAACAGGATATATGACAATTTGAAGTTCGAGTTAATTCATTTTGTTTATGTCATTTTTGTTATCGTATATAACGAAATTTGATAGAAAAGTAACGATGATGCAATGAATATAACATTAATGTACATATACATTTATACGCGTTGTATTAGATAGAAAAAAAAAAATGCTAATAAAATTAACATAGAAAAGTAGGAGAAAAATACAATACAAATAAACAAAATATGATATTCTAATTTAATCATAAAAATTGTTATAACATTAAAACCAATAAATAAAATAAATAAATGAATAAATTGTAATAATAATAAATAAAAAAATACTTTCATATATGCGTATGTGCAATATCTTTTATTAAATTAACCCACCCACCCAGTGATGTTATTGCTCAGAAAAATAAAATAATTTCAATAGTGTGAGTGTTGGTATGACTATGATATTTTCTTATATATATGCAGGACGTTAAGGTCCTAATTACACAGAAAGAGATATTCATTGCAACGATCTAACACATAAAATACATTCGCTATACTTTTCTTCTTTTTTATTTTCCATTTTTTTTTTATTAAAATTTCTTATCCTATTTTTTTTGATTTTATTCAATACTTTTTTGCAGTTTTTCATTTTTTATTTTTATTTTCAATGTTTTCGGGAGGTTGTTCGTTGATGACCGTTATAAAACTACGAATATTTTTATGTACTTTACTTTAACATGCACGTACCCGTACATACATAAAATTTCGGTACTCGATTGTAATATTTTCTATAGCCTTGTAGTTGATAGGCTAATATCAGATATTTTTCACATATAGTTTTCAGACAGAGTTCGACTAGGACCAAAAGTATAACTCTGTCTGAATGGTGTTTGTGAAAAAGAAAATATTTTAGTTTCCTTTTTTTTCAATTCTTCAAAATAAACAAGAAATTTATTTTTATTTAATTTTTTTTTAGGAAAATATATTTTTATTTAATTTAAATTCATAATTTTAATAAAATTAATTCATTCAATTTTATTTATTAAATTAATAAGTAATTCAAATAAATAAAAATTGAAAATCATTAATATAATAACAGTGAAAATGTGTTTGTTTTAATATTTTGTTTTTTTGTATACAGTGTTCAATATAAATGATATTTTTGTTATGTAATTTTTATAAATCATTTTAATAAATTAAAAAATTTAATCAGAAAAAATATAGCCACACGGAGCAGTTGAATTTGAAAAAATAAATAAAAAAGAAATTTGTTAAAGTTAAATAATTCACATATTTTGTTGCAAGTTTTTTTTTTTTTTGTAATTTTGTTTGTAAATGTGTTAATAAATTTTATTGCTTGTTCCTTGGGATTACAATTAATTTAAACTGATTGATCAAAAACACACAAAAGAAAAAAGGATTTAAAAACTTTAGGTGAGTTGTATAAGTATATTAACTGATAATCAAAATAAAAAAAAAATAACTAATTTGCGGTAGATTAGATGAAATTCTTTGATAGAACATAACTAAAAAGGTGTATGAAAATAAATTATGATAATGAAAATAAATTCGAAATGCTTAAACATTATAAAGATCGTTCAATGTTTTTCATAAAATTCAAGAAATGTTTATAATGTTTGATGAGAAATTCGTGATTGAAAAACGTATACGATTGATTTTCTCTCTGACTGCAGTTGTATTTGAGAATAGGTGCTAGAAAAGAGAAAACTAAAATATAAAAATTTGAAATCAAAAATTCTCTAGTGAAAATTATTCAATGGTTTATAGGTACCTAATATATTTTTTTTAATTTCGATTCATTTAAAAAAGTTATTTAAAATTGTTTAACCAAAAAATCATACGTTCAAACTGTATTCAATCTACAACAATTTGAAACCAATCATCTCAAAAAATACTCTATAACATCGACTGCCATTTAAATTCCCATTCAAGATTCCTCAAAAAAATCTACTATAAAATAAATTTCTAAATCCAAAGATCTTTGAAATGATATCTTAAGAAATATTAATTTTTATTTATTTGGACTCATTATTCCGTCTTATAATTTTTAATTTCAGAAAATGTCCAATAAAAACAAATCATCTATCATAAAAATGTTATTAAAACATTTCTCAACGAATTAAAAACGATTCACATCAGTTTGTTAACATTATAACAAACAAATCACAACATTGCTGATGTATGGGAAAAGTTTAAAAGTTGTAACAGAATAAAACAAAAAATACATCATTTATATACATAGAATTATGTACGTTATTCATTAACCGTGAAGTGGAACCTTACTGTCTACCATTTAATCGTGTACCACGAAAATATAGAAAGTGCAGAATAGACAGAAAAATAATTTTGTCATCTATATAATACACGTACGAGAATATACATTTGCACATTAGAATATAAATAATATCGAGACCACCAACTGGGAAATATACTGATAACAGTTAAATAATCAAAATGAAGGGATTAGGAGTGTTAAAAGAGCGTGCAGCAGGAGTTTTTGGCGGGTGAGTATTCATAATTTTTGTACTTTATTCATGAGAATAGAAAAAAAAAAATGATATTAAAAACTTAATTTAACGGACGAATGGCATCAAATGATAATGCCCATTTACCACATTGAAATTTTCATTTTTTAATCATAATTTAGATTTAGGCATATAACTAGTGATTTTCAAACGATGCTCCATACTATCCACACTATAACGAATATGATTGTTGAATTTTCGTTAAAAATTTATCATGAATCATGGAAAAAAATGTTGCTTATCATAATTCATTCATAATACATTGAAATCATATATCCTTTTAGCATTAAATATGATATGAAATATTTTTTGTTGAACTTTTCACACATGAATAATTGAGAGAGATGGAAATATGTAAGTTTGAATCTCGAAAATATTGTCTAGATTTGTGTTTTGACCATTCTATCGAACAGGATACACAAAAAAAAAAAAAACTAAACTGAGTAATAAAAAAAGGAATTTTCTGATGAGTTATTTACGGATTCTTGTCTCGATCTATATTAAGTTGTTTCATTTCAAAACAGAACATATACTTATATTTACATATATATTTTTCTCCTTATATGATATATGTATATATGCACAATAAATTTAAATGGATGTATATTGATCGATTTGTACTTTCTTAAAGTGTCCATTAAATGCCTTCGAATAAATGATATGAATTCTGTCTGTATAGTTTGTAAGGAATTTTCATGATGCTATTGAACTATAAAACTGAGCGTAAGTATGTACATACATACATATATGCATTTACACATATGCTTTAAAACACCATTGAAAATACGTACCTATTACGACCATGACTATGTGTATATATGAGTGATATTTATATTATTTTGCCGTGGCGTTTATATATCATTTTCCATAATTATAATTTGTATATAATGGTTGTATGCATTTAAAGAGCTGTAATAAGGATACGGTGTAAAAGAATAAAATTTTCATATAAAAAATGCATCGCACGTAGTTCGCACGTGCACACGTAGTAACCGAGTATATAAGGAGTATGAATTTCCGATTTTTTTTTAACGTTTCGCATAGCAAAGTGAATTCAAATTAAAAAATAAAAATATATTTTCCTTTTATAAATTCATAAGTTGAGACGCGTCTATAGATACCGCGACGAATATGTACGAACACACGTACATTTCGGGGGATTTATACGTCTAATTATTATCGATATCGATTTCACAAAAAAAAAAAAATTTCATTCAAGAAAATTTGTCTAAACATGGAAAATAGAAATCTATGCGTCTGCTAATTTTTGTAACTGACATGCTGTTGAATTTGATTTTTTATTTGTTCATAACATACCTTTAGTTCTCTATCCTTTACATAATTTTTCTACTGATATCAGTTTCATAGAGACCGAAAGTTTAAAAAAAATATTCTTCAATTTCATATTTTTCTCGTTTAGGCAATAATGAAAAATCATTCAAATTCTTCTTTGATTTTCTTTTTCATTTTGTTTCGTTTGTGTAGAGCACCACTGTATTGTTATCGTAATATTACGTGCCACTTAATAAAATTGAATTTTATATCACTTTCACTTGATGTAATTTGAGTACGAGAAAAAAATAACGTAGCGTATAGACTGTAGTGTGTGAACATGAAATCACACCCTCTTCACAGAAGAAAAACATAAAAATAAAAATAAATAAATAAATTCCTTTACAATTCAACAGGTTGATTTCGGTTTATCACATTTTCAGAGGGTAGTTTATTTCATCTGTAATTCATACGTCCTAAGGGAATTGCTTGTTACCGTGAAAACTGTTTGTGGTTCTGTTTGGTTTTTATGTTGATTGCCATTACACCTATAACTTTTCCATGAGTTTTATTTTTCTTTTGAGTTATGGATGGAAGTGTGGACTGTTTCATAAGTGATAACTAACTGAAATGCAGTACAAAATTTTTATAGCAATATAATTTTTGGAGTGATTGATTTGCTCTGGTAGTTTTTCAATACAGATCAGCAATGGTACAGAAAAAACAAAGTAAAACAGAAAAAACAAATGAAATCTAGTAAACTTGTGTTTGTAATTTAGCCAGGCATTTATTTTTCTAGGATATGAAATTGAAGATTAAATTATAGATAATGTCTTTATGTTATCATTTCAACAATTTGAAATCAATTTTTAATATTCTTGTGTGAAGTGTGTTTTAGTACTCGTATACTGAATATTTCGATATTCGCTTCAGAAAGCATTTAATTTCATTTCATTTTCATCGTCGTCCTTTATCATTCAAAGTATTCTGGAATTTCTTATTTTAACTCTATTCTTTCTTTTTTTTCTTAAATAAAAGAAAATATATATACAACGAATTCATTGATATTCAGTTCAAGTGGTTTACTCTTTCCAATATTTAGCTTAATTTTTCTTTTGTACGTAGTACACGTCGTACACATTTCAACAGCACATTTGAAGACGCCAAATGTTTAACGAGAGCGAAATATGTAGTTTACTTTTTTTTCAGCGATATTAACGTTTTGCCATTATATCATCATCATTGTCGTCATCATCATATCTACTTTCAGTCCGCTGCTTTTGATGGTGTGATAATAAAGGCACTTATCATATCATGTAGCACAATGAACTTGAGATGAAAATGAATGAATGAATGAATATCTTATACTTATCGTATAAAGAAATGAATGAATGAAACTCAACCATCTCAATAGCTGTTTTCTTCTACTCGTACTTTTCAGATGTTATGTTCTATATATTTTTATTCTTTTATCGTATCCTTGAAAATAATGTTTAATATTCAGAATTTAGTCGTTTCTAATAAAAATATTTTCTAGTTCTAAATAACACGCTTTATACATATAGCTACGTGCTTTTATGTAGACAAAAATTTTCTTGTAGTCGACATTAAGAGGAGAACCAAAATTTGAAGACAATGAAACTCAAAGTCAAATTTTTCTTATTTTGTATGCAGTGATAAAAAAAGGAAAGAAAAATATTAACGAAAATAATGTAAAAAACGAACAAAAAATATACACTATGAATCCCTTTTTATAACTAAATTTGGTACATTTATTAATCATAAGCTGGTTATCTTTATTACATAACAAATTTTTATGATAACAGAATTATTGATTTTACTCGGTCATATCCCCAATAATAAACTTCTGAAATATTTCAAATATTATCTCTGATATACATACAGCATATTTTATTATTATTATACATGTGTACATACAAATATATACAGGACAAATGTACAAATAAAGGAATTGGAAAAATAGTTTTCGGCGCCATCGAATGTCTCGCCATAATGTCTACATTTTCTTGTACCGAAAATTTTTCTGATAAAAATACGAATTCCGTAGTCACATGTTCACAATGACAAGTTCAAATGAAATATACCCGCGTTTCTATGTTTATATGCTCATAACATTTGCAAACAATCACTTATCAGGCCATTCATTTTCTTTTTTTTTTTTTCTTGTAAATTTTTATTATCTCCCAACTAACATTCCATTAGATCTTTGTTAGTTTTACAAGGAATAGGATGGAGAGATGGAAAAATATTTCATACAGAATTCATACTCGTGGATAACTAGAAATATAATAAATTCAACAGAAAAGATCATGTCACTAAATTTTGTTGAATGTTAGAGGGTTGAATGTTGGAATGTAGGCAATTTTTCTAATGCATACATAACGAATAACAAAAACATATAATAAAAAAAAATTGCAAAATATTACTTAAGATTTATAAAAAAAAAAAGGAAGAAGAAAATTTTTCTTTCACCCCAATTATTACTTCCGTTTATGTAAGTACAATACACTGTGTGTCCAAAGACTATAAAAATAGATAAAATTTATGAATTTTATTTTTTGTTCATTATCAAAAAATATTGAAGACGCCATCTAGAGATATTAAATAAAAAAAAAACCCCAAAAGAACGAAATGAATGAAAAATAATTGTGATCCAATAAAATTTACGAAATCGATAAGAAGCTAAAATATTCTGTTGTTGCTGTAACAACTTACGAGCATGAGTAGTGAATATACTTTATGTATTTTTCATTTATTAATAATAAATCGGAGGATATACATAGTTGCAGTACACACATTTCATGTAGATTGAATTATTTCTATTCATTGAGATGGCTTCATTTCAATTTAGGACACAATTGGATAAAATAAACAAGAAATAATGAGCATGTAACTCAGTTAAATTGGAATTCGGATACATGGCTTCCAAACAGTTTTGTGAACAAGAATATGTATCATATTTAAGGGTTTATTAATGGGAATGGATAAATATGGACAAAAAATCGTTTTAGGTAAATACACAGGGGTAATTTTCTAAGATTTAATCTAAACTAAAATACACAATAAATAGAAAGGAAAAGGCTTCCCAAAAAGGTGATTCAATTTGAATTGAATTTCGTTTTAATTTAATGAATCACATCATAAATTGGACATTGAAATTTCTGACTTTCAAGTCACAAACCGAATCAAGGAAATTGAATTGAATTTTATGACTTGGTAATTATCTCAAAAAAATAAAAAAATGTTCTAGCACCTTTTTGGTTTGAGTAAATCGAAATTTTAAACTGAAATCTTAATATTTTTAAAAGTATTATAATTTACTTAATTACTCAATTAAATTAATTTTATCGAATTTTAATTTTTAAATAATTTCACAGAATAAAGCCACAATTTGAAAATTTTGAGGTAGCAAAACATGGGGGATACGAACAAATGGATGGTGGAGAAGGCGGAGGTGGAGGAGGTATGGGTTACGGTGGTCCAGAATCACCAGCCTCATTTGAAGAAATCGAACGACCACCTTTACGACACATCGATAAATACTGTAAAGCTGAATGCCCTTGTTTACCAGCCAGATATACGATAGCTGTAATGGCCTGTGTAGGATTTATGATATCGTTTGGTATGCGATGTAATATGTCAGCAGCTAAATTAAAAATGGAACATAATGGGGTAAGTTAATTGTTATGCATATTTTCTGTGCATTTAGTGCTGACTTTGCAGCATTAATCGATAAAAAAAATTTATAAAAAAAAATAAAACAAATAGTTTGTAGTTTATAGATATTTTCATGTCATTTTCTGATGTCATCTCTTTATTGTATTCTATTGAGATGTATATTATATTATAGAATTTTTAACTTTGCAATTTTATACTGTCAATTATCCGTTTTTTTTCTTCTCATTATGGAACAGACAAAATGAACATTCAAAGTTTTCATAAATGAAGGAAACATTTTTCAAATATTTTCAACATTAAGTTGACAGATATGTATACACTCATACCCGACTCTTTTAGAGGTTGAAATGGTTCACTAAAACCAGGCGCAAATCTTGGGGCCGCGAATAAATACAGAATGATAGTCACATTATACGTTTTTAGAAAAATAATTTTTATTTGTCCTTGCATTCGTTTTTGAAAAAGAGAATAAGACCAACCAGAGTTCTAAACTTTTATGAGAAGAATGTGCCTGTAATTCTACCTCTTGGTTAATGTGAAAAGGATGTAATTTTCTCTTTAAAAAAAACATAGAAATTGAAATTTTGTCCCTTTCGAATAAAAAAAAAAATCAAATTAGAGTTTAAAATAGTAAAGTTTCAATCTAGAGGGTGGAAAGTTTAGAAGTGCACCGCGCGCCCAAGGGACTATAAACGGCGCTGAATACACTTCATCGTCATCGCCATTACCCTCTTGCATCATACAAATTTCGACATGCTATTTTGCCACTTTTATTCGTTGAACGGCACCTACACATATAACATGCAAGATGATATGAATTTTAAGAATCGTATTTGTTACATTTCAATCTAATTGTCATGGTTCGTTAATAAAGCCCTGAGGGCTAGAAATCTTTAACGAAATGCTGTTGATTATGATGATGACGATGATGATGATAATAATGATGATGACTACAATAGTAGGTACTGCTCTATAATTTACTTGTACATACGTACATATTCGTATGTACTTTGAATGCTTTCATTTTTGTTCTGTTTACATCGTTCTATATAATATGTACTGTTAAAAGATTCCTTTTTGAATTGAGTTCATAAATGGGGGAATATATTTTTGCAAAAAAAATTATCCATCACTTTACGGTGAGATGAGTGTAGAACCAATACAATGGTATTGTGTGTGCTACTTTTTTTTAGCTTATGCAAATATGAATGATATGCTTTTCCGTTATTGAAGAACAAAACACAAAAAAAAAATAATTCATGAAAAAGGATTTATTGTGTTGGAAAAAAAATACTGAAATAAAATGAAATACATTTTCCATGGATCATAAAACTTCGCCAAGAATTTTTTTAAAAAAAAATGTTCATATTAAAAATTTTTTTTGTTTCAAACTTATGGAATGTGCATTAAATGAAGTGGTTTAATGCATTACGAGTGATTTTCTTTTTTCGTTGTCTATATGCACAAAATGATGAGGTTTCATAATTTTAAAATGTGAGAAATGATAGCAGAAAAGATTTTATGTATATTTCCTTTCAAGTATTTCGTTTTTCATCAAGAAAATATATTTGTAAGTATTTAGAAAGTACAGATTAAAATTGATGTAAAAAATAAAATTTCTTAGTAAATCTATACACAGGATATACATACGTATAAAAGTTCAATTTAATTCTGGAATTATTTTTTCGGTCTGCCTACTGAAATATGTGTTCAATAAACTGGAAAATTATTTTTGTTTATCGTATTATATTCTTTGAAAAGTAATCAGATATTTTCTAAATAAAAAAAAATATTCATAATATTAAAACCACATTTGTAAAGTATTTGATTTCTTGTCTAAATTTAATTTCGTTTTATTCTTTTTAATATAGACAGCGTTCATGAATTGGACAGTAGCCATTGAAAGTCATGTAGATTCATCATTTTTCTGGGGATATTTGGTAACACAAATTCCAGGTGGTTTTGTTGCATCAAAATTTCCAGCTAACAAAATATTTGGATTAGCAATAGTATCATCGGCGTCACTTCATCTATTTGTACCTGCAGCAATGGGAATGTTAAGAGGAAAAGTAGTAATATGTGTTCGAATACTTCAAGGACTCTTTGAGGTTTGTATAAAATAGCAATTGAATTCATTTATGTGTATGTTATGTGTGTAACATTGTATACGATAGATATGTATGCATTTTGTTTGTGCGTATATAAAATTTATAATATGAGTATTTATTTTAATGTGGTATACACAAGAATTCATTTCATTTTCTCATCATCATCATCATCATTATCATTCACATCATTTTCATAATAGAATTGAAAGAAATATATACAAAAAAATTGAATGAATATAGACAGCAAAAGGAAAAAAAAATAAGAAATCATTTTGAACGACTCAAAGGATTTTGATTTAATCCCTTTAAATCAGATCAAAGTTATATTATATGTTCGTATTTATAAATGTATGCACTAAACAAAAGTAAAAAAAGGGATGGAGTCTGTAATCCTTGGTCCTTTGAGATGTCGTCATGATGTAATCTTTCGAAATCCTGATAATAATCATAACAACAGTTAAAAAAGAAAACGAAAATGAAAACAAACAAATGAAAAAGAAAAAAAAACAAAAAATACAAATATAAATATAGAAAAGATTTTTTTTTTATTTTAGCACACAAAAGAATTTATTTTTATCCATCGTTCCACATATGGTTTTATTTCCACTAAATTTTTTATATCGAATTTATTTTCATATTGATTTTAGGGAGTAACGTATCCAGCATGTCACGGTATATGGAGATTTTGGGCTCCCCCTATGGAAAGATCTAGACTGGCAACACTAGCGTTCAGTGGTTCATATGCTGGTGTAGTAGTCGGCCTGCCATTGTCTGGTATTCTGGCGGATGTAATCGGATATCAGGCTCCATTCTATGCGTATGGAGTTTTCGGGATTACATGGTAAACTCACAAATACTTGATTATAAATGTTTTTATCTTAACAAAATTAGTTTTTTGACCGAATTGATTTACGTACTTATGTATGAATCGATTTAAAAATTTTCCTGGCGACAGGTATTGCTTTTGGTTGTGGTTATGTTTCGAGAATCCGCGGAAGCATCCAACAATCAGTGTACCAGAGTTAAAATACATTGAGAAATCTTTAGGTGAAACTTCTCAACAGCCTACAATGCCTTCAATAAAAACAACACCATGGCGGGAGATATTCACTTCTATGCCTGTATACGCGATAATTGTGGCTAATTTTTGCCGATCATGGAACTTTTATCTGCTAGTGTTATATCAAAGTTCGTTCTTAAAGCATAAGTTCGATTTTAAAATTGAAGAAGCCGGACTGCTCGGATCTCTGCCACATTTAATTATGACTACAATTGTGCCTTTCGGTGGTATGTTAGCTGATTATTTAAGGAAAAATAACATAATGTCAACAACAAATGTAAGAAAAGTTTTCAACTGTGGTGGTTTTGGTATGGAAGGACTATTTTTTCTAGTCGTTGCTCATTCGTCAACATCGGTAAATCACATATTTTCTCTCTACAGTATTAGAATAAATAAAAAATGATATCGAAAATTATTTTTCTCAATAGCAAGGTGCCATGACTGCTTTAACTTTTGGTGTTGCGTTTAGTGGATTTGCAATTTCTGGATATAATGTGAATCATTTAGATATAGCTCCACGATATGCTAGTATTCTAATGGGTCTATCGAATGGAATTGGAACATTAGCAGGAGTTTTTGTTCCTTACGCAATTGATGGACTGATCAAAAATGATGTAGGTTATTCAAGCAAAAATTATATCGAAAAAAATTTAAGCTTTTTGTTTTAATTTTTGTCCTTGTATGACGATTTCGGTAATTTATTTATAGCCTAAAAATTGTTGGACAACAGTTTTTACAATAGCTGCAACTGTACATTTAATTGGATGTTCATTTTATGGAGTTTTCGCATCCGGAGAGCTTCAACCATGGGCTGAACCAGTTGTAGAAGAGCAACAAGTATGGAGTCCAACAACAGCAGGATATCTTAAAGAAACTGCATTTGTTAGTAAAATAACTTTGATAAATGAATTCTTAAATGAATTCGACACGAGTGACAATTTTATTTGTAATGTGAATTTTTATTTTTGATTATTTCTTCTTTTTTATTAATCCAGACAGAGGATGAAAATACTCAAATGCAACAAAATAATACGGGTACAGTTAATTATGGTGCTACTGGACATGTATCGAATAATCCATTCGCTTTTCCGAATACAGTCGCTGAAGAGCAAATACAACCGCAGCCAACAGATACTTATATGCATGGAACACCAGATGATAGGACATATTAAAATGTAAATACTTAAATGAATAACTTTCTAAGAGAATTGAAAAAAAAACTCAAAAAAAGAAAATGTAAAAAAACAAAATTGAAACTCTTATTAGGAAAAAAATTAACAAATTTATTTAGATAGGATATTATGACTTTAATTAAATTTGACATTTTAATTATTTCTATTTCTTACATAATAAATTGCATGCATATTACGCGTGTTATGTATGAAAATGTACATATATTAATTCATCACACTGTCTGTGACTGTATATGTAACTTTAACTATATATATATGTGCTATATTACTGTGTTATTCATTATATTCCTACGAAAACGAAAAAAAAAAAATTTATTTTATTGTTGAATTCATCTCAGGACTATTTGTCATCCTACACATTTTCAAAATGCATTGATTATGTTTATATACTTATTCATGTATGTATATCTATCTAATTTGTTGTAAATTTATCATAATAAATTTCTTTTAGTATTATAATTTATATAATTAAACAAAATGTTGTAAATACAATAAATTTTTTTCTTTTTTTTTTGTTGAAAGTTTATGAAAACTATAAAGTAGTGAGTCGCATTTCATACCTTAAAAAAAAATTAAAAGAAAAATAAAATATGTATATATATATATATATACACTTATATTAAAAGATCAATACAATATAACAATATAAGAGGTATTATGTAACGGCACTACCATATACAGATAATAAGTGTACACATAAAATATACGAGTATATTAATAATGTACTATGTAATAGTAATAATTAAAAAATTATAGAAAATTATATTTAAACAAAAAAAAAAAAAAACTTATAAATTTGAATGCAATAAGAAGGCATTAAATGCGCTCTGAAAATATTTAATATACGAATATGAAAATATTATATAACATGCATGTATACGTGCATTATGATAAAAAGTACAGAAAAATATATTTAAAATAATATCTAAATGTATTTTTCATGTACAAAAACTTCTACATACTATATATTGTATAAATATCTAACTGTGTAGCAAAATTTAAAATTATGTGATCATAGTTAGATATTAATTATTATATTGTAATGTAATATACATGAGTACATCAACCGTTTAAGAATATCATAACAAACATATTTCATTAGATTTACGCTTTTTAAATATACATATTTTATTTTAAATTTTTTAGAAGTACATATATTTATATATATGTACATCTGTATGTATTTATTGTAAAAGATTATTTACATAAATAGAGTTGATTATAATTATTAATATTATTGAAATTATTTATTGAACAAAAAATGATAAATGTTTTGATTTATTTACACATCATAAAAATATAATATAGGTTTTAAAATATTGTTATATTATATTATTATTATTACACATATATTTATATGTATGTTTAAAATATTTTAAAAAATCTAAATATTTATATAATGTTTATAATGTATGTATTTATGTGTATAATTAAATTTTTTAATTTATTTTTGTTTTAATAATTATTTGCACTTGAAAATTTATTATTTTAAAATGTATATGTATGTATAGTATAAAAATGTATATAATTATCATCGCATCGAAATAATAAAAAGTAGAAAAAATTATTTTAACTATACCTGCATATAAATGTATTGAAAATGATAATAATTATTTTATGATGATTTGAAGTTTTACTGTAAATAAGAAATAGTAAAATTATATTTACATTTAAAAAAAATAAATATATATATACATATATAGTACATATAACTCAAAATCATAAATAAATAAATATGTAGTACTACAAATCAATATAAATTCTCTAAATTTCTGTACATATATATATATGAAAACATTCATATTCACAATATATTTTTATGTTTAATTTATTTTCATTTCATTATATAAAAAATAAATTATAGAAATATGTGATTTATTGTAAAATACATTATATACAAATACTACAAATTTCTACTTTAAAAATAGTCGTTATGAGTAAAAATAATATTGAATGTTGATTGTCGATGAGTCGATGATGAGTTGTGAACTAAGTAATTCGAATCTGTGTGCAATAATTTTTCAACAGATTTTAAATATGTATTTTTAAATTATTCATTTACTTAATTACCTACATGAAATCAAAATACATTCTCACATATTATAATAATAATTTTCAAATTTTAATCATTATCAAGTGATCAATAATTCATATTCATGATTAAATTTTTAGTTGTATCGTATTTTAGTCAACATTTTATTTGTACATTTTAGTCAACATATACAATACATACATATTATATTTAGTAGAATTTTTATAAAATAAAATAAACAAAAATCAAATTCAATAAAGAATAACAAACAAAATACCTAATTTTAGTGATAATTCAATTAATTTCCATAAATGTAGGATCGATGAAAAGTTCACATACATAACAAAAATATTAAAAAATATACATATTAAAAAAAAGTAGAAGTGTATTTGTCAGAAGAAAAATATTATGTGTATACATTTATGTAAAAAAATGAAAAAAGTAAATGACAATTTAAACAAGAATAAATAAAATTACCCTGCTTAAGCAATTATTAATTAGATTACTATAGATTGATTAACATAATTAATTTTTAGTTAATACGAGTACATAATTATTATTATTATTATTAAAATTACGCAATGTATATTACTTATACACATACATATGTATATGTATGTAACCCATGTACATATATTCACATATACTTAATAAAGTAATAAATTTTCGAATTGAAAAAAAAAAAACAATAATTATTATCAAAATTATATAACAGTTGAAATAACTTTGAATTACAATCATGTATAATAATAAAATTGAAAAAATTAATTCATATACATTATATAAAATTTGTACTAGATATCATATGTTACAGTTTAAAAATTCATGTGAATTCGAATTAATTGAAAATTTTGTATATATACGTATTATTAATCGATATATAAAATAATCATAAATATAAATTAAATACAGCATTTGTTAATTAAAGCACTCAGTATATTATATTCAGTTAATTAAAATTTAAAATATAAAAAGAAGAAAAAATTTAAATATCGTTTATAGAAACGAATATTATTATTTTTTTTTTTTTGGTTCAAATTAGTTTTTTTCAATAAATAATACATATAGGATTTATTATCCTTGATTTGAAAAATTATTATAATTTAATATAAAAAAAAAAACAACTAAAAATCATGTAAAAATATAATACAGATTATACATTTTATATGTATACATAATTTTATTTCAAATTTCAAATACTTATATTGTACATGTATTCAAACAATATCATATACCAAAATAATTTTAATTCTCATTTGTACATTATAATAATATATTCATTAAATATATATACCTAGATCTACTACATGCTACATATATATGCAAAAGTATAATTTTAGTAATAATTTATAATACTATATACTTATAAAATTGTATAGCAAAAAAAGAAAAAAATAAAATAAAAATACAAAACTGAAAATTGCAAAAAAAATTTTCATAACTAAAAGAGTCAATTTACAGTAAATAATTGTACAGAATTTGATGTTTAGAAAAATTATTATTCATTCATAAAATTTATATTAGAATATAGTATAATATAAAACTATATAAATTATTGTACAGAACTGATAAATATTATATATACATAGTTATATAAATCCAAAATAATTATACATAGAACTATATATTAGAAAAATAAAAATAATTTTAGCATATGGAATATGTATAGAAAAATTATATGAAAAATCATATAGATACTTACGTACTATTATAAATGTATTTTAAGTTTCAGAAAAAAAAAAGAAAAAGAAATAATTTTAATTGATTGTGGTTTCTTGAAAACACAGATCGTGTCGGGATATGTGTAATAATAAGTGCATATTGTATGTATATACATGCATGTATAATAGTTGTGAGAAAGAAAAATGTCTTCTTATATTATATTTTTGCTGCTTTTTGTGATACAAAATTAAATTACTATAATTATTATATGAGTTTAAATTTAACTGAAAAGAGACAAAACTTTAATTATATTTTTAAAAATTTAGTTTTCATTAAATTTTCCGGTTATTATTTATCCTGAACTTATCCTTATATGGAATAATACTTACAACACATCTTATGAATTATAATTTAAATCTGCCGTCTTACAATTAATTTCAATTTTTTATATCAAAAATACAAAATATATTTTTATTTACATACCTAACCTCTACATTTAATGTTTTTTTCTTTTTTGTTTGCTAAACTAAGAAATTTTAGAAATATAAGAAAATATTATGCTTGAGGTGTACTCACTCTCAAAGGCTGTGTTGACAATAAAAAAAATATTAATTAATTAATTATGTAATTAAGAAATATTATAATATAAGGAAAAATGTTTTAAAATTAAATGCAATAATATATGTATGTACGATTTAAACTGAATATTATGTGTATAATTAAAAATTAAGTAATATAAAAATAAAATACTCTTATATTCTATATGTACATATAATATCTACCTACATTATTTAATAAAAATAATCATTTAAAAAAATTTCATTACATTGTATGTATACATTTTTGCGCATGAAAATATTAAATATGAAAAAATTGAAAATCATTTACATATTTAAAATTCATTAATTACATGTGAAAATGCATATATGTATTCATATGTATGAAATTATGTTATTAAAAATATTCAAGCAAATTTAATTTTTTATTTCATTTAAATATTAACCGTGTATAAGTGTGTAAATTTGAAAAAAAAATCATAAAATGCTTTTGTGAGTACTAAATAGATGTAGATAATATTGAATCACCAAAAATATATATAATACTCGTATATATTAAATTCTTATGTACAATAAATCTATAAATACAATACATATATACAGTTCAACAATAATCGATTATGTTCATAACACAGTACATAATATGTAAATAATAAAAAGACATACACATTGACAAATAAATAAAATAAAATCACTTTATATGCAGGACAGAATACATTAACTCATTTTGTTTTCCCCACAACATATAGGAATTTATATAAATATATAATTTTTTTTTTTTTTTTGAATTTTTGAATTTTACATAAAATTTATCATAATGCGCACAATAATAATTATTGCATGTATGTAAATAATACACACACCACAATTCTAATTATGTTACAATAATAATGTAGATAATAATCAGAATTTATTTATTTACATATTATTATTTTTATATTATTTTTAATTATTCATAATCATAAATCGCCAAATATTTAATACAAAAAGATATCATTTCAATTATGTGTTCATTATTAAAGGAAAAATTCATAAAAAAATCTAAAAATTAATTTATTAAGTAGAATCTCAATCTCATTCAAATGTAAGTGTTAAATGTGACATATATAGAGAAATACATACTGGTGTGCATGCATCGTTTTTAAAATTTACAAAATTAAACAATCTGAAAAATGTAAAAATAAAAAATTCGTTTAATATTTTATTTTATTTTTCTTTCATTTATCTTCAAATTTTGTATAAATTATTATTTCATTATGTATTTTAAATATGAATGTAGAACAAACAAAAAAAAAAAAGCAAGGAATCGATTGAAAGTTTTGATATATTTGATGTTTGATACCCACAAAGTATTATAATTTATTAATATATTATAGATAGATGTATGATGAATGTAGATTGAAAGTAGTATGAAACCCTTAAAGAAACCCCTCCCATGTAGAAAAAGTATACATAATAAGAATATAGTTACATAAATATAATATAGTATGTATTATTGAAAACGAATTATTATTATAAAAGAATTAAAAAAATTGGTAAAACTAAATAAAAAAAAAAAAAAAAACAATTATAATTATAATATAGAGTTGTACGTCATATTCGTATATTCAATTTGTCTGTACTACTTATATATTATACAAAGTATACATATACATTATATTGTGCATGTAATCTATATAAACGTAATTCGTTTTGCTAATTACATACATATCTTCGAAACTAATTATCTACATTTAATTATAAAAAAATAAATAAATAAAAAATATCATCAGATAAAAATTAAAATGAATAAAAATAAAATAAATTTTGTATATAATAATAAATATATGTAATTTAAAAATTGTGTAAATATAATTAATTTTATCTGATGTGCTTATTCGAAATAAATTTAAAAATATAAATATTTCATTTGTTTCATGCATAAAAAATATTTAAATGCAAATACAATATTGATTTCATTTATATTATAAGTTGGTGATCTTACATAAAAATCATTTTACATTCGATTCATATATCTACTTTGTGCAGATAAAAATTTATTTGAATTTCTTTGATCATTCCATAAATTATGCTTATTATTATTATTATTTTCAATTAATATTATAGACATATGTAATACCGTAATACTAAAATTATAGAATCATTAATTATTCTCTCTTTTTTTTTTTTCATTCGTTAAACAATATTTAAGCATACACACATTACGTTACAATAAAAATATTATTATTAAAATTAGGATTAAAAATATATAAAAAAACAATTATTAATGTAAAATAAAAAAAACAAAAAATATGAAAAAAATGTTTCAATTTTTAACCATTCAATATAAAATACAATATAAAATAATATTATATAAATAAATAAACATTATAACAATTTGTAAAAATTATGATTTTAAGAAATTTATGAAATTCAACACAATAATTAAAAAAGAAATATTATTATTATACTGATAGTTTTACATTAAGTGCAATATGTAAAAGATCATTAAAAGTGAAAAAAAAAACCAAGATAAATACTTAAAACTTAAAAATAATGTATTTTAAAAATAAAAACAGTCTCGTATAGAAATTGTAAAGGCAAAATTATAATAAAAATTGTCTTCATAATAAAATAGTACATAAATACATAGTTTATATGATTATAAGATATCTATATCTAAAATAAAATTAATATACCAAAACCAATGTACTTAATTAAATTTATCAATCAAATACACGATAAAATTATTACGTACTAATAATATGTATAATATGAAAAAAAAAATGTTTACTATCTGTATGTATTACATATATTGTATTAAAGGTGAATACTATACATCAATTATAATAATTATGTTTAAAAAACAAAGAAAAATTTTGTATCAAAATCTCTTACTTAATTTA
Organism: Villa cingulata; assembly: GCA_951394055.1. Taxonomy (NCBI): domain Eukaryota; kingdom Metazoa; phylum Arthropoda; class Insecta; order Diptera; family Bombyliidae; genus Villa; species Villa cingulata. The sequence goes on along the minus strand of OX596018.1, from coordinate 60,069,832 downwards.
TTTATTCTTCTTTATGGGTTAAGTGTTAAGTTTTGCTTTTTTTTAGAAATTTCCAAAATTGAAATCGAACTTACCTTCTCAATTCACTTCATTCATGTCCTTTTTTTGTACTAAATATGAAATGAATATTGAAAAAAAAAAAAACACAATTAATCTTTATAAGATTTTTCTCTTTTGTTATACATGTATGCATTGCATTGCATTTATTCTTCATTCATTAATATACATAATATGTACCTTACATATTAAAATTACATTTATACAATTATAGGTACTACATACAGGAAAATTATAAAATGACTAATTTTAACTATGTAAATAATATGATATTTTACTCTTTTCTTCTACGTATTACATTCTGTTTTGTCTTTTTTTTTTCGTTTTTCTTTAGCATATATCACATTGAGTTTTACTCTTAGCTAATTTCTAGTAAATTAATATACATAATATTCATTTAACAAAAATTCATTCCTATTTTGTAGATGTACCAGTTATATATTTTAATTCTATTATGCATTTAATTATTGATTATGTACACTTTGCGCACTTGGTTACGTTGGTTAGTTCTTAATGGCTCTATACATAAAATAATACATGGATTGTAATGAAATTATAAATTTTCTAGAATGAATTTCTCAAAAATTACAATTATAATTTTACAGGTATTTTACACACACACATCCAAAACCGTTTTCTCTATATATATATTATGTACATATATAGAATATATACAAAATTATTTACACGCAATAATTCATCTATTATAGCTTGCCTAAAAAACTATTTTAATCCCACATAACCATTTGCTGATCGTCCTTTACCAGGAAAACCTCTTGCATACGGAGGTTTTGGATTTGTTGTCACATAATAGACACCTCGTGCTCTGAAACATTCAAAGAAAAAAAGAAAAAAAAAACATAAAGTTTAATTAAAATAAATTTTTAGAATTTTTCATATTTAAATGTAATTTTACAAAAAGGATAAAGAAAATTACTTTTGTGATACATGTTCACCCATCAATACATATTCAGAGTCCTTCGGTTCACACCAACCGATCAAATACGTGAAGAGATTTGGGCATGGGCCAGCATAAAAACCTTTTGTTGTGGTTATTGATTCAATAAAATATGGAGTTACTTTAGTATGATCACAAGCTAAGGTTTCTGAAAAATTTACACAAATAAAATAAAAACATGTGATAATTCTGTGATTAAATAAATAATTTGAGAAATCATCGAAATATGGAAATGAATTTACGAAATAGAGTTGAACTGGCACATCCTGGTTGACTAGTTCCACCATTAACGTAAAAATCAGCATGACCACTTGTATGCCATTGTCCTAATATTCCAGCACCAGTATGTAGAACATCAACAAAATGTGCATCAGATGGATCAAGATCTCTTGAATTATTAGAACCAGCATAGAAAAATATCGTTGGATCTAAACCTGTAATTCGACCAATTTTTCCTTCTTCTGGTTTTAAATAGTTAGCCACAAGTCCAGCTATATGTGCACCAACACTATATCCAATAAAATGTATATCATCTGGTTGTACACCTCTAGGATGTCTTGCTAAATATTTAACTAACTGAGCAATGCACATGCTTCCGAAACGAGGTGCCCATTCCATTTGACTAAGGCATGGTTCCTTTACAGCATTACTATAATCCACAATTATAATATTATAATTACCAATTGTAAAGTAAGCTTTTCGAAGATCCGGACTGGGAGATAGATTACGTCCACCTCCGAAACCGTGAATAATAATTTTTGTTGGATACGCTGGATTGAAATGAGTGTAATATAGGGCGTTGTCATCAAGAACATCTATGAATTCTGGATGTTCTTGTGAACGTTTCGTATAGAGGTAGAATTGAATTTTCGGATGCGGACAAATGAATGGCTTCTCAAGACACGAATCACTGATAAATACATCCTGTTCCTTGTTTGTTTTTTGACTGTCTGTTTAGAGAAAGTATATCAGATATAAAAAAGGAAAAAAAAAATTAACAAATCAAATACTCATTTATGTATCAGTTTAAAAAAAAATTTTCAATTATTGAAGCACTTAGCATGTTTAATTTAAAATATGTACACATAATAGCATTTATCGATTTCCTTATATGTAATTTAATATGCTGTACAAGTATCACCATATAATTACGGGAAAAATAACGTATAAAATTTCTATGTGTAATAACCAGTAAATGGTGCAAAAAAAAATTCGATTACTCTTGTACATACACACGTACGAATATTGATTCACGCGAATAACAGCGGATTACACAATAATTCATAGTCAAATGTTTATATACGTATAAAACCCACTTGAGTTTGTTTCGTATTTTATGAAAGCACATCACATATACATAGGTATGACTTTACTGATTTGGGAAAATGATTAATTACTTATGTCGAGAAATATTTATATTAGTTTTTTTTCTGATTGATTTAAATGAATACTTTAAATACTGCATAACTCTCTATATTGGAATTAATCTTAAAACTGTTTAAATTACATAACTTCATAATTTTCATTTTAACCATTCTCGCGCTATCATAAATACATGAAAATATAAAACGATCTTTTACACCATATAATGTATAATTAAAACTGTATGCAATGTATACAATGGTCTGAAATCACCTAAATGTATCTAGTTAAGTTACCATTTCATAACTAAGAAGATTTAATTAAAAATGAAGATCAAATTTAAAACTGCCAGTTAGATTTTATCTAAAACACATTTATATTTTGTGATTAAAGATTTACATCTTTTTTTTTTCTTGACTTTTATATAAAGCAAATATGAACTTATTTATGATAAATGAATATTCATAAATTAAAAAACAAAAATATATTATACACATTCTCAATATGTATAACTATTATAATAGTTATAATAGACCATATTTTACATTTTCCATAGTATACCTACTCCTGTTTTGATGGACATCTGTTATTTCTTAAAGTACATTTCATCTTTCAAACAATAAATATTTTCTTTTACATTAGCATTCGATTAGTTCGAGTACGCTAATCTGTCCAATACAATAGGACGTATAAATATCAACAAAACTTAAAGAAAAAGTTTAAAATTACTATGTGCATACATATGAAAGTAAAACTGATAAAATAATCAGACCGTATTATGGATCTACATATAGGTACATATTGTATGTAAATTGAATATAACGTAAATATGTATATGAAAAAAAAAAAATAAGAAAAAGAAATTACAGTTAACCATATATCAATATCACATATGTATAATGTATATAAAGGTATTTGTTAATTTATACACTTTTTGTATATAATTCCTTGACCTCTAATTATAAACTATTACAACCTTGTCCCCAAATTGTACATATTTTAAAACATTTACTTATCTTTTTACAAAAAAAAAAAAATTTAAACTGAAAAATTAGTTTCTTTTCTTTTTTTCAAATAATTGACAAATAAAAACTGTAATTAATATATTTTCATTCATTAAACATATGTGATATGTACGTACTCAAGTAAATTGATAAGTAAATGATTGAAAAATGAAAATTTGTAATTGAAAATAAAATACGCGTATTATGTACCTGGCAAATATTCATTACATAGCATTGTAACATTAGAAATAGAGGTCATTGTTAGGTAAACATCACTTGACCTAAACCCAAAGTCATTAAAATATGATGAGATATTATTTCATATATGAAAAAAAATTTCTGACTGCTTTAATGAATCTAAGTATCTTTTTAACTCTCTCTCTCTCTCTTTCTCTCTTTTATACATACGATACCACCATAGTGTATACGTACATCATTTTGCAAAAATGAATAAGTAACTACCGGAAATTCCTTTTTTGAAACTACATAACAAATATTTATTGTCGTCATACATACTATGTATATTTATGAATATGCATTCATGTTGTACATATGTATATATGTACATTACATACGTCTGTATATGAATATGTGTGCTATCTTAGTATAGCAATGCAAAAAACAAAAAGAAAAGAGTCAAATTTTGTAATCACATTCGATTTTCATGACTTATATTTTACTGTGCATTTACGTTATTGTACACAAGAGTATGTTGCCTCATAAAATTCATTTATTAAAATCCCACTTAAAATACATACTCGATTATAATATTATAGTCGAGCATAATGCATAACACTGAAGACTGGAGTGAAAGTAAAATTTCAAGTCGAAGGTTCCAGGGGCTCGGACAATTTTTATGTGGTTTTTAGCTTTAACCACTATACACATTACTATAAATGTATACACTCGACGATGATTCAGTTACCCAACATAATTACAAAATATTTTCTATTAACTGCTTATTATGATAAAAACAGGTGTTATAGTGTGACATGATTTTAAATTAAATTCAAAAATATTTCTAATTAACATGCTACCGTATAAATATCAGGTCTTTCATTCAATGATGATTAAATGTAATAGATATACTAATTATGTGTGATTTGAAAAAAATTTTGCAAACATTTAACTTCCTGTATGAACTAAAACGATACGAAAAGAAAAATTTAATTTATGTTTTAACACTATTCCAAAAATGAATTAAATTTGAAATAGAAAAATGCTTTTAATGTTTTAATGATAATATAGTAAATATTGTACTAATTATTATCTGATTTATATACGGATCAGGATCAACATTTTGATGCAAAGATATTATTTTGATCTATGTGTACCAGTGTACATTGAAAATTTTAAAAATGAAATCTAAATGAAAACATAAGTGAAAATTGCATACGTAAACGTAAGTAATAAAAATGATTTTATTTTATAATTTTTTTTTCCAGAAGTAGGTACATATATGCACAAGTTTTAAATAAAATATTTATTACTCACGATTTGATTTTATTTATATTGCTCTCACTGTTAATAAGAAAGTAACAAAACATAATTTTACATCATGACTGCATTTTTATTTGCAATATTTAATATAATATTATTGTACAATAATATACATAAATACGTGTATACCAAACTTTCTCGATTACACTGATTCACGTAATTATTAGTAAAAATCAACATTATAGATATGTATTTTCAATAATTTCAATGTTGCTATTCAACTTTTTAAAAAGATCAGAGAAATAAACAAAAAGAAGTTAAATTTTAACGATTAAGAGGAAGTTTTATCTTTTATATGTACATATAAAAATGTACGTTCATCATGTGCATATACATACATTATTTTACAGATAAAACATATAGGAAAGAGCATAACACATTCTCGTAATAAATGTACATTACAGTGCAATATATGTATGTATGTATGTATGTATACATTACTTTGAAAATGAGGAAGTGATACATTTCTTATTTTTGATTAGTTTTAAAATTTTAATAATTTTCTTTTCAGTTTTACGTTTTACTTTTTCACTTTATGTATAAGCTTCATATGCAACATATTTTTGTACTCGCATGTAACTATACATACGTATGGTATACGATACATATGTGAAGAAATAATTATTTAGCTTATAAACTGAATTATAAATGCATAACATAATGATGTATATGTGTTTTATGTTAGCCAAATAAACGTTGAATCTTGAATGCTTGAATATATTAGATAATCAAGAAGAAGAAGATTAATTTTGTAACGCAAAATACCCACATTATTTATCATCATGTAATTATGATACAATAGTGATTCTCCATAATAAAACGATGAGATAAATAATTATGTATTAACACTTCTTTCAACCGTTCAAATTATTTGGATTGCATAGTTTTTTTTTATGTTTATTTTTTATGGAATTTTTTTTATGGAACTGCTGTTACATTTTTACTTATTTAGACAAACGTACATTTATAAGATTTTGTTTGCATTCAGATTGTGCAAAAATATGTAATGTAACGTAACGTTGAGAAAAATGTAAATTTATATCTCATTATTTTCTTGTTGTTGTAACGAATTTATTTTTCGAGCATAATTTTAACAGATTTGTGTATAAATTAAATTATTTTTTTAAAATAAAATTACTGTACCCTCTCCTCTATCTAAAAGATAATTTCATTACTCTAAAATTTTATAAAAAATTTTTAATTTATATTCAAAATGTATGTGAATGTTATATGTTATCAAGACAAGACCCTCAATTTATTTTTATAAAAACGTTTTTTTTTTTAAAAAAAAAAATATATATTTTTTTTAAAATCAGAAAACGAACATTCAAAGGTGGATATATTATATATTTAAATTCATTACAATTTAGAAATTTTTATCGATTTAACTTTGAATAAAAATCCGAATCTAAAATTCCAAACGAAATGTTTCACTTTTCTTGTGAAGATAAAATATTTTTATTTTAATTAAAATGATATAAGATTTTAGTAAAAAAAAAATAAATAAATATAAATGAATATAAATCAAAAATGGTAAGTGTACATATGTATGCATATGTATATGTTTCATAATATTGTTCTTATGAAAAAATATGATACAACCTTTTACCAACATTAAAACATTAACTTTAATTTTTAAAATAAATCAGAAACTAGAAATTTTTTTCATACAATTTTTTAAGATAAAAAATTACTTTCACTATACGTTGTATGCATAGACGCAAGTAAAGACGTAAGGTTAATAGAGATCAAGGTCTTTTTCAGAAAATTTTTTTCAAATTTCAGCTGCATACGAAAGTTATGATGTTATGTAATTTGTCAGTGATACATATGTTCATCTTTATCTCTATTTTCAGGTACAATATTATTCCAAATTTTTCTTATTTGTAATTTCACATTTTTTGAATTTTATTTTGTCATTTATTGTCATAACTTTTACTTTTGTTAATCTCTAGTCCAAATAGTTCAAATGTTGAGAATACATTTGTGAATTAAAATTCATTTGAACAAATAGATGAATCAATCAAAAACTGTACGAATACATTACCAAGTAATAATAACAATTTAAACTTACGACGATAATCGATATTGAAGAGATCGAGTTTTATTACAGAACACTTGTTCTAAAAAGCCACTGCTTCTATCATAATGCAAACATTTTGTTTTTACAAATGTGGTTAATTTTTTTGTTCGAAGGTTGAACAAGTGATTATGTAAATTCTAAAGATAAACTGTATAAACAAATCAAAATATTGAAAGTAATATTTATACAAAATGTTGTAATTCCTATAGGTTAAATATATAGAAGTGAAACTTTAACAAGGTACTACCAGTACTACCTATAGAAAATCTTGCAAAATATTTTTAGAAATTTTCTGCTTATAATGTATATGAGTTCGATTTAAAATTTTTCAACTTGAATATCCTATTACGTATTTTTATTTTTTCAAAATTTAGTTTAATTAAGATAAATAACTTCAATTAAATAAGATTTTGCTACTTCAAATTGACAAATGGCGGTATGACCATGAGTTTTATTTTTATTTGCACTCATTAAAACATAATAAATAAACATACTCGTACTTGTAAACGTACTTCACAATCACAATTATTCATAATGAAAGATGTGAAATTAAATAAAATTGACATATAAGTACATCTATTTAAAATAACGTAAACACATTTTATGTAATATTTTTGTTTATAAATCAGTCGTATTAAATCTCTTAAAACGCAAAATTAGTGGAGGAAAGGTCAAATAAGATTAACTCATTTTCATTGAACAAGCGTTCGCTATTATTATCATTATCATTACTACTATTATAATTATTATTATGATTATTAATTTTTCTACTTTTCACAGAAATAAATAAAAGACAAATTAAAGAATTTTCATAGAGAGAAAAAAAAAATAATTTAAAAAACTAAAAACTCGACTTAAATATTCCAGTACAGAGTTGTTTTCATTCACATACTGCAATGCTGCATATATTACAAATCAAACATAATGTGAAATAATTTGGAAAAATCTTGTTGCAATCGTTTTTTACAAACATCACGATACATAACCATAAACAGTGAACTACATTTTTCATATATGATACGAAATCGTAATAAATTTATAAGTATATTATCGATGTAAAATGCAAACTGCAAAATATTCTCTACTAATATGCATTAAATCGATTTCAACATTAAACTATCATACTTATTGCATTCATTTGAGAAAATTACATGTTGATAACGTTTTCATTTTATACATGTATATATAAAAATTCATATGCTCTTGTATATGTATTTGTTTGCATAGAATTTGCTCTAATTTCGAAATATGTATGTACATTTATTACAGTTTTTTGTTTAATTCGCGAAACATTATTATCGAAAAAGTATCGTTACTATATATAGTACCTACTACAAAAATGAAATTTATTTTGTTTTCAATTTGTACACGAATGTATTCATTTTCTAGGCACATGTTGTTTTGTTAAAGACATGGTACACCTAAAAATATATGCGTACATATTCATAGCCTTGAACACAAACTTAACAAACTGCTGCTATCTTAGACGATGACACTTGATAATGATAATCACTTTTGTTTCCGTCTATTGATATGGGACTGTCATAATTAGAAAGTTGGTTACAGTATGTTACACAATCACTATATATCATAATCGCAGTAAATGAAAGCGAAATTTTTCACTTTGTTTGATATCATATATAATAGAAAATAAATTCATTATAGATCCATAGTATATGCATAGAGATGCATAAGTTGTAGCTACTCACCGGCAAATTTACTAACTGTCGTGATTATTAATAAAAATCCAATATGAACATTAATCCACATGTTTTGGGTGAAAAATCCAATCGTTACGAAATAATCATTATTATTTAATTAGATACAATGTTGTTAAGATACGAGTACTTGTTTTGATGAAATTGTTTAAATTGAATTCAATTTAATTCAATTTTTTTTTAAACACTTTCAGAATAAAAACAAAAACAGATAAAAATTTTTAATATTTTACATATATTTTTATTTATTTTTCTTAATTATTTTTTTTATTTTACTTCCAAATAATCGTAAATTATGCAAAAATATATTTACTAAAAACATACAACTCACTATATACATATATTCAATAATTTGTTTTCGTCCCAAAAATATTTATGAATGTATATCAAAAACTTTAAAATTAAAATGCAAACAATGTAAAAATTTATAAAAGACGATTTCTTTTTCTTCTTCTCTTTTAAATTCACTAATTCCAATAAAAAAAAAAAAAAAATTAGTAACTTTTAAAAAATGTTTTTCGATAAAAATTATAATATTTCTTGTGAAAATATAACAAAACGAATGGGTAATCTTCGCGATCGAATCGAAGACTGCGAAAAGTCTTTAGTTTAAGTGAAGTCTACAGCTGAATCCATGATTTTGTCTTGTCTTAAAAAAATGAAAATAAGTAGGATATTTGTTGTGTTGGATGTTAAACTTTTAAACTAGACAGTAGACACTACCATCTACCATTACCCACCGAATGGAAAATTTATATTTTCGTAGAAGACCCCACTTTTGTGTGCATTGTATATTTCTTCAGCTCATCAAATAAGTATATGTATTCATATTCGCATGTTGTGAACGCATTCATAATTATAAGAGAGTTGAGGTAAAACGTATTTTTTCTTCTTTACATTTTGGTTTTTTAGATACAAACGGTGCAATTGTTTTGTCAAATTGTTTACAAAATATTTCCAGTATAAATGTATGTATAAGAGCATTTATTTATGTATCTGTATCTATATAAAATTCTCTATACATTTAATTTTATTTTGTTTTTTTTTTCACATGACGTCATTAATGCAATAATTCATTTGTGTTTGTATACAAATAGTTTAGTATCTATATAAAAGCGTACCTTTTTTTCATGCTGTAATTGATTATAACACAATTTTTTTTTATATTACATGGTAAATAAAAGTAATCAAAAGATTAACGATCATCTGAAAAAATTTTTTTTTCTTCGGTTTGATTTTTATTTCTTATTCCATTTTACGTATTTTGTTGTATCTATAGTATTTTGATCACGAGCTAATTTGATTACACATTACACGATTGATTTGTGAATGGTTTATTAAATCAAATATTGACATTTGGTTTTTGTCTTAATTTTTTCTTGTTATGTTTAATGAATCTAAAATATGAGAAAACTTTTCTTTTCTTTTTTTAATCACGTAACAATTTAAAAAAAAATAATAATCGTATAAATGAGTAAGTAACTTTGTAGTTGTTAATTGCGTCTTTTTCGTAAACATATATTACGTTTACCCACATAAAATGTATATGGTAATTTTTGTAACTAATTTTTATACGGGAGAAGATTTTATTTATGAAATATGTAAATAGTTTCCATTGTATTATAATTTTGTCTACGTATTTAGTATACGTATTACGCGTGCAAGTGCATTGACTTTCAATTAGTATTCATAGTATATGGTAACATAAATGTTGTACGCTATTTTGAATTCAAAAAGTATTCGGTAGCTGTATAGGTATTTAGTTCTGTTGTACTTATACGCTACATATGCATATCCAAGTAAACAATATGAGTACATATATACAGTAACGGATTTCCCGATTAAGCTCCCCTAGACATCACTCAAAATTCCAAAATGAAAATTTAAAAGTGAGTATACATGATGTGTAATAATACTACTCGTAGTCTCGTACTTTCGTAGTCTCGTACTTTCGTAGTCTCGTACTTTCGTAGTCTCGTACTTTCGTAGTCTCGTACTTTCGCAGCGTATACTATAGGTACTGTTATAGTCAACGACCTTCACTGACTACAGAGAATGTATAGACCATAGAGTATAAGAGTAAGTATTAAAAGTTGTTAGTTGATTTTCTGTGTTTTGTCTTGTACAAAATTCGTATTCCACTTGGAGAAATAATCATCTTTTTCTCAACTAGGAAAGTACGAGTACAAACGACATGATGTGTAAAATATTACTCATAATAAAGCAGTATAAATGTAGTGATAATGGTTCATATCAATCTAACATTTTTTCTAGATTTTCTTAATAGAGTCAAAAATGCAATGATGATAAAAGGAAATTTCCTGTTTTATATTATTACATGTGGGAAATTTGTTTTTTCATTCCAAGAAATTCAAAATTAAAATCTGCACAGGTATTAATGCAGGTGTGTATATCATTTTTAAATTATTTCCGTAATTATTACAATTTAATTTAATTTCATATCATATGTAAATATATTTGACCGTTAGTAACGGAGAAAAAAAAACATCATCATAAAAACATTTTCAAACGAAAAACAAATTCAAATTCGTGATTTTCCGGACATGTTTTGATTTTATTTTATGTAAAAATGAGATATGGATATGGGTACTGTATCTTCATGTATGCAATTATGTATAGATATAAATACATCACTAAAAATGATTATGGGCATTATGTGATGCTACATACAACTATAATAGGTACTCATACATATACTGCAGTATATGGTACCTATTAAAATGAACAACATTTTTATGTATCTGACATCTTTCTAACACTTTCTCCCAAAATGAAGATATGTAGCCATGACGAAAAGATAAGTATACCATACATACTTAATCATATATGAGTACCCATAAACAAATATAACTTTATACATATTTTCAAGACAGATGACAATTTTTTTTTAATAATATTAGACATAATTTCAATGTTAAAATTGTTTTATCCACATGTGTACATAAATGTATATGAATATGTTTGTGTTATGAAACTGTTTGTATATGAGTTTAATAGATTATAATCAAATATATTTTAAAAAAAAGACTAAAATTTCTTTCGAATGAAATTTGAAAAAACAAAAACAAAACGAAATAAGCAAAAATTTAATTTTACCATAAAATAACACAAAAAAAAAAATTAATAAATAGAAAAGAAAATGAATAAAAATTTGATTATTAACAATTTCTGAAACATAAATCGAATTATTAGTTTCATAATTTCCAGTGTTGTATCTCAAATTATGTATACGTATGTACATTTGTTGGTAAACAAAATGATAGGAAAAGGTATCAATAAGAAGACAAATGAAAATTACTGTATGAAAAATATATTTAATATTCTGCTATAGATACTTCACCGATACAGACACATACTTCATACAGACACATAACTATACAATATCAGTAATATATAGAGAAAGATATGTAGGTAAATATTTATATGTCTATCTTAAACATACATTATGTATTTTCAATAGACATAAACATCGATTTTTAAATCATTTATTTGTATAATGACTCATCTATAAGGTCAAAAATACAATTAAATTTCGGTATTCATATTATGCATTTAAATTTTAATTCAATAATTATTATTATAATTAATTAATTGATGGCCTAAAATTATATTCAAATTATCTGAATGTATTTATCACTTTAATGGATATTTTCCTTTTGCATATGGTGCCTTATCATTTGTTTCTAGAAAATACGAACCTCTGGCACTGTGAAATGAAAAAAAACAAAAGTGTAAAAAATTAAAATAATCTAATAACAAAAACTTAAATGATATGTAATAAAAATTAATTTTTCAGTAAAAACAAAGGTAATAAAATGTTTTCACTTTCATTCGAACAAAGATGGATAGGGATACACTGATCATACTGCACTGAAATTGAAAACATTGAAATGTTAAAGATGTTGAAATATCGTTTTTTTAAAAACAAATGTTAAATGCAATTTTTTGTCTAAAAAATTATTGGATATATTCACCTAGATATCTGTATCAGCTGACGATACAGATAAATATTTGAATTAGATTTTTCGTAACTTTTAATTAATGAATTTTTTCCTCAAATCGTTTACCATCTGCATTATTGATATTTTATTCCATGGAATTTAGAGAGGTATCACGGATTATGAAATATCGAATTTTGATTAATTTCGTGATTTAGTTTTTATTTTTTGATAACAGATCTTGTATATTGATGTCAATATCAAAGAAACCTACATTTTTAAAAGTTTATAATAACATATCGTTTTTTTTTTGTCAATTTTGTTCTTCTGTTTGTTTCGATAAATTATTTCAGATCATGCTTTTACATAAAATTCTGAAAATAATTTTTTTTCTAAGAAACTATTACCCTATTTGAATTGTATGCGATTCAATGTACTCATAATCATTATCATACATTATATTGTTGTAATGTAAGATTTCAGTTAAATTTGTTGCATCAAAATAAATTAATGGTTCTATTCGAATATTTTCTATTAAATAACATATAATGAAATTATTCATATTGTATTCGTACATTATAATTATTACAGAATTTTTAAAAATTGTCTTTATTTCAATTTCCTTTTTATTGTTTATTTTGTTTTTCTCGCAATGTGATAATTGAAAATCACTGATGCATTTGGTATATAATTATGAATTTTACTTAAATTAAAAAAAAAAAAAAATAAACAAACATTAAATATTGTAAAATTTCTTAAGTATTTTAATAAATGGTTTAGTCGAAACAAAAAACAGAAATCAAAAATTTGAAAACACAAGAAATACCAAAGCAATTTCCCGGTAAAAGGTATTACTGGTCAGTGCATCCGTGCAATTTTACTCAATATAAGATAAGTTACCTACATACATTTTAATGTAAGATAAATATATAAAGTATAGTATCTACAAGTATAATGGGCACAAAATAATTCATATTATTATATAATAATATCAATAAGAAAACTTTATGAGCTCATATCAGTTTTTTTTTTCCCCTTAAGAAATAGGAAAGAAAAAGAAAAAAAATCCAAACCTTTTTTTATTAGATACAAATGCACATTACATACGTATTATACGAGTACAGTTCACGTACCATGAAATGTGTGGGTACAAAATGGTAATTCTTATACAAAAAATCAGGTTAACTTTTAATTATAATGGAAATATAAATTCCCTATTTGAACATGATTTTACGATTATGATGATGATGATGATGATGGTGATGCGAAGAAGATGAAAAGATATGTGTATATTTCTTTTTTGTACGAAAATCAAATAGCAAAATACGTAACAATGTAATTGAGTTAAGTAAGTAATCATATAACTAAAAATTATCTACAAAAAGAAAAAAAAAAAGTAAATAAATAAATAAAAAGAAAAATGAAATCATTTAATCAAAACGAAATAAAATTACTGTAAATACGACGACGTGTAGTACTGAAGATAATCATACATTTTTATATTTTTCATATTTCATGTTCATGTATATACTTAGTTGTATATTCAGTCGAAATTATTGTAATGTAATCATGAATGCATATAAATCCATCTCACTCAGTTCCAGCTCACTTGTACCTCGTACACATAATTAACTTATTTGATTATCTATTTTGCATGAAGATTTATAACGTTTTGAAATATCTGTACCTGTAGTACAAATTTGAATACAAATAGATACATTAGAATTAGTATTTATATTTTGGGTTTTGTTTATTGTCATCAAAACGTAACTGAAAATTTTATTCAATATATAAAAGTGCACCGCAGTAAGTAGTTTGCGCCTACTATACTATCATATTATGAATATACATATTATAATGATGAATGAAAAGTTCATTAAACTTATGAATTTAAATGTTTTGTTTTCTTACTTGTGTGTTTTTAAATTTTATTGTTATCAGAATAATGTGACATAAAATATGAAAGCTAACGACATAAAATTTACAGTATACCTACATATTTGCAAATGAACTTTTACGACTTGAACTAATTTCAGCACATTTACTGCAATATTTTCTTTTGCATACATAATATTACAGGTGGATATTATGTATTAATTAAAATATTACGTTTTTATAATTTTCTAATTATTATACTTTCACTTAATTTTATCGAAAGAAAAATAAAAGTGAATCAATCAAAAAATAGCAATAAAATAATTTGTTATGAATCAATCTAAATATTTCAAAGTTGATATGTGTATTCAATTCAATTTTACTAAGTCTGGTATTGTAATTGTTATGTTTTCATATAGCAATAAAGAAGCAGTTCAAGTCTTAGCGAAAGACTTTTACTTTCAATTCAATCTGCATTTGGAAATATACTTATGTGTACTGTCTATTTGAAGGTACTTACGAAGAGTATGAAGGAATAAAAGTGAATTCAATTAATATATGTAATGTACAAGTATATGATTTCCCTAATTACGTAATATGGAAATAATCGTTACTAATTACGATCATATCCTAATTTATAATAAAATTTGAATGAAATACCATTGTTAAATGTGTTAAATACATGGACGACGATCTTACCTTAAATTTGCGTAATATCCCATCAATTCCTGATGTCTTGATGATTTATATCCACACATTCCTATTTTATATTGAAATAATGCAGGACATTCATAACCCCAAAAGCCTACACCTTCTTTTAAAATCGATTCAGCATAAAAAATTGGTGCTCGTTCATGATTGCATGATCCACCTTTTTATTTCAAAATGCAATTGAATCGGAAAATTTAATGATTTTTAATTTCAAAATTATATACTTTCATACTTTTATCGATATTTAAACTAAAACAACCGGGTTGATTTCTACCACCATTCGGATAAAAATCGACATGTCCTAGGGGGAAGGTCAATCCTCTTGCAAGTATATCGGTATGAATAACATCCACAAAATCAGCATCAGATGAATCCAATTTTTTTTCTTCTAGAGCTATATTAAAAAATGGTGCAGCAGGATCTAGACCTAAAATTTCAAAATCAACACATAAGATATAAATTATTCATTCACTAGACACACACTGTCAAGAATATAATTTAATAACCAACCTGATATCCTACTGAGTTTACCACTTTTTAGAAACGATGCAGCTGCTCCTGATACATGGGCACCCAAACTAAATCCTATTATATGGATATCAGGCATTGAAAAGTGTTTATTCATTACCAGTGTATCAATTAAATTTGCAGTGCATTTGGCAGCAACTAAGTAATTTTTAGTGGCTTGATAATAGCATGGTTCACGTACGATTGGACCATAATCAACAGATATTATGTATATGTCTAAATTATCAAAGAACATTGGACGCAAATATGTATTCGGTGAGTAATCTTTATGTCCTGTATAACCGTGAACTATAATTTTTAACAGTTTCTTTGGAATAAATAATTCCGGTTCAATGTCCCATTCTTTAATTTGCTTAGGATGATATTGCGTATCTCTGTACAGAAGAATTTTTGAAAAAAAAAATTAAACCACAAAATCTTAATTATATGCGCAAGTAAATGCATTAGCAAAATAAGTTTTTAAAATTCTTTATTAATTTGAATAATAAAAATTTATTTTAAGAATTAATTGTTTAAAAAATAATGAATAGAATTTTTGTAAAAAAAACGAAATTAAAACAATCAAAATTACCTGGTGTAAAGCCAAAATGTAACATTTGCATTCGGACATTCATCCTCTGTATAAAAGCAGTCATTAATTGTCGTTAAAAATGAATTAATTTGATTAAATTCACGAAAAATCAACACCAAGAATAACAAATTAACAAAAGTTTGATTATAAAAAAACAATTTTAGTATCATTATTTTTATTTCAATATATTTTTTATTAGTAAATTGCAAAAAAACTATAAATAAACTAGAATTAGTATGTATAATTAAAAATATTTTCAATAATTATTTCTCTGGTGCAAATTCAAAAACGTCATTTTAACTAATGTACCTAATATTTTATCGTTACATTTTTATATGCAAAAAAAATATTAGGTAATTATGTGCATATGAAGTTATGCATATACATAAATACATATATTTTTATGATAAAAAAAAAAAATTAACTTTAAATGCAACAGGAGAAAATCAAATAAAATAAAAATGAAAACAGAAAATTAAAAATCTCAAAAATACTTACATAATGTATGCATGCATAAATTTATATTACATCGTGTATACATATACATATTATATGCAAATATTTTTCATTCAATGTAAAAATTTTAATTCAGTTAAATTGAATATCAATAAAATACATATATTTTTATCGTGAGATTGCACGTCAAAGTTGAGTATTACATATTTCGAAAGATTTTGCAAAACGAATAACGAACAGTACAATTTTTACTGCAGAAATTGAGAAATTCTAAAAACAAAAAAAGGAAAAAAAAAATGAATAAAACAAAGATATCAGAATTTATACAGCACTTAATATACTATCTATAATATTCATTTTTATTGGAATTTCTGATACAAAAGAGTTAATTATTATTCTAATTGTATAAAAAAGACACATATACGAAATTATTTATTCAAATTTGATATGAAAATAAAGTGCGGGTCAAAAAAATTGTATTAATTGCGAAAAATGTACTCTATACACACATGTATTACGATTAATCAAAATCGCTAAAAATTATGTGCATAAATGTGTGTTTTAATCATCATTGAAGTGCAATAAGAGATAGATCAAACGTGATCAGTATCCGTAAGGTGATGATGAAATTGGATTTTCTATTTCAGTCTAAAAAAGAATAAAAAATAAATAAATGATAAATAATTAGAAAATGGAAATGCCTATATATAATGCTGAATGCTGAAGAAACTACTATTTATGTATGTACACTTTATTTCAATGCAAGCAGACGTTAAATAGTACAAAAAATAAATTACAAATATTATTAGATTAAATGAAATCTTCAAATCTTCTGGATGGTTTTTTTTTTATTGATTATAACATACCTTATTGTATGGCTATACATATACATTAACCGCAAATTACATTTTAATAACATTTAAAATAATTTAATTTTTAAATTCTCTGAAAATAGATACATAAACATTTGTAAACAATCGCTTTTATTTACTATTTTTCGTTTTGACATGCATTTTTTTTTTTTTTTGATTTGTTGTTTTAGTATATATGTATATGAACAGCGAAGACAAACTATTATATATCGTATCATATATTGTAAATAAATCATGATAAAGTGATAAGTAAATTTAAATAAATCATGATAAAGTGATAAGTAAATTTACTAAATATGTATTATATATTATAATTAAAATATTAGTAAAAAAATTTATGAAGTTAAGTAAATGTACTATAAAATCTATAATATGTACATGTACATAAATAAAAAATAAATATTTTGTGGTATAAATATAAAATGTGAATAAATAATTAATTTGGTTCAGATAAGCGATTTAAACTGAAACATTCTTGTTCAGAAAATTATAAAAATTTTTCATTATTAAATTACATAGTTTATAAAATATTTAGTCATTTTTATTTAAATCTCGTCGTTATAAATTGAAAAAAATATAAATTAAAACATTTTATAAGTGTTTTTATTATAAATAACAATTAATTAATTAATTAAATGGTGTTTAACATTTTTAAATAACATAAAAATTATTTTTGGCAAATACAAAATCGTGCTAAAGATTCAAAATTCCGTTATGTATATTTTTAAAATAATCTAGGATTTAAAAATTTACTTTTTTTTTCTATAATTATTTATACACATAGTGATACATATTAAAAAATTATTAATTCATATTTTTATAACGACCGTTAATATTATGAATTTAACTTTTTAGTGGGACTAGCATGATTATCCACAATCCACTTAATAATTTACTCATTTATCCAATATTCAATTCTCCAATCAAATACTACAACCGGAGTTTGATATCAGAAATTATTCCGAAAATAATTTTGACGAAAATCCGAAAGCAATACATATCACGAGTAAAACATAATAATTGATAAGAAATGTCAAGCAAATTCGCCGGAATTTCACTCTCTTATCTAGAGTTCAGTAATCTAAAATCTAATATGCATTACGACGAATTAGAGATGTCACTTTCAGGAAAATTTTGTTTGCGATATTTTGATAATTTACGGAAAATATTTGTGTCTGGTGTTCAAGCCGTACATCCATTAACTCTATTGAGTGACAATAATAATTTACAAATAACTAAATTGGATGATAATCGTGAAGTGTTAAAGATTCGTGGTGATGTGTTTGATTTAACCGGGAAGAAATGTCATATAATTGGTTTCGGTAAGGCAGTTCTCGGTATGGCAGTTCAAATGGAAAATATTTTAAATACTCGGTTGAGATCTGGAATATTGAGTGTACCAATCGGAACAACTGAACGTTTTGCTAGCGTTAAAGAAATGCAATTAAAAGAAAATTCTGTAATAAAAATTTTTGAAGGTGCTGAAAATAATTTACCAGATAATTATGCAGTAAATGCAGCAATGAAAATAAAAGCATTTGCAGAATCAATGACAACTAACGATATTCTGTTCGTAATGGTAACAGGGGGTGGATCAGCTCTCCTTCCACTTCCGCATCCTTTAGTTACTCTTGAGGAAAAATTAGATGTGATAAAAAAGCTTGTTAGGAAAGGTGCAAGTATTGATGAAATTAATATTGTCCGTATGACATTGTCACAAACAAAAGGAGGTAAATTAGCAGAATCTGCAAAAGGATCATATAAGTAAATGAATTGTTATTACAAAAAATAAAAAAAAATTTTAATAATTTTTTTGTAAATTCACAGGACGATTTCATTTATCATAGCGGACATGGTTCATGGTGATCCAGATTTAATTGCGAGTGGACCTTCTATTCAGTTTCAAGGAAGATCATTTTCAGCAATTGATATTTTAAAAAAATATAGTTTATGGGATGAATGTAATCAGTGTATAAAAAGTTGTGTTGAAAATCATCCAAGAAAAAGTTGCTACACATTATCAAACAACTATTACTACGTGATTGGAAATAATAAAGTTGCTGTTTCGTCATGTTTGAATAAAGCAAAATCACTTGATTATGTTCCATTTATTCTTTCAACAATGATTGAAGGAGACGTCATTAAAATAACAAAACAATATACTACATTTCTATTAAATTTAAAAAAATTCATTAAAAGTAAAATGAATAAAGAAGATTTTCAGAAAACATTTCCATTCGATTCAAATTTATTCGACGAATTTGTGAACACAGTTAAAAATGCTAAAGATAATCATAAGGATCTATGTTTAATTCTTGCGGGAGAGCCTACAGTCAATATAATTGGTGAGGGGAAAGGTGGACGAAATCAAGAATTAGCATTAAGAATGTCGTTAGCATTTTATGAAAACTCTTTATTAGAAGATATTTGTTTTATGAGTGCTGGAACTGATGGAATTGATGGTCCAACAGATGCTGCAGGAGCATTTGCTAGCAGTGAAGTTATTAAAGAATTTTTAAAATATGAATCTTTCGATAAATGCAAAGAATATCTATGTCAAAATGATTCGTATAATTTCTATAAAAGATTAAATGACGGAATGTTTCATATTATGATAGGACATACAGGAACAAATGTAATGGATTTACATCTATTTATAGTACCAATAAATTAAAGCGTATAAGTCAGTTTGTATACATAAATGTAGCTACTTTAGTAGATGTGATATTTAAAAATATTAAAGTTCAAAAAATAAACTATTTTTGTTGTAAATTAAAAAAAAAAGACACCTTTTCCCCATTTTACTTTTATTTATAATCATTTTTCTTTACTGAAAAAAACTTGCAAAAATTAAAAGAATTTCGGTTTTAATTTGCCTTCAAACCGCCTTCAATTGACATGTCGAATAGTCTAATAACTTCATTTTTTCTTTTCCAATCAAAAATCATCAAAAGTCTGTAATCACCGGGCATTGCTAGAGCACTAATTTTACTAGTATCAACAGTTAGGTCATTTATTAAATAATAGTTCTAGAAATAAAATAATACAAAATCAAATATAATTTTGTTCAATTTTGGAATACATATTTACCGCTTTTACTGGACATCTTAATGTAACATTGATACGTTTTTTCAAATCGTTATAGCCATTTTTTAATATATTCTCCTTAACATTTCCTTTCATAAATTCACAAATATCTAAGTTAGATATTTGTGCTAATGTCTGATATTTTTTAACGTTATTAGGTAATATAATTTGTAACGTTAAAGTAAGTAAAGCATTACTAAAAAAATCTCTGTATAAAACAAATCCAGATGTAACATGACAAATATGACTTTCTGGTGTCAAAAAAACTGATCCGTTAACAAATTTTGTATTAAAATTGTAAACGTAATTAGAAATGAAAATATCTAATGGCTTAAAAGTGCAAAGAAATAAATAAATTATTAATAATTATATAAAATATTTTGAAGTTAAAAATAAATCCTCTTACTTTTCTCAATTTTCCTTCAGCTGTATTTGAAGAAAATAAAAACAATAAAATACTAAGCTTTATCATTTTTGATTGAAATTTTCGCAACGAATAGATCAAAACATAAATGTTCATATACATATAATATTTTACTCGTTATAGTCGTTAACATTTCAATTATATTTACATTTATTTACTTAGCCCAATAGGTAATAAAATTTGTTGTTTTGCTTTATAATATCGAGATCAGATATGAAAATCATTTGTCATTATCAAAATTATAGATAAAATTTATAAGCGCGTATGTAATTAGGTATCATTCTATAAGTCTGGCTTTTAATGACCACAGAACAATTTAAAATTATTATATGGATCGTTGTAGAAATTTTGCATAATTTAAAATAATATATTTACATGATTTTTAATCTAATAACTTTTAGACTATACACAAAAAATATCGGATCAAGAAATGAAAGACTATACAAATCACAATGAATATCGAATCAGGACATTATACTATCTATTCATTACTTGTGATATGTAAATTGCAAGAATATGATATTCTTCTCACTAGTCGCCTAGAGTGCTGGTGAAGAGAAACTCTGGTTTACACGAATCTAGTTTAGATCTGAAATTCTTATCTGTACTCCGTGAGTGATACGCTAATAATGGTTTCTCTTCTCCTTTTATTGTGTAAAATATGTAATGCACTGCAGTAGGTGTGTACGAAGAAGAATTTCAGATCGAAATTAGATCGGAATCGGGGTATACCAGAAAAATTGATGAAGGTTGTGACCTATTTTTTCATTTGTAAACAAACATAGTCGTTGAACTTTTGTGTGTTTTTTAGATGCAGAAGTTGTCAGTTTGTGTAGCTACTTTAGTAGATGTAATATTTAAAAATATTAAAGTTAAGAAAAGGAAATAATAGTGTTTGTTTTAAATAAAAAAAAAATTTTTCTCCAAGTTCATTTTTATTTTTCTTTTGTTTTTGCTATTGATTATATAAAACTTGCAAATTTAAAAGAATTTCGGTTTTATTTTGCTTTCAAGCCGCCTTCAATTGCCAAGTCGAATGCTCTAATAACTCCATTTTTTCTTTTCAAATCAAAACTGACCAAAAGTCTGTAATTACCGGGCATTGCTAGAGCAGTAATTTTACTACCATCAACAATTAAGTCATTTATTAAATAATAGTTCTAGAAATAAAATAATACAAAATCAAACATAATTTTCTTCGATTTTGAAAAACAAATTTACCGCTTTTACTGGACAACTTAATGTCATATTGAAACGTTTCTTCAAACCATTGTAGGCATCTTTTAACATATTTTCTTTCACATTTCCTTTCATAAAATCACAAAAATCTAAGTTAGATATTTGTGCTAATGTCTGATATTTTTTAATATTATTTAGTAATTTAATTTGTAACGTGAAACTAGCTAAAACACCACTAATAATATCTTGATATGTAACAAATCCAACTATAACATGACAAGTATGACCTTCTGGTTCCAAAAAAACTGATCCGTTAGCAATTTTTGTATTAAAATTGTAAACGTAATTAGAAATAAAAATATCTAATGGCTTAAAAGTGCAAAGAAATAAATAAATTATTAATAATTATATAAAATATTTTGAAGTTAAAAATAAATCCTCTTACTTTTCTCAATTTTCCTTCAGCTGTATTTGAAGAAAATAAAAACAATAAAATAATAAGCTTTATCATTTTTGATTGAAATTTTCGCAACGAATAGATCAAAACATAAATGTTCATATACATATAATATTTTACTCGTTATAGTCGTTAACATTGAATTATATTTACATTTATTTACTTAGTCTAATAGGTAATAAAATTTGTTGTTTTGCTTTATAATATCGAGATCAGATATGAAAATCATTTGTCATTATCAAAATTATATAGATGAAATTTATAAGCATGTATGTAATTAGGTATCATTCTATAAGTCTGGCTTTTAATGACCACAGAACAATTTAAAATTATTATATGGATCGTTGTAGAAATTAGAAAGAAAAAATAATAATATTAATAAGGATATTATTTGTTATAAAAATATTCTGAAATAGAAAAAAAATCATTTTACATTTCTCACTTTTGCTTCAAATGCATTCAAATTAAGTAAACCTAATAAAATAACCAATTTTACCATTTTGATTGAAATTTTCAGAATAAGTGAGTTAAAAGAACATTTTTCACTTATTATATTTTAATCACAATTCATAATTTACTCGTTAATATTTTTTTTTTATAGAACCAATAGGTTACAAACATTTTTTATACTTTTAATATTGAGATCATAGATATGAAGCATTTATTGTATAATTATCAAAATCGTGGATGAATTAAAATGTAAGTATGTTACATACACATATATATGTATAATAAAGTATCACATGTATGTACATTAGAACAATTAAAAACAACTACATTAACCTTAGTAAAAATACATAATCTAACAAAATACATATATGATATTGATACATTATTATAAAATTAACAAACTACATGGAATAAATGTTCACATTTGTTTTGGAAAATATCTACATATTATATATTATATACGAGTATATATATAGGTAAAAGAAAAATTCTTTAACGAATTAATGTATGTACCATAATTTAAAGATTTTATTTTTGTAGAAGTAAAACATTAAAAAAAATTGTACTTTACATAAAAATTTCAAATTATAATGATGAACACCCATTCATATATACGGATCGTGAAGGCTACGAATGAAAATATCCGAGCGAGACATTTAGACGCTTTTATTTAAGATTTTAAATTCAATCCGATGTTTGTGTATATAATAAAATTCAACACTATATGGATACATATCATTATACTTAATTTAAAAATATTGTAAAGGAAAAAAATGCTATGCTTTCAGAACTATCTTTATCCGACTGAAAATGTTTTTTTTCTTATTTTTTTTTTTTTTTGAATTGCTGTTATGCTACCACCATATCAACATTCATATACAATACAATTCCTGAGGCTATATTTGACCTTAATCATATATGTATAAGCTATCTGACCACAATATGGTAGTTATCGATCCTGATCATCTAATTATTTTTTTTTATTCTTTTTTAATTATTTTACATTTTTTAAATAAAAAATAATCATATGTTCAGTCAGCAGGTATATGTATACATATACATATGTATGTATGTGTTCTTGGATTTTTCATTTTTGTCTTTTAATTGTCCTTATAATCACCTTAGATCATGCATATGATGCTAGCTGAACATGTTGTTACTTGTTACGTTATGGTTATACATATGTTATATGGTTTTATATACGTATATATACATATAAGCTTGTGGGTAGATATCTACTATGTATGTACATATGTATATTTATGTATAAGATTATAAACATTAAAATTATTTTTTTTTTAAAGTTTCATTATTAAAAAAATTAAACAAAGAATGCAGCTGCAAAAATATTTTGAGTTTTTTCTTGACAGTGAAAATGAATATGATGATGATGATGATGATGATGCTGATGATTATGATGACGAAGATGTTGGTTAATATGATCCAAGATGAGATTATACATACATTAATCATCATAACAAAAAAAAAAACAAAAAAAAGAAAAGAAAACATTAACAACAAAAATTCATATTTTCATGTTTAATCGTTATTAGAGAGATCAAATCATTGTTGTTTTGATAATTTCAGGTAATTTGATAGCCTTAAAGTTGATGCTTCTTAACTGTTGTATTTACGAGTATGGTATATGTATATTTATTTTTTATAAACTATAAACTGTATAAGCATATAGGGAAAAAACGATGCTGTTGTTTTTTCACATCTCATACTTACATACATAGGTACATATATAAGTATGTATATACATACATATATTTACAAGCAACTATGTATGTACTACATTATACAAAAGGAATAATATGAGAAATTTTTGGTAAATTTGTAATTTAATCAGACCCTTAGATTAAAAAAAGAAAAAATTAAAACAAAAAAAAAAATTTTTTTTTTGTATAAGAAGAACTGATTTGGTGTTGGGTTGGTGTACATTTTTTATTTAATTTATTTATATTTATTTTTTTTTTAATTCATAAAACACTTAAATGTCATATACTTGTATGTATGTAATGTGTACATTCAAAATAATTTTGTATCTGAATATGAGTATACTCTTGTACATAATAAATGTATGTATGCATGTAAACATGTACACATTATTATACACGTGTAATATAATTATAGGTATGTATATGTGTGTAAGTAATTTTGTAGTATATGTATGTATAGTTGTTGAATCTACATCATGGATTTTTTAAAAAATCTTGACAGACCGCCTGGAACCAGTGTATCACTTGACTGAGTTATTAATTTGATGGTTTGATGTTTTGTCGGTCTATAAATATTTGTAGTTATATTATATAAATATGTATGTGTATTCATTCTGTATTATATTGTATTATAAGTAGATATATAAGTATACTTATATAAGTAGAAGTACATATACGAGTATATCAAATATTACACGTATTAACCGAAAGGGATTTATTTGGTGTTTTTGTGCTTTTATTTTATTAAAATTTAAAAAATATAATTTTCTTTTGTCTTATTTTTTCCTTTTTAATATTTTTTAATTAAACTTATTTATATGCATATTACTTTAGACATATATAGATACATATATATGTACATACATAGGTATGATCATGAATATGTATGATTATAATATAATAAAGTGTTGATGAAATTTTTTGCTGATCTACTTTTTAAAGAGAAAAATACGTTTCATTTACATTATACTTATTACATGCTAAACTAGTAAATAATAATATTTTCATTGTAATAATAATTTATTTTCCGTTGATATACACGATTACTATGATGACAGAATAATGATGATTATGAGTAATAAATTTAGTTCGTAGATACATACATTCAAATATTAGTTCGTACTGAAATAATATAGATAATAATTATACTTTTTATTTTTAATCGAATAAAATGATAGTGTTCATATTGGCTATTTTTCCCATTTATCTACACATGAATGTAATTTATAATGTATGTATATACTTTGTACAAAAAAAAATGATATTATATACTGTGATTATAACAGGTAAAGTCCCAGACAATAAGGTGCCACTAATCGACGCAATAACTAAAAAAAAAAACATTAAATAAATGAAAAAAGACAAAAAGAAACATATATGTACATATATACATGTATATATAATGCATATGTATGAAAAATAATATTTTTTTTGTTGTTTTTTTGCAAAAGAAAAAAATAAGAAAAAATATAATTATAAACGTTAAGGTGTGATTTAAAAGAAATTAAAATTATGTAGATATATGTTGTGAAAAAAAAAATGATACAATTATATTTATTTATGAATTGCATGTACATATATGTACATACAAATATACATATGTCCGTGAGTATATGTATTTAAGCGAAAAATAAAATAATAATAATAAAGAGAAATTGGATCAATACGGAATTTAATTAATGTTGTCTGATAATAATTTATAAACAATATTTCTTTATTTTTTTATACATATGTACATATTTTAACGGTTTGTTTTTTGTTCATTTCACATGATGCTTGATAATTATTAATATTGGCAGTTTTTATGAGATTTAATGTCATCAGAGTCAGATATATTAAAAATGATAAGTTCAATCGAATTAATTATAAAAATGAACATACATACATACATGTATATATGTCCATTATATACTACTGCTAGTTTAAATTTCATATACATATGTACATCTTGTTGTTTTTTTTTTTTAATTTAATTTTTAATTATAATATTAACATTATAAAGTGTAAATTTTGTATTAAATGAGTGGATTATGGCCTTTTCTCCTGTTCATATTGAATTGTATGATTATTTTCTTTCATATTACTTTTTACATACATAAATATGTATACATATATCATGCATATACATATATTGTACATTTATTGAAAATAAAAAATACATTTTGCTTGCGCCCAGTTAAATTTAAAAATAAATTAAATTACATATTTTACTATGAACGAATACAAATGAAACACATGTTCGTAATATGTATGTATATATGAACTTCACATATCATATATTATGTTTTTAATCATAAATATCTGTATATGCTCGTATATTGTAAATATAAGATTTTTAAAAATTGTCACGTCTCTTTTATATATATATATGTATATGTATACCTCTTGTATACCTCGTATATGCGATTTGTGTACGCAGATTTATCAGTACAAAGCCAATATTTTGTCTGGATCTAAATTCAAATATACGTACAAACATACATACATACATTTATGTAGATGTACATTCACAAAAAAAAAAATGTATATAATAAATGTTGATATAATAAAATGGGGCGCCTTATTTGTTTGTTTATTTATTTTAAAAATTATTTTGTTTGATAATAATTGATATGGTTTAAATTTGAAGGTCTTTTTAAAATATAAAAAAAAAAACAATAAATAAATAAATAAATGAATTCATTGATAACTTAATTTACTCTATAATAACTTCATACAAATGCACATACAATGTACATTATATTCAAATATTGTGAACTAAAAGAAAAAAAATATCGCGATATTTTTTTTTTGAAAATTTATATTACAAAATTAAAAGAATTGAAAGGTAAAGGTAACGCAAATAAAGTTCTCTGAATTTGCATACGGAATATAACGTTTTCGTTTTATATACAAATATTCATTTGTATTCATTTATTTATTCTCTCTAGACATTCTGGCATTTGAAATTTTATATTTTATTATAAATTTTTTTTAACTTTAAAATACTTAGTATGATTTGATTATATGATGTGTTATTTTTATGGTTATTAATTTGTTTTTTTAGGTTTTTCGTTTTCTTTTTTTTAATTAAATTTTTTAAAAATTCTTCAAAATTCTGTTACACATATACTTACATACAATTTTATACATATATGTATTCTTATGAATCACATTTATGTACTCGATAATCTACATACTTAGTATATTATAAAACGAGTAGGTATATATATTATAATGTTCATACGCATACACTTACATACGAGTACTCATATATGCACATCAATTACCACTCATATACATTATACATACATTTGAAAGTATATATTGTACAGATTACAATATATTAAAAATATGTATCGTGTTAATTAAGAGATATATTATGTTACATACATTTATGATATAGAGGAAAATAATTTTTGATGACTTTTTTAATTATATTTTATTGTTATTATTATTAAGTGTTTTTTTATTCTCACATATAGTTCATTCGAATATAACATATCTTTACTCAAGCAGTATATATTTGAATGAGTAAAACACCAGATGAAATACATTTTATATATATACGAGTTAGTTATATACTTACATATAACATATTCGACTATACAATTATACATGTACATATTTTAGTGATTTATATATCATATATGCTTTAATATATTATACAATATTATAACAATTAAGTTTGCACTTTGACTTTATTTCTAAACGTTATTTTTTCATTATTTTATTATTCTTTTGTATTTTTTAAAGCATGTATACATATGTATATGCATTTGTAATAAGTATATATATGTGTAATTTTATTTTTTTATTCTATTGTCCTAAATGAATATGAGATTATATTTTAATAACAATTTATACTAGAGATTTTTCCTTTTAATTATTATCATATTCAGACGATTTACTCATATCCGGCGGAGACTTAAAAAATATGAAATTAAATATGTAATATGGTATAAAAGTTCGAGTATACATAACAAGAACAACTACTAATATACATATTTATCATATGTCATACTTTGTAATTTTTTAAGTTTTCTTCTTTTTGTTTTTATAAAAACTATAATTTCTAACACTTTTATTTGAAACAAAAAAAAAAAAAAAATATATATATTTCGCCTACGGATAAATTTATTTTATACTATAGCATATAGCCTAAGAAAAAACAAAAGGAAAAAAATGTAATCGTATATACTCACACATATAAAATAAATATAAACACATATATTATGTGCATGTTTATAATTTTTTATTCGTTATTAAATAATATACATTAAAGATTTTAAGAAAATATCATATACCACATACAAACAAGTCTTTTATAGTTCATTCTATTAAGTGAAATAATTGCTTTATTTATACAGATACATATACATATATATCTCTACTTATATATCATGTGTAATGTAAATACAAACATATATATGTTCTTCATAAAAAAAATTAATAATTATAATTTCATATAATACTTAAGAGTGTATATATAATATACTCACACATTATTATTATTGTAAAATATATTGATGCCTGAAGTGTAATATGTGCTGTATGTTTTGTATTTTTTTTTTTTGTATTTTTTGTAGGCACATATTATGTATATATGTATGTATATTAATATGAATTTTTATATATTTATTGTTTTATTTTCAATATTTTTTTTTTTTTGCCTTCCTAAAATATATAATATACTACATGCATATAATAACGGGCTTTTAATTATCTTTAATTGAATGTCTTGCTTAATCATACATTATAACATTTATATACGACTTACTAGACAAATAGACGGCATTCACTTGCTTTTGTTTAATTGTTGAACTAGTATTTTTGTAACTCTGAACTTATATATATTTTTAGTTTTTTTTTTTATTTTTTTTAACATTTTTTTTTTTTTTGTGATAAATTTATATGTATCAACAGATATATAATGTAATCTAAAAAGTAATTATATATAATATTTATAGTAAAAATCGATTAATTTTAAATGATACAATTAATTTATATATAATTAACAATAATTATGTATTGAACAAAAAATATATCTGTTCCCATTAAAAGAATTTAATTCCTACATATATTATATATACACATATATAATGAAATTAATTTATCGAAATTTGATACATAAAAATTTTGATATTGATCAATAATTTGAAATTAAGTGAAATTAAATTGTAATTTTAAAAGGTAAACAATTATGTAAATAAATTTATATCAAATTTGGTAACAAATTTGAAATTAATAATTATCAGTTAGTAGACATTTTGAATAATTTTGATATAATTTTTCTTTAAAGTATTCTAGTAGAAAGTTAAGTGATCAAAAAATTGTTTACGTTAATATACCAATTTTGCTGCAGGGGTGTAAACACTCTTTATTATGCATATTAATTTGAATTATATGAATTATAAATTTTTGATAAAATTTATTCAATTTCATTATTTTAAACTTTTTATATAGGTACCCGTTGTCAATCGAAAGTTTGTGAATCGAGCTGAGTCAATTAACTGCAGAGCTGCTATCTATAGCAAATTTAATCGGTGTAAGTCCATCTCTATTCTGCATATTTAACTTCATTTTATATTGTAAAGTGTACTACATACTTAAATGTTATATTTTATACGAGTGCATATAGTCCAGTAAGCTACTATACTCACAATCACAATGCACTGTCACTGTGTATAGTAAAATTAAATGTATAAAGTGCGGTATAATATTTAATAATAAATTATTTAAGCGCCATTTAAGTGATCATTCGATGTTTTATATTTACTTTACTATTACTATTAATAGAACAGAATTAATATTGGCACTGCCATTATTACTGTTTTGTTAAAGGCGCCAACAAAATATTGCCACTTACTTAAATTAGTAATTATGTATATATATACATATGTACATTATTCTTCGTTTTTTTTTTGTTTTTAGCTTTTAGTTTGTTATTTGTTTTTTGTTTTCTTTTTTAAATTAAATTTTAAAATTACTAACTCTAGAGAGATATTTTATTTTATTTTTTATATTTGTTCATTTCATTTTTGCACTTTTTTTTATTTTTATTTTTTGTTTTGTTTTTTATATTTTTTTATTTTTTATTTCTATTATAAATAGAAAATTAAACAACATGTAACATGTACTAAATTTGTACGTACGAACAAAATAACTACGTATTTACGTGTGTAAAATGCATAATTTGAAGAAAAACAAAATAAAAAATTGGCAATAATATAAATTTCATTTTGCATATACATATGTATAGATTACATACATATTCGTATATGTTCATATTATATGCATGCATGTATATATAAATGAATATTTACAATCGTTACAAGTAGAAATCACGAAATGTTTATATACAAATGTAACAAATGATCGTCCATGAAAACTCAGCTGTTACATGTTATGAATATTTTAAAAAAGAATATGCATACATACATACATATATAATACATATTGATATAAGAATATTATTTTTCAGTTTAATATTTATCTTATATTATTCATGAATGTGTGTATAATTATTAATTTGATATAAATATAAATTTACATACATTCAAAAATATATGTATGTACATACTTACATATGAATGTATTTGTATGTAAATATTATATTATATTATAAAATGAGATGGAAATAGTCAACGGAAAATTTTTTCATCATGTAATGATCAGCTGAAAAAAAGCTGAAAAAGACCCAAGATTCCGCAGAGTCTTATCTTGTATAAGATGTATACACATACGAATGTGTATTTATGTATAGATTTAAAAATTATTCAAAAAGCCTAAATGAAATATATGTAAAATACTGTCTATACATATTCATATGTAATGTACATATGTGTACACATGTAAATTGTAAAAAAATTTTTTATAAAAATAAAATAAAAAATTATATAGAGGAAAAAAAAAATAATAAAAATAAAAATATTGAAAAATCAAGTTAATATAAGAATTTCTATACAAGATATATATATATATATATATATAGGTTATAGGTAGGTACGAAAATTATTTTTATACTCGCATATCAAATTGTATGTACATATATGTACATATATGTATGTGCATATGTACATTTTATTAAATAGACAGCAGTAAAAAAGCAACTTTTTAAGGCTAATAATAAAAATATAAATAATAAAAAACTGCTGGATATGGCTATCGCGGAGCTACCAATATTTAAGATTGTTGGACTGCTTCAATGGCAGCTATGTCAGTTGTTTTAATCGGTTGATTGGATCGTTCATATAAATGTAATAATAAAATATATACATATATATACTGAATATAAAGGTGCTGGAAACCTCTTAACTAAGTGAGGTTTTCAGTTTGAATTCTATCTGAAGCCAAACAAGATCTTAAAGGTGTATAAAAATTAAAAACGCTATATACTCTCAATTTGAACGCTATTAACTATGGTCGATCAATTGATTCATTAGTTTTCGTCCTAGTAAAATACAATATTACGGATATTAATATTAGTGAATCTCGCCTCGTGTTTGTGGACAATTGATACCTATTATATACATTGTAAAGATCCGATTTCTCTTTATATTATAGTTATCCTTAAGATAACCACAGATTTGTTAGTAAAATGCAGGAGAATTTTGAAAAAATAAAAGAAATATTAAATAAAAAAAATATACATAATAATACGCGAAGTGATGATTGCACTACTGTATAAAGTGACACTATATAAGAAAATAACACATGAACTTTTTGTATTGCAATTACATTACAATCATTAAACAAAGAATGTTAATATAAAAATATCTCCTTATCGCATACAGTATATATACATATGTATACATATAACAATACTTGTACATACAATGATACAATCACTGCATCAAGTACAAATTCATAAAGTGTATTGTAGATTGTATATGTGTACGGTATAATTTATAGATGTTGTACATAATCGTATCATACTTGTATATTGATATTATTTTTGTTGTTTTGTGGTTACATGATATTCAATTTAATACTTATATAAAATAGTAATCGATTTTTTTTTTTCAAAAAAAAATAATAATTATTATATATTTATTCAAAATAATTTCTGTTAATTTTTATGTATGCCATTTTGAAATTAAATTCAATTCTGTACATCAATAAAAATAATATGTACTCTCTCTGTGTGCTTACAAATTATATATAGATGAAGATACTGATATATACATATAG
Organism: Villa cingulata; assembly: GCA_951394055.1. Taxonomy (NCBI): domain Eukaryota; kingdom Metazoa; phylum Arthropoda; class Insecta; order Diptera; family Bombyliidae; genus Villa; species Villa cingulata. Next base: position 60,036,688 of record OX596018.1, on the reverse strand, counting down.
ATACAGATACATTCATCGTATATTTATTGAATTGAATACTATACAATTTATTCAAAATCAGTAGAGAATTGATAATTATTGATAAAGTGCAACGTATTACTTTTATCCAATAAATAAAAGATTTTCCATTATATACAAAAAACATTTCAATTAATTATTTACATTTATGTATTTATATTGTTTGTCGTGAAGAAAATAATAAAAATTTATGTTTGTGTTGTTGTTGTTGTTGTTTTATTATTGTTTTTATTTTTATTGTTTTTGTTGTTAGTAATGCTATTTTTTTTTTTCAAAATATTTATGTGCAATCGTTTTTGTTGTTGTTTGTGTAAAAAAAAACCCAGAGTGTTGTGTAGATTTATAAGCGCAACCACCTTATAAGGTGGCTTTCAGAGCATAAAATATATTATAAAGAGGAGGAAGAAGAAGAAAAGAAAAAAAAAAGAACTCTTCAAATTCCAAAACAACACATTAAGTCCAAATATTTAGGGCACTATACATTAAAATTCTTTTAATTCAAAATAAACAAACAAGAAAAAATTACCAGATACTTATACATGTATGAGTAGATAGTAAATATGTATATATATATACATACTAATACTAGTATTTCATTTTATACATTTACAAGTATATATTTATGAATATGTATATTGACTCCTTTTTTATGACATTGTGACGTAGTCTGTTATTGTGGCTCTTTTCCAATATTTTAATTGGAAAAGAAGAAAAATGGAAAAAGTTACGACCATGTATATGAATGATACATGTATGTAAAAATAAAAAAAGAAAAGAAAACAACTCTTAAATTGCCAAGGAAAAAACGAATAATATGTAACCAGTTATTGAATTCGAAGTGAAGTTATTTGGATAATTTTGATGCGGTTTTTGAATACTGAGTTAATCAATTAATATATGCAATGTATTAAATTTAAAAAAAAAATATTTACATTCTATTTAATCATTAAGATTAATAAGGGTGTTGTTCGAATCATCCCCCATTTTATTACAATTAATATTATATCTATACATCATTATATAATGTGTGATAATATTTACGCAAGTGTATGTTGTGTAGTAGAGTAAATGAATTTTTCAATTGTTCGAAAAGGTCATAGTGTGAAGTGTGAATATAGAGTATCGAGATAATTTTCAAATTTGGAAATGTTAAAAATTCGTTTACGTAATCTTAAAAAACATAAAGGTTATAATAAATAGAAAAATTTTAGTGAAACAAAAACAAAACAAAATAATTTAACATAAATACAAGATACACTTGACAATAAAAATAATAATTATTAATAACGTCGTAGTATATTATATGAATGTACAACATAAGATACATATGTACATTCATCTTAAGGAGAATTAATTAAATAGTGATCATCATGATATATTATCATGAATATAAGTGTAGTATTACACATGATGATCATATGTGTTCCGTTATATATATTAAAATTTATATATAAAAATTATTAAGTTATAATGATGATAGTGCGATGATGCTGATGATGATTACAATGAATGATGATCAACAATACCACCATCATCAACATATTCTTCATCAATATTGAATATATGCATATATTTATATATAAGTATACATTATATATATATAAATATGTATATATATGAGTGTATAATATACAATATTTATTTAAAACGAGTGTATAAAATATAATACGTACGTTACTATACTTAAAAATATTGTACATACATAAATACATATGTACATATATACATAGCATATACACATTATAATACATTCGTACATACATTCGTACATACGTACGTACATATATTATACTCATATAATGTATGTTTGTTGTATTAATATAATATTGTTGTTTCTATTGGAATCTTGCACGATCTTTGGCTGAAAACAGAGAGTTTCGTGGCGACTGCGGTCAATTGTACGTGAGTTTTTATACTGTTGATTGCGATCAAACAAGTTACCTTTTTTTTATACATATAATATTCAATTTAATACTCAATATATACACACATATATGTATATATATTTTTGTTTTTTGTTTTATATTTACCTTTTTTTTTTTTTTAAATATCATTTATGCAACAGATAATATATAAGTTAACTTACATTAATTGATTAGTGAATAAACAATATTTTTTTGTTGTCTTCTGGTACACTATAACATTTTGTATAAATTTAGCATTAAGTATATTATACATATATTACATTGATAATGAGATATACTCTTATACAGATTTACAAATATACATATATATATATACATATACTTGTACATATATGTATATCTAAAAAATGCATTTAATAATACAAGACATATAATATACATACATACATGTATATATGTATACAATGTATTTTTGTAATAAATAAAGTTGAAATTCGATAAATATTATATATACATACATATTATTTGATATACATATATTTTGTGTACACATACATACATACATATATCCATATTATACACGCATATAAATTAATATTAAAATTTATTTAATAATAAAATATTTGTGAAAAATAAATTACATCAATATATTAAATCTGAAAAATTTTTTTTACAATACATATCACCGTAAATATATACATACCTATATGTATATACAGTAAATCAATAAGTTGATATAAATAAATAATAATAATAATGTACGTATATATTATCTTTATATAAAATAAAATTAAAAGTAAACACGGAAAAGTCATGAAAAATATTATGTGTACGAAAATATAAATTGATAAAATCATGGATAGATATTTTGAATATATGAAATATGTATATGTATATAAAATAAAATTCGAAAAACGAATTAAAAAAATATCTTTACTCATATACAAACAGACATTAACAACTACCAGTACTATAAAATAATAAGGTTAAAAATATATGTATGTATAATGTGAAATACAATCAATAAACAAAATTATCATGTAGTATACATATAATGTTGTGTTTATGAAAAGAGATATCGAAAGTGAGAAAATGAAAAATCTTGAAATGAAAAAAACAAAAAAAATAAAACCAAAAAAACAGAAAACAACTTAAATGAAATTTTTTGAGATTTTTTCATAAAATTATTATTTGTATATTGTATTGGTATTAGTTAATTATTACATACATATACATATTTGGAAACGATATGTGTTTTTTACAAAAAATTTTTTTCTATCATCTATCTATATAAATGTAAATTATACGTAAAGATATTACATACGATAAAATTTGAATTTTTTCTTCTAATCGATTTTTGTTGTAATTTAATTAGCCATACCTTAATTATAAATAATTTAGATATATCAAAATTATAATTGATGGACGTTAAATGATATGTAATTATTCTCCAATATATTTAATTGTATATGCTGATAAAAACCTTCGTCATATAGAAGTAAAACATAATCAAATGCAAAAACAAGTTATTTTTTTTTTTATTGTGGTTATTCAATTTTATTTTTAAATTTGTGTTTGTATAATTTTATACTATCTATAATATAAATATGTATAATAATTTTCTTGTATAAATTTTTATATACGGTGTTAAAAGCGTTTTAATTCTTTATTACCAATACCACATACATATACTTATATATAAGTATTATGTTAAGTATGAGTATCTACATATACATTGACAATGACAATATACATTAAATTAATACACATCATTTTATATTCGTATACATATATGGTATAAGTGTTTAAGATATATGCGCATACATTTATTATAATAATTTCATTACAAATGATTTTTCCAAGCCATTGATCATACTCTCAAATTAATCTTGTATCTAAATTATTTCTCTATAATATGTTTCAATAAAAAATAATACTATATCAACATTATAAATGTACATATATAAGCAACTACGTAAATACAAACACATCATTACATATTAATAAATTATAATATTTTAATGAAGATGAAAATGAAGAGTATACTTTAAAAAATATTAATAGTATAGAGTCATCAAAATTCAGTTCCGTTTTATTCGATTGCTATTGCGTACTTAGAATTAATTTTAATATACATATTTGTTATTGATTTGAGTTTTGTTTTTTTTTTTTTTTTTAGTATGCAAATAGTGCATGAAAATATATTTCTTCCTCTTATTATTTATCATATTTAAATTCTTTATTGGAGATGAAAACGAAAAGAGTAATATAAACAATTTGTATAATTATTAAAATTCGAATATTTCAAAATTTATAAACGAAACATTTTTTTGGTTTTTTTTTGAAAATCGCGGCGGATAAATTATTAGTAAACAAATACTATATATACATATGTAAGATTTGTATTTTAATTTATGCGGTGATTATAAAAGATGAAAGTATATTATTCTCGAAAAACTATATGTATTTGAATAAACATTATAGTATAAATTATATAACAAGAATTTATGATTACATTACATAAACAAATTATTACTGCTTATATTTTTGAATGAATAATATAATTAGAAAAAAATTATAATTTCACTGGTTTACTATTTAATAAAATCACATTACGCATTATATAATAAAACAATAAAAATGATCAGAATTTTCTGGTTTTTGGTTTTTTTTTTCTTGGTTGAAAAAAAAAATAACATTGAAAAAAATAGATATATTCGTATAGACGATAATTATTGTACATTTCAAAGTTTAATGGTTTAATCATATACAAATTGAAAAAAATAAGTTACACCAAAATTACACAAAAAAAAAAAGAAGAAAAATAACAGACACATTAAATAAATATTATTATTATTAGTGTTATTTTTTCTTTACATTTTCAATTTTTATAACATTTTAATTTAATTATTATATAATTTTTTTTTTGTATGTATATTTTTTGTCATTGTTTTGTTGTTCATAAAATTAATATATTGATTTATTGTTATTAATTTTGTTTTTCTTCTCATTTTTTTCAGGTCACACACTATAATACAAGAAATCTAATTCGAATTTTTCTGATTGAATAATTACAAACATTTCCGAAATATAGAAAAAAATAAATATTCTATAGTGAAATAATTGTAACACGATACATGTAAAATGTACATAAATACATCGGTATGTATAGTACAATAAAGATATGAGATATTAATAAACAAATTAACAAGAAAAATAAATGAGCAAATATTAAATCATCTGGCGCGTACATACTGCATGTTATACATACTATTACATAATGTAAATCTCAACTTAAATTGTATGTTTGTGTGTATAAGTATAGATATTAATTAATATATAGAATTAATATTAAAATTAAGTGTATACATAATATGTGTGTGTAATTGAAATAAATGTGAATTAAAAACTAAATATTCAAGTGTTATAAAAATTATAATTCATTAATGATTTATTTTTGAATTTAAAAATATTTTTTAGTAAATATGTACGATTTCATGCGACTACATGTTCATTTTCATACAATATTAGGACTTGAGTTAATACCACTAATTCGATTTAAATAATTTTAATACAATCAGTTATAATCGAAATAAAAATTAAAAATAATCAAAGTATAATATAATATTTAAAATATACATAAGCATGTATATGAATGATAATCAAACATGTACATTATATGATGAGAGTTAACATCAATTTCTTTTTTATTGAAAGTGATTAAATACAATAAGTGATTTCTATACATTTAAGCTGTGTACATTAAAATATAAAAGTGCAATAATAAACAAAATTAATATATATACATGATAAATAAATTTAACCATACATATGTATGTATATGTAATAATATAAAAATATTTTTTTCAACAAATTGTGGTTATGATTCAATTAAAGTGTTATTTTGAAATAATTGTAAATTTAATTAAATATGCAACGTTGACTTTCAAGTATTATTTGAAAATTTTCAATACATTTTCATATAAAAATCAATTAAATTTGAATAGTGCAATCGATATTAGAAATTATTTGGTAACTGACATTGAAATAGTTATTGTATTAAAAAAATTACAAATGAAAATATACATAGGAAAATCGTTATGATATTAGTAATAATTATTTATATAATAACATCAAAGACGATAATATATTTTCATGTTCCTGTTTGTATACAAAAAGTTTACCAGATTGATCATTAGAATAATTGAAAATTTATTTAATTCGCATAACAGGTAATGTAAAAAAATTTTTTTGAATATAATAGTAACAATAATTTTATTCAATATAGTACACTGACATAACATAAGAAAAATAAATATAATTTTAATTTGTACATATACATTGTGTAGAAAACAAAATGTAACCATTTTGAGCCACTGCATATACATCATGAAATCATATTCTCGTACATATACATATATGTATTGAATTTTTTTGCAATTATTTTTCTATAATTTCTATCAACTTTTAATAAAATCATATGAATATTAAATGACCTTGCTACTGTTTTCATTGGACCTTAATATAATACAGAAATATATACTTTAAAAACTCATATTATTGTGCATATAAATATATTCGTTTATATGTATGTATGTAATGTTAAACGAAAATATTCGGTCTAGTTAATTATACCAAAATACAATGCATGGAATTTTATTTTCATTTGATATCTGCCTACACAAAAATATTTGTATTTTTAACAGACAGACACAGACGTGTATAGGTTGAATAATTCAGTTTCAGCAGTGTTTCGTTAAATAAAAAATTTTTTACTTTTTTATTTCATTTTTTTATAATATGTATGTACATACATATGTATTATTTTTTATTCGATTAAAATTAAATCCTTATATAAAATGTAGGTATATTTTGTATAAAAAATTTTAGATTTTCGATAATAAATGAAAATGAAAAGAATTCAATAATAAATAAAAACAAAAAAACGGAACGAAAAACTTTTATTTCCTGTTCATTTTTATATGAACTTTCCGTAAATTATACATAAATGTACATATTATTATTATAATTGTATACGTATTATACTGTATATATGTATATAGAAATGACAAAATTAATGTCCAATATTTGTAATTATAAATATGGAAAACGTGGAAAATAACACCTCTACCTGGTTTTGCCACTGGTCTTCAAAAACAAGTTGGTACTATCACATTTCGATTCAAATCAGGTCTCTTTTGAATTTGAATCCGATCAGCTAACTGTGTCCAATAAACATTATGTATGTACGTATATATGTACCTACATATGTACATCAATGCAGTATATTTCGTTGATTATAACTTTTAGTATTTTCTGTTATTTTTATTTTGAATATGATTATAAGATTTAACATCAGATATTTGCATGTTCATATACATACATATGTACATATACTCTTATATATATACGAGTATTAATACAAATGTACATATGTATCTATATACAATTATGATGTAGATGCATTGCATACCAGAGATGCATGATTATGTATAAATATTCATTCTGTTATGTTGTTTTTTATATGCACACATATACTGAAATTATAATATTACTAGTGGATCATGGAGACAACCTTCTTTTAATCCAGTCATATACCAGTCACTTGCTTGCGTTTGCATATAATATACATTATAAGATATAAGTAAATTCATTTAAAAGTTATAAATTTTACAAAAATATGTATGTATATTAAAAAATTTAATAAAATATATACAAAATAATAATGATAATAATAAAAATAATAAAAACATTAAATAATAAAAATACAAAAAAATGTACATACTTATATCTGTCCATAAAGAAAAACAAGGTAAAAGAAAAATAATTTTTTTATAATAAAATTACGTCGTTGCTTCGATATTATAATGATAGATAGATAAATATGTATATATAGAGATATTGGTTAAATTGGTTTTGACGACGATCGTGAACAAGACTATTCGGATATTCAAATACATATATATAATATGTATACATATATAAAAATAATAAAAATACACTATAATTTTGTATACACATGTATTATATTTAAAAGTACACTAATATTAAAAGAGACGTGTGTGTGTGACGATGATGATTAACCTACACATAAAACAGTAACATATGTACATACGCATATATATTGCATATTCGTAAATATATATGTACATATGTATGTGTTACAACAAATATGTATGCACATATTATTGCATGCATCGCTGCTAGATTTATTGATTCAATTTCAACCATACATCTACATATATATCTACGAGCATGCATTTATATGTGTATATATTTATATATGGATAATGTATATAGTATGTGAATACCTATAACACTCATATTATATGTACATATTTATATGTATTTAAGTATTTAATATTTTCATGTTATTATTGCAATATCTAACACTTTTAAAATATACTTAATAACAAATCTGATGAAACTCTCAAAGTCATTGTATGTAAATATACTCGTACTACATGTCTATCCCAATCGATTTATTTAATATACATACATAAGTGTGGATAGATATTTCAGTTGCACAGGTGTATCAAATTTTTATATCATTTTTAAATCTATCTATTATCATTATAAATTTAATTTCATTTTGCATAAGACATTTGAATAATGTTGTGTATATGTATGCACAAGGCCTTGTTGTTGTTACTCGTATTTATCACATACACAAGCAAATATGCATTATCTATCGAATATCTTTTAATAAGTTAATTTTTTATTTTGCTGATCTGAAGAAAAGTTTATTTTTAATATATTTTTCATATACAATAATGTTAGGGTAGTGATACATCATATTGAATATGTATTTTATATACATTTAGTTTTTAATATTGATCATCGTATACTTGAATTTATGCAAGAAGCGTATATATAATATACTTGTATGAAAATTTCAAAATTATTTCAAAACACTCTCACTATTTATATTACATACATACACTTGTATTTATTTATAGTAAAAGGATGAATTTTAAAATGCATTCTTAGAAATTTCATAAATTAATCAATAAGATAATTTTTTACCATAATTTTATAATAATAATATGTATTTTTTGTTTTTTCATTTGTTTAAAGTGAAACCTAATACTGGCGCACATTTATTAACATTTTCTGGTTTTTCTCGTAATGATTTCAAATCAATCAGCTGTTCTAAATATTTTCATAACAAGTAAAATACAACATATCAAATTCATATGAATGTTGTATGTAAGTTAAGTACATGTATTATTTTATTAGTTGACATAAAAACAAGCAAACAAATTATATTTATAATAATGTATATTTATATAAATGTACATACATATACTTATATTATATGAGCATGTATATTCAAATGCATACGAATATAGATACAAAATACAATATAATTTTAATAAATATGAATACAATATAGAAATAATAATGTAAATAAAAGAAAAATGATAGAAATGAAATGACAAATGAAATAATATACATAATGTACTTTAATAATCAAAGAATATAAAATTCTAAAATGATTGAGCAATTTTACACAAATTTAACTAACTAGTGCATATACAAGTACTTATTTAAATGAAAATTTTTATTTGTTGATCTTTTATCACTTTTGCTTTTTGATTGATAATTTAAAATGAACATAATATAACAAAGAAAGAAAAACAAAAATAAATTGAAAAATTAAGTTATTAATCTTATAATTTTATTAAGACAATGTATACAACATACTATATAATATCTACAAAATACATACGTTCGTATATAAATGTATATGATGATAAAGTAAAAATTATATACGAGTATATGTACGCATTTCAATGTACTTATTATGTGTACATATATACCGTATACCAAGTCATATTTATGTATATAAATACTCGTATGTGTGAATTTGCATATAAAATTATAAAATTTCAAATAAGTATATGAAAATTAAATTAAAAATCATTTTGACGATTGTTGTGGTCAATAAAAATTGACTTGTTGATTTATTATTATTGTTTATTATTATTATTATTATTATTTTTGTATTTTTCGGTCTTATAATTATTTTGATATTATTTATTTCTTGACAATATTTTCTCATTGTAAATGCTACATACTTAAATGCATATATGCTGATCTACACATACAGTATGCATGCATCTATAAATGTACATTGCATTGTGTATATTTATTTTTATTTACTATATTATTCACGATTTTATTAACATTCATTTTACATGTGTATATGTAGGATTGTTTTAAATCAAAAGTATGTACATAAATGCAAAATGAAAATACGAAATAATTTTAATCAAATTTATTTTTCTCAATTTTCTCTACGAAGTAGTATATGTATATAGTATATAAGGGATTTTTTTTAAAAATTGTTCTCTTTTTATTTATTTATAATTTCTGTGATCTAGAAAGAATATATTTTATTCGCATAATAAATAAGGAAGCAAATAAATAAACATTTCTACTCGATTTTAAATTTATATACACATATGCACTTATGATTCATCAATTAGAAAGAGGGCAGTAACTTATAAAATATGTGAATTGTTTATTTTGTTAAATCTCAGAAAAAAGAAACAAGCAAAAAATAAGTGTAAAAGAAAACAAAAAAAAAAATTAAAAAATATGTATTATTTTACATTTAAATAAGTTCCGATTAATAACTTTGAACTCATAGAAATCTGTATTAAATGCGTATAATACTCGTACATATTCGTATATGTATATATAATATTTGTTTATCGTAAAATATATTTATTTTTAAAATAAAATATATGAATGATAATAATAAGTATATTTACACATACACATATACATTGTATATAGTAATAATTAAAAAATGTGGTGTAATATAATTTTGAATTCATCTTATGAATTTTATTTAATACTGTAATACTTCTCGTATATAGTAAATATTAGGAAAATTAATTTTTAACTATTATTTTAATATGAATTTTCCTGTTGTATGTTAGAAATTGTAAAGTTTAAATATATTACTTAGATCTTCGTAGAAGATACATCTGAAATGTGTCTTATTATGGATTATATTTCGTTCAGAATCATTTGTTTAATAATGTATGTATGTAAATCCTATTAGAATTAATATTATTTAATTTATTGATAAAAGTGTTAAAAACTTAAATGCATTATATGAGAATGTGCACATATATACGGATTATATGCATGTACGTACATACGAGTATATTTGTAAACATATGTATGATTTTGTCATGCATCGTATATAAAATAAACATCCAAACTATACAAAGATTTTATAAACATTATAATAGAATAATACCTACTATAAAAATGTAATCACAAATAGTTCGATACATCGCGGTGATCAACAAAACCAGTTTGGTAACATTCTTCTGATGACGTTGATAGAAAAATGTCAACTTGCTGAATATTATTAATAAATTTTTCAATTTTTTTTTATATAAAAACTATATTTCTTCTCAATGATTTATTCATTTTTATTTGAAAAATATAAAAAATAAATTCAAATTAAGCTATACACCCAAAGTAACTCTTAACTCATATGTATATCTATGTATTGTGTTCTTTTAGAATATAATTAATAAAATCTTTTATTTATATTCTTTAAACTAATAAACAATGATAAATTTGCAGTGATAAATAAATGTAAAAATTTTAAATAAAATAAAAAATGTAGAATTCAAAAGTCCAAAAAATCTTAAAAGTTCTAAAAATATGTACTTATGTCAGATATTTAATTTCATTATTTCTTTTTTTTTTTTAAAGTAAGACTATTTTAAATTTCAATATAATTTTGAATTAAAATTAACAAAATCAATGTGAAAATCTTATTTACTATTGGAATATAATGACGGAAAATCTTTAAAAAAACAAAACAAATGTATCAGATAACTGGTTAATTATTAAAGAGCATGCATGGTGGTATGGTGGTATGCATAAACAGACGGTTTAATTTGATTAGTGAAACAAACACCATCATTTCAATAATATTGATCAAGATAATATTATTGATCGTGACATGAATCGATAATGTCCGAATAAGAATTTTTGAAATAAAAAATAATAATAAATTGATGTATGTACTATAACTAGATACTATAATAATGTACTTTATTTATTACAATAGAATACAAAATCAAAATCTATAATTATACAGACACCAACACCATCTTATCGTAATCATATTATATATTGAAGGTTATTTTTATTTTATATTATTGTTCTACTATTTTTAATAACATTTTCTTTGCCATTATAGATTTTATTATTTGTATAAATGTAAAATTTATTTTTATAAAACTTTTATGCTTTTATGTTATCAACAAAGGCTAAAGTAATTCTGAATAACTCTGAGTACCTATTCATTATTATAGATTTATATTTACGTAGTATTAAAATTAAAGATAAATTGATTAATACCACGCTTATTGACGCCTTGACACATCTATAGGTTCGAATATCAATCAAACTTCATTTATTACCTTCTTATACCTTCACTATTACAAAAAAAAAAAAAAAAAAAAAACGAAGAAAACAAAACCGAATATGTATGAATACATAATTGGTGCTTGGTGTATATTATATATTATGCAGTAAGTACGAACATAATATGTAAATTCTAAAATTTAATTCGTATAGATATATTATTATTAGAATTGTTTGTATACATATACATACTATATGCTATGTAGACATGTTACACATACAGATATATGATTACTGCAAAAATAAATACATATCTATAAACAACAGATGTTTAAAATTCATTATTATTGCTTATTATATACCTACATACGTTGTACATAAGAATTATTCGTTCATATACTTACATATGTATTTCTAAGTACATGTGTATGGTGTATACACATATGTATATACATACAGTACATGTTGTATGGTGTTTACTATAAAACATTTTAATTTAAAAATTTTAAGCACGATCGATTCAATGATATTTTTTTTATTCTGCTATTTTTAGGTTATAATTATTTAAACAAAATAACAAAAATATTTTGTTAATAATGTATGAAAGTGTGTATGAAACGTACATATACATAATTTAATATGTTATTTGAAAATTTTAATTATAAAGATATATAATACCATAATACATAAACAATTTATTTCAAGAAAATTTAAGAAGAAAAAAAAACATTCTAACATTGACCAGATAAAAAAAAATTGTACATGTAGTATACATATCGATCGAAAATTTGTGTTTAAGATCAAAATTTGAAAGCATGGTTGTGATTTTTATGAAATAAAATTTTTGATTTCCAATTAAAATTTGCATTTTATATTTTATGTACATACGTGTATGTATATACATGTTGTTGTTAATAAGAAACATGATATGTGTAATTGTAATGTACGCAAATAAATATACTTTATGTAATTATTCTTTTCACAAAGGATCGTTATATAGATCAGAAATAAACATCTAACTTGTATAAGTTTTTGTTTGAGATAAAAATTCAGAAAAATTTTCCATGAAATTTAAAAAATTCAAGTCATTACATGTAATATAATTAAATTAGAATTTTGAACTAACACTATTCGATTGAAATTCTATATACGAGTACACATATCAGTATCAATAATTCAAACAAAAAAAAAAATACTATCATTCGAAATTCATTATATGCGTACCTACATACATACATAATGTACAGGAATAAATTACTAAAATTATTCGATTAGATGAATTTTATTACTTTTTATCAAATAAATTTATTTGTTTCTTAAAAATAAATATGTAATAAATCGTGAATCAAAATTAACTTTTTAATAAAACAAACAAAAAAAAAAAAAAAATGAAATAAAATTGAAATTTTTGAAAAAAAAAAATTGTTTGGAAAGTTAAATCACCTTGAAATTCTATTAATACGTACGTCTACAGTATACGATATGAGTGAGCAGTTTACTTAGCAATAGAATGAATTTTTAGAATTTTTATATCACTGTTTTCAGTTAACGCATTTCATATTAATGTCTTGTTTATAATATTTATTAGAATTTATTAGGTATCATTCGGAAGAAAAAAATTATCGATATGGAAAACAAGAAAACAACATGAACTGATTAATAGCATACTTAAATTTTATATACAAGCAAACAGACATAAAGATATAGGTGTTTTTTGCACCCAAATAAACATTATTTTTTCTCTTTTCTTTTGTGAATATATAAATACAGATCATCAAATATGTATTATACTCTAATATATTTCGATATTGTATAGAAAAAATAATTAATGAATTGAAAATCATCTATTTCTAGACAATTATTATAAGCAACATTGTACTATATATAATCTTATTTAATATACAAGTATCTACACTGCATGTAACTAAGCTATATAGAGGCATTGAATTTTAAAATCTGTAAATAAATATCACTGTATGATCTGTTTGTTGGAAATATTTTTTTCAGATCATTTTATTCGAAAATTCAATCATTAATCAAGGATAATATATTTTTTTATAATAATATAATTTTTCATAATTATTTGCATTTGTATGTCAGTAAAAAGTAAAGCAACGAATTTTCACTTATGCATTGTGAAGTGTATAGAGATTAATTCAAAGGATATACATATATCATGTATTTAAAGTAATTTTCGTCTTAAAAAAAAATCATAGCCAAAATAAAATCTTTTTATATATGTATCTATACGAGTATTATACATCTGTGTGTATGAAGAGACTCGTTGTCTGTAGATTGGATAATGTTTTTGATCATTTAATTTCCTATTGTTTTTTAAACAACACGATCATACTCGTATATAATAAACATGATGTTTCAAAATCGAAATAAAATCAATAGGTGGCAAAAAAATAAAAATATAAAACCAAATTGAAAAATTATAATTAATTTTTCTTTTTAATCTTAATTTTCAATTCTTTTTTTTTTTTTTTTCTTAAAAAGAAGAAATTGTTTATACGACCCAATTTTCTTATGTAAAAAACGAAAAAAAGAATTTTCGCACATTTATGGGAGCAACAAATAATTTTTAAAAAATATTTTTCAACTATTGGAAATTTTTTGTTGTTGTTCATATTCAAGTTTTATACAAGCCATATGTACTTAATAATTGCTTATGTATATATAAGTATGTACTCTGTATGTAATACGAGTATACAGTCTGTTTCTTATTAAAAAATTTGAATATATGATACATGTTTATATGTAGAAAATACTATAAACATTATTTACATTATATAATATACATATAGTACTGCATATAATGCGCTGTATATTATATACTCATAAATACATACATATCTATGTACATATAACGTTGAGTTGAGGTTGAGAGTTCGTCGAATTGTTTCTATAGAAATCTATAGAGTTGTATGGCTGTATGCTGTATGATATACACTTTAATAACATTTGGCTTTGTTGCTTTTGGTTTGGTAATTATTTAAATTTTTAATTTGTACGTAGGTTGTAACGTTTTAGTTGGTTGTATGAAGTAATGAATAATCATGGAAAATTGAAAATTTGGTTCTAGGTCATTATTGCGTCGAAAATATTCGAAATTAAGTGATCTTATGAAATGAGAATATCTATACACATCGCACATAAGTATCGTATAATATATGTATATATGTATATTATTCAAACAGTCTATTAGAATATATAAAAACATTCAGAGCTAGTATTCGTATCGTATTTACATGAGATTAATCATACTTATATTCTATTGTACGTGTATTCATATATCTACATACAATATACATTCATATTATATGTACTATAATTTATAATAAATATAATTATTTAAATATTTTAAAATGAAGATATGACATATTCTACCATATTCCACAAAAAAAAAAAAGAAATAAAAACCAAAATAAAATTGATTATAATTTTGAAAAATTAAATTTGAACTTTCATCAGTCACTCAATATCAATTAAAATGGAATTGTTAATTTATTATTCACTTTTGACTGCAGTGGGTGTTTTTATATGAAAAATTTTTCAAAGCACTTTCACAAGATGTTCATTAACAAAACATCTAAATAAGAAAAAAACATTTTTTTTATTTTTATTTTTCATTTAATTCGATTGTTCGATTATTATATACATACATAAATACTGTACGTTGCATATACACAAACATTTATAAAAATAAATCGATTATTATATTATTTCCAACAGAAGTCATGTTATAAATTTATATGAGAATTTTTCAAAATTAACACTTTGAAAAAAAAAATGTAAATATAAAAATTCAAAAGTTAAATAATATGTCGGCAAAGATTTAAATTGAATAAAATACATACATATATAAAAAATTGTATGGAAAGAAGTAAAAAATATAAAATGTTCTTAACAACAAACAGCTAACCATTCTCGATAAACAATTAACAGAATTTATGTTTGGACATACACATATATAAACATTTACACTACATACATAATATGAAGCTTAGTACGCAATGTATTTTCAGTATATATACATAATCACATATTATACGTTTATACGATGCATTCATATACACAGTATATAAGCAAACACGACAAGAAAAATCAACAAAATTAGGAAAAACTGGCCACTGGATAAGAAAATTATTGTTTTATTTATTTTATTTATTTTTTTTTTTTACCGTTTGTTGTTCAATATTTACATAACTTTTGTTAAAATAATATGTAAACATATTTATACAAAATATACATTAGTCTATTTACAATAGACACTTTATGAGTTGTAAAATCTTTTCTTTAAATTGTATTTAACAGCTTTATGAATATCTCTTAAAAAATTTGATGATTTCTTTTAGAAGTACATGTATGTACTATATGCATATATGGACATTGGATAGTATATACTTACATAAATATACATATATTAAATATAATCAATTCCTTTCCAAGAAATGCATAATCATTAAATACACAAATAATGTATAGTATAAACTTGTATAAATTTATGTGGGTACCTACATACGAGTACATATTATTATATACATATACATACATGAAATGTTTATTATTATTATAAATTTATTATTGTACACATATTATTATTTTTTTCAATTAGATATTCAAAAATAAGATTTTTTAATAAAAATTGAAAAAAAAATTCAGCTCAATATCAAAACTTTCTATATTTCAACATTGAAGATGTAAAAAAAAATAAATTTTTTTTTGACATGATGACATTTTTTTTTTGTTTTGCTTAAAATAAGTCTTTCTTATACGAATAGAGTACATACTTACCAACAATAAATTGAATGAATGACATATTGAGAATCATTAGATATGCGAATCGCATGGCAGGTAAATGGTAAAATCACGCTCATCAATCTGTTTTCAAGTTTTGAATATAACAACGATTCAATTGACATTTTTTCATGTGTATATTGTGTGCTCAAGTCTCATACATAAACACTTTACATATGTATGCTGTATGCGCATGTATCTATTCTATATGCTGCATTTATATTATGAAATTAATATATACAAGAGAAAAATCAAGAAATCTAAAGATTCATAATATGCTTGTATCGAGCGAGCATATTGACCTTATTTTTTTCCATAAAAAATTTACACATAAAAATTTTATTTTCATACAATATACACATTTGTACATACGAGTATTTATGTGTATATACTCTGTACCTATATGCTTGCATATATATAGTATACTTGAATATGTGTTTGTAGATCTGTCTGTTTAAAACGTAAGCAACTATAGAAAAAATTTAATATCAACCTGAACAGGTGTTTAAAATCAATTTTCTGCAAATAAAATACACTTCATAATATATTCAACTGTACATATACATTTATAGCGCAAAAGTAATTTCACATATTCATCGTGATCGTCATTTGAATGTGCTTATGGATGTGTGTCGAAAATGCTTAAAAAATTCTCTATCTACATTCATATACATTATTATTATGTACAGTACGTGCATTTATACTATGTGTATGTTTGTGTATTATATTATACTGATATAAAATTTTTGCACAGAATTTAATATGCATAAGTATTAATAATGGCCAGTAAGCCAGCCAGCCACCTTGGACCTTGCAACATATTATATACAATCCAAGCCATCCTGAATTCATTTTGTACAATCATGTATAATGATGTATTATGGCATCTGGTTAGGTGACATCGAATCGATTGTCTTTCTTTAAGAGAGTAAGTTAAGTACATGAGTATATATCATATATCCATACATATTATACATATATATATAACCATGTATAAGGGCCATTGTACCATGTAATCTTGAAGGTATTTAGTGTGCTGACGATGACTCTTAATGGAATTCTTTAAGAAATTCCAACAATTTTCAATAAAACCAGTCTTTATGTTAGGTCTGCTGTTGTATGTTTGTGTGTGTTGTGATCAATGTTTGAAGAAGCTCAAAATTTAAGAAGCATCTTGAAAAATAGAAATAAAAATTACCACTTTTATGAGTTTTGTATAATACATAGTTATGTATGTACTCCTGTATGTGTACATTTATACACACAATTATGAGAAGAGCTAAATAAAACAAACAAAAAATAAAAAAAAATCCTTTGCACTTACAACTTGTTGCAAACTGTGGTAAAATGTAAGAATAAAAAAATTTTTTTTGAAATAAACTAATAAGAAGAAAAACACACATAAATGTTAAATGCAAAAAAAAAAATATAATAAAAAATAAAATAAAATGTACGCAGCAGTAAAAAAAAGAAGAGAAAAGAAATCGAATAAAGTGGTAATAAATAAATAAATAAGTTAAAAATGATGCAAAAGTACTAGTACTATAGGTACTTAAAATCTTACATCCACATATGTACATACATGCATTATACGAATACTCGTGGAGAATAAAATGAAAATGATAATATTGTGTTGATAATTTTGTAGATCGAATATAAAAGGAGATCACCTGAAAATCAATGAAGACGATGAAAATGATGGCGATGATGATAATGATGATGATGCTGAAGATTATGATGATCAGTTCATTCAAAGTTACTCAGTTATTGTTTTTTTTTATTTATGTATTTTTTTCGTTCGTTTGTTTGTTTGTTTATTGACGTGTACTTTTAAAGTACAAAACACTTAAAATGTGATGATTCCTCTTCATCATATTTTTCCCTTGTTATTATTATGATTTATATACACTTCGAATACAATCTGTAGTACATTGAATTTTTATCATGTTTCCTTACAAAAAAATAAAAATCATTTATTTTTCGTTTTTAGTGTTTCATTTTATTTAACTTCATATTTATATATCCTTCATTCATTTTATATATATTCATTTTAATTTTATTCGTATTCGCGTATTCGAACATTTGTTATTTATACACTTATGTACGAGTTTTTTTTTTTTTTTGTAAGTAAATACATATACGAATATGAAGTGTACGTTATCTACTAATTGTATAGATATAAATATGTATTTCGATTTTGTTCTTTTTATATTTCTGATAGATACAAATAATTATCATAAGACATCATAAAAGAATTTCAGATTAAAATTGTGTTATGATCATCAAACGAAAGAAAACATAAATCAAAATTTATAATGTACGCAATGTACTCGCATATATTATGGATGATGTATATGAGAATATATAATGTACTATGTATGAGAAGTATAAAATCGTATATATTAAGTAAATTTACAAATTTAACAAAAAATCAAAATATATCAGATGTATAAAATGTTTGAAAACTATTTACATGTGTATTAATATTTTGTTACTTGACTGTATACTCAAACAGATATCGTAAAATATTTTAAATATTTTAGCACTATCTTTCGTTCGATGGATATGTGCGGTCTTACAAATACGCTATTCAGCAAGCATATAGGTACATAACATATTTATAATGGTCAAGATTGACTATTTTAGCTCTAAAGAATCAATCCCAGATTACGATGTCATTTATTCATAAAAGTCAAGAGTATGAGGATCTAAAAAACAAACACACTTCGAGAATGGATATATTTTATTTTTAATATATTTCTGTATTATGTACATAAGCACACATTCTTTCTGTTTACCTTGATGACAATCCAGCATTAAAGTCTCACAGCAGGTGTGCACTTGTAGATTGCATTTTTTTTAAAAAGGTATACTCGAATATATAAAGAAAAAATGAAAAATACATGTTCATGTATGTTTTTACTCTTAAATGTATACACATTTTTGTGTTTTCTAAAAAAAAATTTTTTAAAAACAGTGTAGTAAAAAAAGTATGAACTTTATTTTCTTGAAAATTTCTCATATTTTATTCTCCCCATACTTTATTCTTTATACTCAGTTCCAAAACTGTACGTTTAAAATATATTCATTTATTTATATAGAATTTTACTTCTTGTCAAAATACATTTTAATTAAAATGTATTGATGATTATGCAGTCATCATAATGTACAAAATTAAACAATCAATATTCATGATTATATCTACTTAATTGTGGTCTGATATTGATCCTGTCATCACCTAATTATCATATTCGTATAAATTGTAGCAGTTTAAAATAATCATAAAATAATTCTCTGTTTATAGTTTCCATTTAGTAGTTACAGTTATCAATTCAAAAACATCCATTATAGAATAATTTAATTAGTTGTTTATAGTTTTTAGTACCAATTTAAAAAATAACATTTTTTTGAAGTTCGTTTTATCCGTTTACAGAAATTTATTATGTAACTCGAATATACAATTCGTTAACGTGCTCGTACATGTTTTAAATATCTTCATAATATACAAGTATATATTTTTTGAAGATTTTTTTTTTTCTATCAAATATTTAATTTAATTTATAATCAATAATCGTAGTTCAATCAATTTTTCGATTCAATATATGGAAAATATTCTTTGACGAAGGAAACATCAAATTTTATGAGAATTTTTATTATTTCATAAATTTGATCATTTGTTTAACAATTCTGAATAAATACAAGTACATAGTAAGTATACATTAAACAGAAATTTTTACGTTCTTTCATCTATTTGTACATACACATCATCAAAATAGAAGAAAAAAGAAGAAAAAAGAATGAAAATATGTATGTTCATGTTCATATTTAATTGTTCATAGAAGGATCATATTTTTTTTATGTGGAAAAATTTTTGAATTTTATATTGAAAAAATAATTAGAATTGAAGTTGCATTAATTAAATTAACTATAGGATTAACTGATAAAAAATTATATCAGTATTGTAATACACGCGGTAATAAACAATATAATTTTTAATTCCTTTTTCTAACAGTTGTATAAAACATGTAATATATATTATATACCTATACATATTATATGCGACTAAAACACATATAAAGAAATAAATTCAAGAAAAAATTATACAGAATTGAGAAAAACAAAAAAAAAAAAAAAATAATTAAATCATAGTACGAGTTATAGCTACCGTTTCGCATGCTCAGAATATCAATGAATGATTCGAAATGAATTGAAGATCATGATCGATATTCTGTTCAAGTAATTGCAATTTCTTAGCATAACTTGTATTTTTAGCATTTATAATATAGTACATATATGTATGTACACTCATTTATTTTTTTCTTTAAATTTTTTTTTTATTTCTCTCACTTCAAAGCAGATTATGCAGTTTCAACATCTGCTTCTGCAACATTTTTCTTTATTCCCGGTTTCTTGTTTTTTGTGTATAGGTACATACTTACATATAATAATGTTTTGTATTTATTTTAAATTACTACTATTATTATTATTATTTATGTTTAATATTTATTTATGTTCAAAGATTTCAATTGTTTGTTTATTGTTTTTTTTCAACCACATAAATCTTTAACTATTGCATTAGATGGACAATTGTAACAATCATTGATCAACATAGAGTATGAACAAGATATGCGTTGCTTTGCTGCTTCTATTTGTACTCAAAACAATCACACATACCTTTATCAGTTTGTTATGTATATACTCGTATAAGGAAACTGTTGCATTCATTTTTTCATATATTTTTCATTGATTGAGGAAAACATGAATGATAACTCTAAAAAAGGTTATTACTTACTCACTTCATAAACGCATGTACATACATACATTATGTAGATGTACGTATGTATGTTTGTTGCATTCAATTTGAATTGAATTCAAAAATTAACTTTTTTTTTTCTTTAAACTGCTATGTTTTTCACGGAATGAAGTGAGTGTGTAATGGAATTAATTAGATTTTTCCTGTTTCCATGTTAACTCGTAAAATGTTGAAATAAATTTTTTATTTATAAGAGAATATAAATGTATATGTTCATTGTTTGTGGTGCAGACCATGTATGTGATGCGATATGATATGTTAAAGAACAATTTTATCTTATGATGTATTCGGAAATTGAAAAAAAGTAATATTGAAGTAAAAAAAATGTCATATTACATATATACATAGTATGCAATAATTGTATACATATATAAATGATTCAGTAAACCATCATTAAGTTGGAATATTGTGAATGAACTTCCCAAATATGGAAGTGGTTGAGTTTACAAGCTTTGAATAGTTGAATGGATTAGATTTTTTTTTATTTTTTTTTTTTTTAATTTCAAGAATAAGAATCCTTTTAAGGCATTGATAATTTCATTGAAAATATAATTTTAAAAGAAAAAAAAAGAAATGTCTGGATACTATTTTTGTTGGTTGGCGCTAACGTTTTTGTATAATTATTTTTCAATTATAATTTCAATGGTTTTTCAATCATCTTCTATTAATTTATTCTTTTTATTCTTTTATTTTTGCTGTTCAAATAATGATTGAAATTTATATTTGGATTGAATTTATATGGATTTTTTAATTTTCTTCAAACAAAATGATCAACAAAATCTTTTTGGTTAATCAAATGTATGTATTTCTGCTACATACCGTGACAGATAAGTATTCCTTATCCTTATCTGTGATACCATAGATAACTTATTATATCTATAATTTTTTGTATGTATGTCCTTTCAGTCTTTTATTTCTCTGTCTTTACACTTTTGCCTTCTAAGATGATTTTTGGAAAAAAAACCCTCTATTATGATGTGAACAAAAGAACCAGTCGACACGTGCTATTCATTCAATTTGAGTATTTTCAAGGATTGAATTCCTCTCTACTGTTACTGTATGATCATAATATGAAAGTATTTTCCAAATGGATCAATAATAATTTTATGTGTGTGTGTAGGTGTTTCAAATGTATAACTTCTGTATACTTAACATGTTACATGTACCAAAAATCACATTAATTTCATCTTTTCATTTTGTTGCAATATCCTACATGTTATTGTTTACTTTATTTATTTGATATTTTATGATGAAGAAAATCGAACAATAGCAATTTGATAATCAAACCGTGATTTACAGTAAAAAAAAACAAAAAAAAACTTTGTTTTCTAAGGATACCACCATACGGGTATATTGTAATAATATGAAAAATATAAATAATGTTATCATACTATTTCTTATATACTAAAAAAATAGGTAGTATTGATATAACATATAACTTACCTATAGAGAAGAAATATAGAAAAAAAAAAGAAAAACGAAAAACGTATACATACGTCTATCATTTATAATAAAATACATATCATGGAAACCACTAAACTAGACGGTGTGACTCCTTTCCTATTTGAAATTTATTTAAAATAAAAATTTTCATCCATAGTAAAGTATGCATATTGTTGTAGTAATATTATTTTCATCCTATACTGTTAGTGAAGTAATAATAATTCCTTAGTCAGTGGTTTGAAAGCATAAATTGTGAGAAATAAGATACTAGTAACTGGCATATCTTTGGTGTATTGTATATGTATATAGATTATTATACGAATTCATAATAAGCTAATGAAAAAGAGAATGGTAACACTCCATCCAAATAGATAAAATATGTATACATATATGTGTATATATTGATTATAATAATAATAAAAAAAAAATGTTTAGTAAAATTTAAATAAAAATAATTTTAATGTGCGTTTTGTATTTTTAAACTTTGTTGCGTGTGAAACCTGGTGTGTTAAAATGTTAATATGATATGATATCAAAGGTACATACTTATACTTACTTACATAAATGTATGCATTTATACACAAAGGAAGTTAAAATTAATAGAAATATACATACATAACGTACGTACGCACGTATACAAGTACATATTTGATATTCTTGTATATCAGACAGATGATGATGCTAATCCAATGTTATCTGGCTATCAGTCTTTTCAACCATAGAGATTGTGATATATTTTACAGATTTTTTATTTTACCTGTACACTATACATGCACAGATTGACTTTACTGATGTGATGTGCAATCGAATACCTGAATCAAAACGAAAAAAAATAATTTTTTTTTCCAATTTGGTTTTTTAAGCTTATTTTATTTATGACTAAAGTGTTATTTT